>OX578133.1:120443574-121043574 GCA_951213105.1 Amaurobius ferox | reverse complement strand
TTATATCTAAGATTTTCTTTAATCTTATTTAAACAGTGTAACAAAGATTTACTAGCCGTAAAAGTATAGGTATTATGACTAAAAGTAACCTTTCTAAAAGTAAGAGGCTTCTTATGAAATTTGGGAACTAAATTTTAATACTTAATTCCCAATAAAATATATAACTCCTATATTCCCTTCTATATTCCCAATATAAATATAACTCTAATATTTCAAAGGAAATTTGAAATATTTAGAGGTCATAATTATGAGGGTATATAATTTCGGCATTTTAGTTTTAACTTTTAATGAATTACTGGAAATGGGTTTAAAATATTATCTTTTAGGTAATTTTGTAAATGAGGCATACTTTTTTATTTACAAATAATTGCATAATTATTATATGCTTTATCACGCCAGTGCTCAAAGATCATGCACCGTTCTATCTGACAATCATTTCTGGTAACTCTACATATATATCATAAGCTATTAAGCAGATATGAATAAACAACATTGTTTAGAAGTTATTATGTGCTGTTGTCGAGATGACGAAAAGTTTACTTTTCACAGAGCGTTCGCATAATGAGTCAAGCTAATTCATAGAAAAATTGCATGCGCTTATGCTAATTGGTAAAAATGTGAGTATTCTTAATTTTACCGAGCTCAAGGTATAAGCTCTAATTTATATTATAGATTTTATATAGTATCGAAATGTGTTAACACATTAGATTTTCTGACAAAATTGAACATAGTCCAATGTTACATGTTGTCTGTTGTACATTAGTTGATCGTACGCATCGAATTACAGTGTAAGAAACAGTTTTGTGAAGATCCTACGTATGTTTGATGTTTTATAAACATTTTTAAAAATAATTCAAGTTAAAATGTTGGTAAAGAGATAAAAATACTTTTATTTAATAGAGATTCAGTTGTTTTAATTAAAAAAGTTACAATATACAGACGATTTGACACATTTGTTAAGTTATCGTACATTTTGCAATTTTACAATCCGAATTATTTTTTAACATCGTCTTATGTCTAAAATTGTACGGCCGAATTGAAGCAAGACTTAGGCGTTTAAAATGATTAAGATGATGTCATATTAATTTTTCAGTACTCAACTTTTTGAAACTTTTTATCTATATTATAGAGAAAATTTTGGATCACTTTTCTGCAAATTATCCAACTTTCCGTGAAGCTGTTTTCTTGCAAACTTCTGGCGCCCCTATGGGTAGCCCTTTATCTGGTATTTTGGCCGAGGCGGTTTTGCAGGAGCTCGAGAATGAGATTTTGCCTTCTTTAACAATTAAACCTATTTTTTGGTGCCGTTACGTGGATGATGTATTTATTATCTGGGATCATGATTTAAATGATCTCCTTCATTTTTTGGATAAAGTTAATGATTTTTACCATTCGAGTAATTTTACTGTTGAGCATGAATCTAACTGTTCCTTACCTTTCCTTGATATTCTGGTCACCAGTTCTGATTTTGGTTTTCATACTTCCGTTTTTCGTAAATCCACTTTTACTAACTCCTGTATTAACGCTAATTCTTTCCATCCTGTATTCTCTATAAAATATATATATATATATATATATATTATATATATATATATATTTTATATATATATATATATAATATATATATATATAAAATAAAAAGCTTCTTTTAACGCGTATTTTAATCGCGCATTTAATGTTTGCTTTTCTATCCCCGCTTTGACTGATGAAATTAATTTTATTTTTAAACTTGACCATAAGGCTGCTTATTCCTTTGAATTTATTTATAAGATCTTCGCCCATGCTCGCCTTAAATTTACTCAATTTGATACTAAACTTGTTGCTATTAAAGATCGTTTAGTCCATAAATCTAGTGTTCCATACCATTCTAAGGTTTTCCGTCCTTTTATTAATTTCTGTCATGAATTTGGTTTCAAACCCGCTCACTCTAATATTACTACTTTATTTAATCGTATTCGATCTGAAAAACTTGGGAATTTTGATGACTTTAAAAGCTTTGCTGGGGTGTATGTCGTTTCCCTGTTATCCCCTGCTGGTGACTATGAATTTTACATTGGTAGTACAAAACGTACTGTTGGCATCCGTTTAGCAGAACACGCCAAATCTGGTAAACTTTCTACGGCTCTTGCTCAATATGTGGTTAATGATAAATTTCTTCCCGTTTTTGAAAAAACTTTCCTTTTGGTTCGTTGTAACAATCCACGTAGTATTCTTCTTTATGAATCCCTGTTTATTTATATTTACCGTGAATCAATTTGTAATTTTGATCCTGTTCAAATTTTAAGTTATGCTTGGCGACTCATTCTCTACTCTATGCAATTCAAACCTCTTAAAAGTTATTTGTGACGTCATTCTCAGGAATATCATGCTTGACGTTTTTCTAAAATATGTATTACTTCTTTTCTTGTAATATTTTAAAATTCGTAAGCGTTTAAACTTATCTTGTAATTTCGTTGTAATTTCCATGTGTCCAATTCCTTGTATTATTTTTAGCAAGTTCATTTACCATTTTATATTTTATGCAAATTTGCTTTAAACTGGTCTCTCTATATATAAACATCCCATGTTTTTACTATTCATGTAGCCACTGATGAAGGGCGTCCGAAAGAGCTCTGGCAGTTTTTAATATTTGTTCTGTACGTCTTTTAGGATGTGTTAAAAAAAAGACCTTTCGCTTTTTAAAACGGTTTGTCCTTGATTTTATCTATTGAATGCAGACGTGATACCAATCTTGATTATTCAATTACACTTTTTAATGTAAAGACGATTTCTATAAGTACGGTTTAAAAATGTATATAGTGAAAGCCCCAGGCCGTCCGGCTCGTCCAGAGGACTTAGAGCGACAAATTGGACGACCGGGCCAAAAAAAATGTATATAGTGAAACATCTTCAGCAAATTAACATTGCACTACGTAATCATATAAAATATCTTCTCTGGTGAATGAAATAAGCTAGATCTACGAGAATGATGTTAACATATTTGAACAATATTGCATATAAAGAACATATTCGATAGTACTTACTACTGTTTATATTTTATGTCATTATCTTTTATAAATTAGGAAAACGTGCAATATCTCAAGAATAGTTCATGATAGCGTTCTAAAATGAGTGTCATTTGTTTTCTAATGAAATGTTGCATCAGAAATGATTATGTATTTATCATTATAGAAGATTCGTACTCTTTTTTTTTTTTTTATAATTTTTTCGAAGTTTCATTCGAACATTGGGAGGGAGGGAGTTCTCTTCCGAACATTCGATCGCGTTTAAATCCAATAGAATTGAAGCATTCACCAATTGTAATAATCGTGCTAAATTATTTTCGAAACGCTTCATTCTTCGTAAGATATCGCGTTCAAACACACACACACACAAGCATCCTCCCAAAAACGTTCAATTCTATTTTAGGGATGCTTAAAACATGTTTTTTCAAATTTTCAACCCCGTCACTAAACTTTTCCTATACATTATACTATGCATATATGTAGGGAAACTAAAAATGTTCTTAGACAGAAATGCGTATATGGAAGACAATAAATACCTGCCAATAAATTGTAATCTTGGGATCTCTAACACGGTGATACCCGTAATGCTTGTAAAAGTACATAGTCATATTCTTTCTGTAATTCAAATCTGCATTGTCTTTCATGGAGGGCATCTAAACAAGCTTTACACTAGATTTCTATTCGTGTAAGTGTTTACTATTGTATCATTCTTGAATATGACAACAATTCTCCAATAACGTTTTTATGTCAAATAAATACCTTCCGTAGCAGTCTTATTATCGATTCGTATTCATAAGACACTGCAACTTTGCATTTGACTTTTTGTCTATCTGCTTTGTTGCCGAGTTCGTTTTTCTAATTTTTTAAATTCTAAGCTAGGAACGCAACAATCACTTTTATTCGATCGGACATGATCACTTTACTGTAGATAGATCTAACGTGCGCACACATGGGCCTTTCCTTGCAAAAATATTGGGGTGATTAGGGACTTTCCAAGGAACTCTGCATATAAAAGCGGAATTTTGAAAATTCGCTTCAAAGTTCCTAAAATCTTAATGTTCCTGTTGTTGTTGTTGTTGAGACTCAGATCGTCCGACCTACCAGAAAGGTGTAAGGTAACCGTTTGGACGGCCCGGAAGTGCCACCCAATTTAGACCGGAACCCAGTGGGGGAGGCATCCACAGGGACCGTACACCAACCTCTCGGAAGGACTTACGGATCCACATGTTTAACGTGATCGTACTCCGCATGAACACGGCGGCAGTTGTGGCAGCTTGCAAATCCAGCGCGCAAACCACCGGGCTACCGCGCCCGAAATGTGCCAACAGCACGCGGTGTTCCCAGGTGGTCACCCACCCAAGTACTAACTGCGCCCGATGCTGCTTGACTTCGGTGATCTAACGAGAACTGGTGTTTTCAGCACGGTAGGACAGTTGACTTAATGTTCCTGTAAAGCATCTCTTAGTGCATGTTAGAATTGAATACACATAAATTTAGATTTTATAAATGACCTGATATATGCTAAATTTTATTTTAGATAGATAGAAATTTCGTGAAAGCCGACGCGATGGTTGAGAGGTTAAGGCAAGCGTTTCCTCGTGTTTGGTCGGATGTCGGGTTACAGCTTTGAGTCCCACCTGCAAGCATGGATGTTGTGTTGTTGGTGTTGTTAGTGTGTTCCGCCCCCATTGGCGCACTGGGGTACCGTCATGTGACGACTAAATGGTTCGCGATACTGCAGGTGGATTGACGAATGATCATTGTATTAAGTGCTACTGCGAGAAATAAAAAAAAAAGTTTCGTGTGAGAATACGTGATAGATGTTGATAAAAATTTTTTTCAAAAATAAGACAATCCCATCCAGATAATGTTTTTGATCCAGGTTTTATCCTATGCCTGCTAGCTGAACAAAATGAATACTAAATAACCGTATCTGTAATGCCTGCTTATAATTCGAGAGAGGCTAGACGATCTCAAACATTTTCTCACCGGTATTTTAACCTTAATTGGGGTTTATGGCCAAAATATTTCAAATTTTTTATCTCGTTAATTTTATTTTATTACTAGCAGTATACCCGTTCTTCTTACGGAGTATATAATATAAAGAAACTTAAAATTCACAATTTGCGGTGAACTTTTAATATCTGCAGTCTTTGTTTTAAAAATTTTATAATAATTGTAACAAAAATTAAAGAGGTTAGTTTTCCCGTGTGGAGATAATAAACAGACAGATAATGGCACAACTTACTATTTTATTTATATAGATAATAGGAGATATACCCTACCTTGCTCATGATTTAAAATAGGTGCAAATTCCTGTAGTATTTCTAAATGATTGTTATTCAAAACATTAAAATATTTAATTTTATTCCCGAAAAACGAAGTATAAGTCTATTTATTCTTCCTATACAAAATCATCTTCACAAGAAAATCTGAAGAATAAAACATGCTGGTTTTGTTTTTTTAACAAATTTATAAAATATATGAAATTGGCTCAACATATGTCAAAATGAAAGCTAAAAAATGATTAAAGGACAAACCCGTACCATTTTTATTCCATTTCAGTAATTAGCCAAATACAATATATGAGTATAAAAAGTCGTTGCCAAAATAAAAAAATCTGATGTGGGCAACACATGACTTTCCTTATATAATGTAAAGAATTTTGTACTTTAACAGTAAAAAAATATATTTTTCTTATAGTAGATACTAATATTCTTTCCAAGATATTGAATTTTCGACAATTAGTCGTCATTTTCATTGATTTAGCGTCATTTTTATCATTTTTATCATTTTGCCAAATTCGTCGCCAAAATCTCGCCAAGCGTTATGCACTAAGAAATAAGTTATTCTTACAGCAGATAAATGACTATTGGCATTCAAATACAAAAGTATTACTCAAAGTATCTTTTTTCGTGAATGGAACGAGCTAGATACACGAGAATGATGTCACCCAATTTATCGCATGGTATTATTACATATGAAAAATGAACATGTTTCTCAATAGGAAATATATTTTTTTTCATTTTATATGACTTTTTAATAATTTTTTTGAAAAATGTGCAATATCTAGAGAACGGTTCATGTTAGCGTTCTAAAATTTATGTCAATCGTTTTCTAATGAAAAATTACATAAGAAATGTCTATTTGCGTAACTTTATTAGTGGTTTTGATTTTTTGACGATTTTTTAAAAAATTTATTCGAAAATTTAGGGGGGTTCTGAACATTCGATTACGCATAAAAACAATAGGCTTCCAGTGTTTACAGATTGTGATTTTTGTACCAAATTTGGTTCGAATCGGTCCATTCGTTCGTCAGTTATCGTCTCCACAGACTCACTGACACACACACACACATACTTTCACACACACACACACACACACACATACACACACACACACACACACACACACACACACACATACACACACACAGACATCACTTCAAAAATGTTTGATTCGTGATCAGGGATGCTTGAAACGTGCTCTCCCGTCGAAAACTCGATTTCGAATTTTCGACCCCGTCACAATACTTTCCTTATACATTATGTATATAAGGAAAGTAACAATGACGTAATAAATTGAAAATATCAATAATTCCCGTAATTTTGAAACCCGAAAACTGTAATTGATATAATCCAGTCAAAAATACCGTTCAATTATAAAATGTACATTTATATCTATTTCTTTATTATTTAAATCGGAAAAAAAAATTAATAAAAATCGTTTGCCGTAAAAACACATTTGATGTAATCGCGTTGTTAAGCAACATAATATAATTTTTTTCAAATATATTTGCTGAAAAATTATCGTCAACATAATGTTATTTCTATGGAAAGTTTAATTATGCGTTTGTCACTGATATGTCGACAACCCCTGGTACAAGAAACTCAAAACAGGAATTAAATTTTAAGTGGGATTATTCCAAGGCTACCCACAAAATTTCATTAAATTCGATGTAGTCGTTTAATGAAACGTTCGATGTAGTCGTTAAACGCTTTTCTGCCCCACTTTGATGTCTTTTTATTACTTTCCTTATATACATAATGTATAAGGAAAGTATTGTGACGGGGTCGAAAATTCGAATTCGAGTTTTCGACGGGAGAGCACGTTTCAAGCATCCCTGATCACGAATCAAACATTTTTGAAGTGATGTCTGTGTGTGTGTATGTGTGTGTGTGTGTGTGTGTGTGTCAGTGAGTCTGTGGAGACGATAACTGACGAACAAATGGACCGATTTGAACGAAATTTGGTACAAAAATCACAATCCATAAACACTGGAAGCCTATTGTTTTTATACGCAATCGAATGTTCAGAACCCCCCTAAATTTTCGAATGAAATTTTGAAAAAATCGTCAAAAAATCAAAATCACTTATAAAGTTGCTCAAATAGACATTTCTTATGTAATTTTTTATTAGAAAACGATTGACATAAATTTTAGAACGCTAACATGAACCGTTCTTGAGATATTGCACATTTTTAAAAAAAATTCTCAATAAGTCATGCAAAATAAAAAAACAATGCCTCCTGTTGAGAAACATGTTCACTTTTCATATGTAATACCATGCGATAAATTGGGTGACATCATTCTCGTGGATTTAGCTCGTTCCATTCATGAAAAAATAATACTTTGAGTAATACTTTTGTATTTGAACGCCAAAAGTCATTTATCTGCTGTAAGAATAACTTATGTCTTCGTCCATAACGCTTGGCGAGATTTGGCGACGAATTTGGCGGAATGGCGCCAACTTGGCGACTTTTTGAAATGTTGCCAAATTAACGAAAATCTCGTCAAATGGATAAAAATGACGCTAAATCAAAGAAATTGACGACCAATTGTCGAAAATTCAATATCTTGGAAAGAATATTAGTATCTACTATAAGAAAAACCTATTTTTTTACTGTAAAAGTAGTAAATTCATTACATTATATAAGGAAAGTCATGTGTTGCCCACATCAGATTTTTTTTTACCGTGAAGCAAAAAGTTGTTTTAATTTTTTGTAAATAAATTGAATACTGAGAAATTCGGGGCCCTATTGTATCCCGGGGGCCCCACGCGGCCGCTTAGTCCGTTTACCGTTAAACCCGCCACTGAGTCGACGGCGACTGATTCTTAAGTGATTGATAAATCTTCAAAGCTTTATTTGTAACAGCATTGGTATCGATCGGGATTCGCTTTTGAGTTTGGTCTTCTATCCATATCACTAAGACTTTTTCCATATTTTCCATTGTAACATCTCTAACATATGATGTCGTACTCATACTGCTGCAAGTTCCAGCATCTACACTTTTTCTAATGGAGTCTTCATTTTTTCTTATTGTCCTTATTGTGGCTTCATTCATGGAGTAAAATTTAGCAACATCCGTTACTCTTTCTCTATTACGTAGACGGTCTAATATTTGAATTTTAGTTTATAAAGAAATAACTTTTCTTTTCATTTGATTTTTCTTCAAATCCTTTGACATTATAGAACCTTAACAAATTTACGCAAACTATAAAGATGCAAGAAATATTATAAATGTTGAAAACTTACGAGTTCAAAAGATAAACGCACAATAATTATAAGCTTTGCTGCTAAAATGTTTTTGCACTATGTACTTGCATGAACCAGATAGCTTTACTGTTGTGAAATACATACGGGGATTTCCCTATTACGGGGATTTCCCTATACGGGGATTCCCCTAAATGTATATATTTTACAACACCGGGAATCCCCTGTTGTGTTCATCAGTATTACCAAAGGAATAAAATTCAAAAATGTCATCAAATCTTTGTATAGGCGTATATGGAGCGGAATATACATTTTTATCAATTTTTTGAAATCTGTTAATTTATAAACCGTGTAAAAGCGAAATCGCGTAAAACAAGTGCCGTGTAAATCGGGGGATAAGTGTATTACAATTTTAAGGCATATTTAAGCATAAGATATGTATCTTATAAGCACGAAACGATGAATAATTAGTGAATTTGATGCATATACTCGGTTGACGCACATCAAAAGAGTCAAGTAATTGAAAATACGGAATGGGTGATAGAAAGATTGTGTGTAATATGGCTAGTTAAATAGACCTTTTGAAATTAAAATAATGCAAGATAAATGGCGTCGATTGGGTTATTAGGACACGAGATATTTAAGACGTCCCATTCCTTTGATGATGGCTGTACAGAAAGGGGACAATAAATTTTTCTAATTCTTCCGACTTTCCAATTCATTGGCATATTACATTAAGTAAAATCTCTTTCTCTGAGAAATGTTCCGAAGAGAAATTCTCTTCTCTTTCCGCTTCATTTCTTGCCGATGCTAAAGGAATATTAATGCTAAGCTATTCGGGAAGCGAACTTTTGCATTGGCCATTTAATGACGCTAGTGAGCACCATAATGAATAATAAAACACAGTCATTAAAGTTCAAAGAATGTGTGACATTTGAGTAATAAGAATGGGTCGTGCTAATTGGGGTCGTATCAAAAATGCAATAGTTTATTGCCGTATTAATAAATAGAATCAAGTAACATATCAATGGAAGTTTGGAATAAGAAAGTTTTCACGCAATGTTTACCTGATAGAATGGAAAGTTTACTTCTTTAATCATGATAGGCTATAAACTTTGACTGCAGATTTATTACAATAGCAGAATTAAATTAATTTAACTAGCAATCGAGTATATATTTATTCTATGATAACTAACATCATAACCAAAATATATTTATCCTACAGTCAAAAATGTATCAACATGAATATAATTTTTATTTTCATGCATATTTTAAAATAGTAAATTTGTGTTATTCGGCAAAATTAATTATCCATTATAATTGAAGTTTACAAATCCAGTCTCGATGATATTTTTATGAAATGCCGTTACATTGTGCGCAATTTCTGGAAATTTGCATTAAATTGTCTTCTTTTAAGTGAAAATATACCGTGCCCAAAGAACTCAATTGAATGGATGAAATTGAATAGGCATTTTGTGTTACTATAAGCCTGTATGTCTAGAATGTTTTAATTAGGGTTAATAATGATATTTTAACATAAGAAATTGGGTGAATTTAAAATGTATCTATTATCGAAGATGGTTTTGATAGTGACTCATTGACAAATAAAAAAAATCTGATGTGAGCAGCACATGACTTTCCCTGCAGACTCAAATTCATTTTTTCTTTATTTCATCACTAATTTATTAAATCGAGTTTAATTGCACTGAATAACACGTATAATTAATTGGAATTATACTAAATTTACACTTTTAATTCAGCTATTGTTTTCATTTGGTAACTGGACTTATTCTCCGAACCGGCGTAGCAAAAGTGTGAAAAAACTATAATATCTCAAGAATGGTTAATCCTAGTGTAATGAGGTTGGTCTTATTCTTTTTATCGTCAAAAATTGCATGTAAAACAATCATTTAATTATTGAATTTAGGCATACATAGTTTATTATTTCAGATTTTAACGATTTTTGCGGGCCATTTCGCAAAAAAAGCAGGTTCTTTTTTCCGAATCATACCAAAATCTAAACAGCATCAGGGTCACCCATACGTGGTTTATTTACCAAATTTTGTGAAATTCGGTAAATTAGTTTTTCAGCTAGAGTGGATACAGGCAATTTTTGTGGGCCATTTCGCAAAAAAAAAAGGCAGGCTCTTTTATCCCGAATTGTACCAAAATCTAATCAGCACCAAGCAATCTAATCTGCACTCTCAATAATAGGACAATCTAATCAGCACCCACAATAATAGGACAATCTAATCAGCACCCACAATAATAGGACAATCTAATCAGCACCCACAATAATAGGACAATCTAATCAGCACCCACAACCACAAGGGACTTACCTACCAAATTTTATGAAATTCGGTCAATTAGTTTCTCAGTTAGAGTGGATAGAATTGCACTGACAGACACACATATACACAGACACACACACAGACACAAACTTCACGCTAAAAATATTTCTTCGTGTTCTAGAGGTCTCAAAACGTGTAGATCCGTCAAAAACTCGAGTACTGCCGTTCTTCCGTGGTGACATTTTCACATTTCCACATTTTATAGCTCTATTGACAGTGAAATTGCGGTGTGTAAAACCGTATTTAATCTCCGATTACTGTTTTAATTTTCAACGTGTTCACACATCCAATAATCAATTAATGATAACATTATTTTTCAATATTTTAATCAAAGGAATAGCAAGCAGACGTTTTAGGCTTTTAAAACGTAAATCGGTTACCATAGTTACCACAATTAAATCAAAAACTATAAATAAATTCATTGATAATAATGAACAAATCGTCTGCTGTAACTACTGCGTCTGCAAATGAAATTAAAAACAATCAGAAGTCTATGAATACAGACAGAAGGACAGAAGGGTGACTAAATTTTAAGTGAGACTATATCAATCTAACAATCAAAATTTCATGAAAATCGGTGCAGCCTCTCTCCCGTAATGATGAGACAAACAAGCAAACACTTTTGTACTGTATCATGTGTACAAAGTTCTGAGTCGTCTCTGCCTCTGAACAGATAAACTTATAACACCGCTTAAAAATTTTTAAGAAGTTTTTAACACTCCTTTGACGCGGACATTTTTCAATTTTTTGTCTTGTTTTCTCTCAGAATATCACCGGTTCCTGGGAACTCTTTCTCTGGCTCCAAGCCATTAGCTTGGGATTCTAACCAACATCTTATTTGCGTTAGTTTCTTGGTGATTGGACTAGAACTTTGTAGACTGGATTAAGTGGTCGATTGCGATAGGTTTTCTTCTCCCGCTCATCCTGTATCATCCCTGAATTAATGAAAGTTTACTTCACGACTTCATAAATCGTTGAAAATAAAATTGCCAATCTTTGAATCCTGGTTCGTTGTCCGTATTTCTGCACTTTCATGACCTGGTAACTTTCCTTGTCAACTTTATGGTATGGGAAATGCCCTTGTTTCTTTGTGTTGCATTTGCTATGAGCATAAGTCTTTGAAAATGGTGTTGCTATTTGTTAAAAACATACTGTTTTAACTGGGCTTAAAAATTGAGAATTCGTTTGCAAATTATGTCATCACAACTAATAAGTCAGATGTAATAGGAAACGGTTTACTCCTTAATAAATATATATAAGCAATAAGTACTGTTGTGATATTTAATTCAAGAGTATTAGTTAGTTACTAATTATGAACTGTACTTCTCTACACGCCTATTTTGTAATTTACTCCTCTCGAACCTAATATGTGTCAACCAATTAGGGGCTCCGAAAGATTTTACAAAATGTTTCAAGGGTTTCTCCAAACAAAAAGGATTGGGAATCACTGTTATAGATTAATGCAGAAAACAAGCCAAAGACCGAGACTTGAGTTATTTACAATAGCAATTTAATAAGTTAGATTGAGTGGATTATTAAGCTTTAAAAATGTCGAGTTTCACTTTTTCTAGGATCTATGATTTATGGCAGTGAGTTTTAAATTCACGAGGATTACGATAAATAAGACGCTATTGGAAACTACAGGAAACTATCGGATTCCATAGGGAAACATGTCAATTTGGAGATCATATACACTACCCAATATAGAAAATGAAACACCATGAAGGTTTGGCCGTATAATTATGCAAATTGCGAGACACACGCAGCTAGCCTATGTATGCAAATAATCTAAAATGCAAGTAGGCCACGTGATTAGCGCGCGAGATAAAAGGGATGGAAACGGCAGATGAACCAACAGTTGTTACTGTCTGTCGCATGCGAAAACCCGTTTTCCGAGCTGTTTTTCGTTTCAGAAGACACATGTTGTTGAAGAGATGTCTGGACGCTGACGTCGAACTCCGTTTCAGCATTTGGGCGATCGTGCAAGGGAGATTCATTTTAGATCTACGTACGGCAGGGTGGTCGTCTGAAGCACGCGTAGAAGCACGCACTGTGAAAAGGATTTGGAGAAGATGGATTGAAGAAGGGCATGTGAATCTTCGCAGTGGTACAGGTCCATCCTGACGTACGCCAGCACGCATTGATCGACGCATTCGAAGGCATGCGGTGGTGACTCCACAAACGACGACTGTCGACATTCTGTAGAAGAGACACCGAGACGACAAGACACCGACGTGAGAGATTGCAATGGTATCGGGCCTGATCCTCTTGGACGAATGAAGGGTACAGGATAGTGTTCAGCGACGAGTCTCGTTTCTGTATGGCGAATGACAGTCGCCGTGTGAGAGTCTGCAGGCGACGTGGAAATAGATCCAATCTTACTGCGACTGTTGACCGCTAAACTGCTCGACAACGCGGCATCATGGTTTGGGATGCCATCCGCCTAGACAGCCGGTCACCTCTGGTTCGTACCAGAGGCACATTGACGACACGGCGATATGTGGATGAGGTGCTGTGGCCGGTTGCACTGCTCTACCTTCAGTGGTTGGTTACAAAATGCTGTTTTCCAGCAAGATAACACGCGACCGCACACGAAAACCATCAGTAGACAAACTTTGCAAGGTATCCAGGTGCCTTGGCCTCCGCTGTCTCCACATCCCTCACCCATCGAGCATGTATGGAACACGTTTGGCTGTTATTTGACTACCCTGCCTCAAACAGAGGACGACCTGCGGAGGATGGTTGAAGGCATATGGCCATCCATCCCTCAGGTAACTATCCGCACGCTCATTACATCTGTTCCTTGAAGGGTTGCTGCTTGTATCGCCGCAAAAGGTGGTCCTACTGATCACCCTGTCTATGTCATTATTGTATTACATTACCCTTCTGGAATTAACATCACTTATTTATATATGTCATCTCTGTCTGTGTGTCCTTTATCATCACACTATTCGCTCGTTCATGGTGCTTCATTTTCTGTGCATGGGAAATTTTGCTTCGATCTGAAATCTAAATGCGAATTTGTGAATCTAGAGTCCATTTTAACTACAGTAGAAAATACTGACGTTTCTGTAGCTCAATAGAAATATCATTGTTTGGTAAGTCGAAGATATGTATAAAACCCTGTTGTGGTATGAGTTTTTTACAGATAAATATTTTGTTTACTCTGTTTTCGTACGTATTGAACAAAAGCTAATCAAATTTTCTCCGACCGAGTTTTACTTAGCCATAAACTAAGAAATGAGTGACTGTCTTGATATGATATTGTAGTTAAATTCGTTGAGAGACCCAGGGAACATGAACTAAATTGTCACCAAAAGCATATATTATATATATTTCATACCTGTTTCTATCAAAGTTTATTTTCTCGTCCTGAATAAATTTATATCATAATAATATTCTGGAATGGAATTTAAACGAGGTGAATAAACTATTTTATCTCGAATCAATTATTTGGGAAAGCAAAAATAAGAGGAGGAATCACTTGTAAGACGCACTTGACTTCGGTCATTTAATGATGACGTCCAGTGCTTTAGTGAACAATACACATAATGATTAAAGCGTGAAAGCAAATATGCGGAGATCGAAACAATAAGAACTGTGCTTACTAATTGGAGTAGCACAAGGAATCGCTCTTATGTTGATAAATATTTATGATAGCAATTAGACATTATTTTGTCGAGTTTTCTTTCATGTGTAAAGGAAATGAGATATTGATTCAAGAATATTTGCAATAGTTAAAAAAATCTAATGTGGCCAGTACATGACTTTTCCTGTATAATGCAATGGATTTACTTCTTTCACAGCACAAAAGACGCAGAAAACGCAAAAAATCTAAATTATTTCGAGAACGGTGAGATCCAGGGTAATGGAGTAAGTCTAATTCTTTTTATCTTCAAAATTTATGCATAAAACAAGCATATAATTGATACAGAGCATGGGTAGTCTTTTATTTTAGATATTGACGAGTTTTGCGGGCCATTTTGTACAAAAAGGCAGGTTCTTTTCTCCGAATCGCATTAAAATGTAATCAGCACCAAGGTAACCTACAAGAGACTTATCTACCAAATTTAGTGGAATTTGGTCAATTAGTTCTTTAGCTAGAGTGGATACATGCTATTTTTGCGGGCCATTTCGCTAAAAGACAGGTTCTTTTTACCTCGAATTATACCAAAATTTAATGAGCACCAAGGTCACCCACAAGTGACTTACCGATAAAATTTTGTGAAATTTGGCCAACTTGTTTTTGAGTAAGAGTGGATACATACATTGCACAGACACACACACAGAGAGAGAGAGAGAGAGAGAGAGAGACCAATACACAGATCAATACACAGCCCCACACACAAACATCACTCTAAAAATAGTTTTTTCGTGTTCTAGAGGTCCCAAAATTTGTAGATCCATCGAAAACTCCAGTTGCTATCTTTGACACGAATCCAATACTTTCCCTATACATTGCAATGTATTTCAAGGAAAGTAAAAATTAATCTTAATGTTATTAAATATCATTTTTATATCTGAATACAAAGTATACGCATCCAACTTCCGCTTTACTAATCTAATCACACTCTCCAATACACGTTCATGATGTAGCTAAACATATTAATAACGACTAAAGATATATTAATAATTTGACCAAAAATATGGCGGGAACATGGAGTAGTCTAAAGCATAAATCTACGGAACAAGAGATGGAGGGATTTGTTCTCTATAGTGACCCGATAATAGATATTAAGGAAATTATCTGTAAATAAAGGATAATTGGGCGATATAAACATGAGTCATTAAAGTCACTTGAAAATTTATTTTTAATTTGTTGTTATTATTATTTTATTGTACTCTAATTGTTTGAGTGTTGTTTTTGTGCTGGAAGACTAAGGTCAACATAAGGAGCTTATATCGCCTGTCCATATGGTTGTAGTCCTACCTTGTGTTGATACAAAGTAAGCAATTTCTATATATTTATGAACGACCTAAATGGGATTGTATAACGACGTCCTGTGAAAGAAACAGCAATTCATTCTCTATAATTCAACCTTTTTACTTTCCCTGCAATACATGGTAATGTATAGGGAAAGCACTGGAATGGTGCCGAAAATCGCAACTCGAGTTTTCGACGGATCTACACGTTTTGGGACCTCTATAATACGAAAAACTATTTTCAGCTTGACTTCTGTGTGTGTGTGTATGTCTGTCTGCTTGTGCAGATTTTGTATCCACTTTAACTGGAAAACTAATTGATCGAATTTGATAAAATTTCGTAGGTAAGTCCCTTGTGGGTGACACTCTTGATGATTAGATTTTGGTACGATTCGGGGGGGATAAAAGAACCCGTCTTTTTTTGCGAAATGACCCGCAAAATTACCTGTATTCACTCTAGATGAAAAACTAATAGATCAAATTTCACAAAATTTGATAGATAAATCACTTGTAGATTAACCTGATGCTGATTCGGAAAGAGAAAACCAGCCTTTTTTTGCGAAATGGTACGCAAAAATTGTTAAATCTACCTAAAAATAAAATACTACGTATGGTCAAATATATCAATTAACTGTTTATTTTATACATAATTTTTGACGAAGGAAAAAATAAGACCAACACCATTACTCTAGCATTAACCGTTTTCGAGATATTTTAGTTTTTTGCATTTTCGCTACACCACCTTTGAAAATAAGTCCAAGTACCAAATGAAAACGAAAATTGAATCAAAAGTGCGAATTCAGTGTAATTTAAAATAAGTATAGCTGTTATTTTATGCAATTAAACTCGATTTAATGAATTGTTGAAGAAATAAGTAAAACGTGAATATGAATCTACAGGGAGAGTCATGTGCTGCCCACATCAGATTTTTATATAATAATTCTGCCTTTCCAGATCCTCCATCAGTTATCTGGGGACCTAGAGGACTTAAACTTTACGCAGGTGGTATCAAATTCGAGAAAGAATCCAATCGAACCGGATTTTACTTTATCACTCCGGGGTAAAGAACATATGGGTTTTGAAATGTTTTTCCAGATCCTCCAGAAGCAACGAAGATTTAGAAGATTGAATCTTTGCACACTTATAGTATAGACTAGAGAACAAAACCTAAGCCAATTGGCGACTAATTTCGGTGTTAAGCGCCATATATTATTAACAAAATAAACTTTTTTATAAAAAACGTTTACTAAATTTTATATGACTGTTAGTTTTCCTGCCGTTGACAGGTTTAAAAAATAGTTAGCTATAGTATATCGACTTCATTAAGTTTTCACACTCTGTGGGTCGTGTAAAATTGGGGGTGGTTTTCTTAAAGTCAGACCCTCCAGAAGCCCTCCGCTGATCTGGAAGGCTGAATCTTTGTCTATTTATAATATCGATTATGGGACAGAACATAACACAGCTGAAATTTCGATTTCACACTCCTGGGGCAGAGAAACTTGCGTGTTGGGAAAAAATGTTTCTCGATCTTGTAGACACCTCTGGTGATTTAGTAGGTTGAATATTTGCACATATAGTGTCTCAGCTGCTCATACCGTAGGGTGAGTCGGGCGGTCTGAATTTTCCACACATATAGTGTTAACAATAGCCTAATGGAACCGGATTTTATTTCTTCTTCTTAGGAAGGGGGAGTAAATGGTTTTCTTTGGAAAGTATTGTCAGGTGATCAAGTAGTCCCTATAAAGCAGACTTTTTGCTGACTCATATTATCATCCACGGTATAGAATTTAACACTGTCGAATTTTCGAATCCCTCTACCAGGTGGAGAAAATGGCGTTTTCTGAAAAGTCCTTCCAGGCCTTCGAGAAATACTCGGAAACTTAGTAGGCGGGATTTATGCATAAGTGTAGTATCGATCATAAGATAGAACATACTGGAACCAAATTTCAGAATACGACGACTATTTTCGATACTAAGCGCTGTATTCTGTTAAAGAAAATGAAATTTATTAAACAAAAGTGGCAACTAAAATTTTTAAGGATGTTAGCCTTTGTCGGGCTTAATTACTAGTATAATCGAAATGTATAATATATGAATGTATAATATTTGCTTATGTTTCTTACAGGTCGCATTAAAACTCATTTAACTCATTTCCATCCACTAGAAAAAACCTTTTCCCATGTTTACCGAGATATTGAGATATCGAAAATATTTCAATAATTACATTCTTCAATGTATAGATATATTGATATTTCCTCAGATAATCTATTTCCAATGCATCAAATGATTTGAATAATTAGGATGTTCATATTTATTGCAAAGCAAGAGATGGTGCAATGCCTCAACACTCCCATGTGATAATGGCTTTCCAGAGCATTGATTTCTGTCATTTCTGTCCTCCAGTCTTTTAAAAGACAGCATCGATCGTATTATAATGGAAGAATGTACATTAAAAAGTTCTTCATGTTTCACATTTTACTAGGTATTCTAATATTATTTTAAATCATCTTGGATGTTTGGTATTTCTTGTACAATGATGGAATGATTGATTGGAATATTTGAGGAAATGAAATATTCCTGATACTTTGCAAATGAGATTGTAAAATACTCTTTTAAAATACGCTATCCATTAAATTGATTGCATTCACGATATTTTACTCTACAACTCTTCTATTAATTTAGACTTTTTGTGTCCCTTCGCTCAACATCTTTGATGGGCCCGTCCTCGACTCCAAAAGCACAAAGAGAGCTGAAACTGGGCCACAATTTCAATCAGCGGAACATTTTCATCTATCAAATTTTCAGATCGTAACGCTAGGTCATTTACGTACACCATGCTGATATTTTTGCCCCTTTTGTGAATTTTTTTGAGAATTACGGTTTAGTGTCTTTAGATGAAATATTCGCCTGCTTTTAATGCACCAATTTCTACATATATTTAAAAGTAAATTGCGTCAGGGAAATGGAAACTAAAAAGTAAAAAATAAATTCTGAGAAACAACTGTATAAAGCGCCTTGTTGTCTCACCGGGAATCGAACACGGGATCTCTGAACTGGCCAGCACGACCCTCTACCGTTGAGCTACTGGGACGAAATTGCAAGCTCTTATCGTCGAAGTAGACGTTGCATTCTCCACCCTTTAATGGCAGATTGGCTTGCAACTGACAATCTGACGGACCACCTCCTGCTATTTTTACCTCAGGTTAGCCTTCTGCTACTACTATTTTTACCCATGTTAGTATCCTGCGTGGTAGTTATCCTCTCAATTTGAAATCGGCGCTTAATCTTCCAGAGTCCACTGAATCCGTACTAGTCGTACTAGGATCACTTTCAGACCTCCGCCATCTTTGCACTAACCTACAGGGTTGATTTGTTCGGGGGTCATTGTAAATAATTTGTATATATAATTGTATTTATAATATGTGTTTTGAGTTCCCAGCGAAGTTAGCTGAAAATAAAGTTGTTTATTTGATAAATGGCGTGATTCTTTCGTCGAACTCTAGTCATTAGGCCAATTGAAGTTTTATATTAGACTGAAGTCAATTTAGGAGTTAACACAAAAGTCGTGATCTTGGGTTGAAGTAGAATGGTTCTTTATAATGGCGCCTGAATAGGGACTTGGACCCTGGACCTTCGAACTGGCCAGCCTGACGCTCTACCGTTCAGGTACTGGGGCGAAATTGCAAACTCTTATAGTCAAAATGAACTCTGCAACTAGTTTTGAAAATATTTATGTTATTCAAGATTGTGAAAGGGAAATAAGAGTGTAGGCAGATTATATTCAAAATAATACTATATAAATCTTAGCCTTATCAAAAATTGATATTATGCAAAATTTTTGAAACTGTTTCACCTGCCTACACCTTTATTTTCCTTCGATAATTTTTCCTAGTATCAGTTCTGGATAAGATTTATGCAGTATTGTTTTGAATTTAATCTGCCTACATCACATATATTTGGTTCAATTTTGTGTGCGATTAAAATTCGCCTTTTGAACAGGAAATGTGAATTGAAAATCTTTTGCATGGGATGGGAAGGCTTTACTTTTTTACAAAATTTCTCTAAAACAAAAGCCTTATGAATAAACATACATATTTAATATAATTAAAACATGGAGGTAGTTTTTGGGAAGCACATTAAAATGAGCTTAGAGTTAACTGTAAATTAGAAGTAAATTTAAAACAGGGTTTTTAAGGGAAAATACATATTGTTTTGCTAGATATTACGACAAAACTTAACTGCATTTTAATGTCTATATGTACTAATTGGGAAGAATTGAAATGCAATATATTTAACATACTAAACATTTTATTCACTTCTGCTTTTATATTTCAACATTATAGAGAAAAAACCCTTTAGAATATGCTGATCAAGTTACATACTTGAATCAAACTATTATTAGAAATGATCTTTTACAAACTGGAGTTGAGTACTATGAATTTATCTTTTAAGATTTAAAAGGGCCGAGTTGTAAAGTTATTTAATTTATTGCGAATTTTAGTACATGTATTTTATATAGGTTAACTTTAGTTGAGCAAATGCCCTATTCACATAAGTTTATTCGAATACATTTAATATATAGACTATTTTTGTGATATTAGACCACTGAAAGTCTCGGCATCTGCAGCGAAATTTGCTTTTAAGCACAATCTCCTGCTATTCATTACACTAGCTGTAAATGTGAAAAATCTATGTCAAAGCTTATATCAAAAGTCATAAAATCTTTTATATTGAGTGAATAGGGTTCATGTGTGTGATTCCCGGTATTTTATCACGAAAGAAGAAACATATAGTATCAAAGTATAAGAATCGTAAAAAGTTAAAGCATTTACTTTAAAAAGATTTTCGTTTTAAAATACCTGACGTTTAATCAGTGACTTCATGTATATTGCAATGCTTTGCATTGAGATCAATAATTGTTCCAATTAAATTAATATGTAATTAAATGATAAACTTTTTACCAAGAATAAGGATCGTGCAGGTAATTTCACAACTTATCATGAGAGTAAATTTTGATACAATAAAAAATAAAACTAGAATTTTTTTTTAATGTTTTGAGTGCTCTGTAGCGTCATTCTACTGTTTTCAGAAGAGCCGGGTCGAGTGCTCGCGAGTCGCAACGGGTTTCAGTTCTACAGCCTGATTTGAGAGTAGATGCTATGAGTGAATAATGTAGGTGTAAAGTGCATTTTAGGCAGTATAATTGTATGTTGTTGTTGTTGAGACCCAGACCGTCAGACCTACCAGAAAGGTGTAAGGTAACTGTATGGACGGCCGGGAAGTGCCACCCAATTTAGACCGGAACCCAGTGGGGGAGGCATCCACAGGGACCGTACCCTCCTTCCCCTACCACCAACCTCTCGGAAGGACTTACGGACCCACATGTTTAACGTGATCGTACTCCGCATGAACACGGCGGCATTTGTGGTAGCGTGCAAATCTAGCGCGCAAACCACGGGGATACCGCACCCGAGATGGCCAACAGCACGCGGTGTTCCGAGGTGGTCACCCACCAAGTACTAACCGCGCCCGATGCTGCTTGACTTCGGTGATCTAACGCGAACCGGTGTTTTCAGCACGGTACGGCCGTTGGCCCAGTATAATTGTATGTGTGATTTTATAATATGCATTAGAGTTTCATTTAGGGCATAATATTTGGGCAAATTTTTAGGGGAAATTTAATGCTGCTTTAAAAGTTGGTGATATTAATTTAATTTTTACATGAATAAATGTAGTGTTACGCTGGAAATTGGTAATATAAAAAGTATTAAGTGTGTATTCTGTATCGTCAGGGAAAAATTCTAGCATAAGTATGTGTATTTAAACAGAAATAGTTTCAGTAAAAAATTGCTTTTTATGTAGTGTATTTTTATTTATGAAATTTAAAAGTGATTATGTACTTAAGTTATAATGGGATTTTAAGTGTTTAGAGAATTTAGGAAATGTTGCTACGGCGGGAGGTGGTCTGAAATTGAGCAGCAATTACGGTGTGTCTGCAGAGACTCAGAAAGTTGAGTCGATTTGGAACTGTTTAAATTCGATAGCATTTTATGTAGGTCAGTGGTTATGATGTTCGTGAAATAGTAATGCTATTGAATTTTAATACTTTTGCTTGGACTTTAAGCCTGAAAAAATCAGGTGCTGTGAGTAAAAGTTTAGGTTTTGGATAATTTTGATTGTGCTTAGTTTTGGTATTTTTGCTTGTGATTATGGGGTAAATAGTTTAGAATGTTTTTTTCAATTGAAAGTTAATGTGTGAATAAATAGTTGCTAATTTTGGTTTAATTTTTTGCTAGGAATGTGGTTTGTTCGTGCGTATGAGTTAGTGTTAGGTAAGTGTGCGTGTTGGAGAGTATGGTTAGTGTGAGGTTGCCTGCATTAGTTGTTGGTGCAGATTTTATTTTGGCATTTTATTATTATTATTTATAGTTACGGTTACTATTTATTTTTTCTTAGGTTATCTGTTAGGTTAAGTTGGTTCAAACGTCTCAACGGTGCCGGTATGAAATGTCGTTTAGTTGAGTTAGAGTGTGTTGTATTTTTTTTTTTGGGGGGGGGGGACGTTTCAAATGATAGCAATGGCATAGAGAGAGGCATGGCATAGAGAGAGCTACACGAGGTAGGAGGTAACTGTCAACTGCGCTGGCAGACGAAAAGTGCGGGATCAAAGGATGTATAAGATGACTTATAGTGGACACTTGCACTTGCTTGGATGGGTTCGGTAGATTAGCTGGTTAGAAGCTGTTGTTCTGATAAACATCTCGTTAGAATACTTGCTTCAGTAAGTTAAAGTGGATTACTAATAGATTGTGATTTGGGTGAGTACACATCGCGTAATTCTTGGCCACCGGAGTTCGCGGTTGGAAGTGTGCGAGGTATTGATCAGTGTGAGCAGACATGTTGTAGAAACAAGTTAGCAACCAGTATTTTGTACCGTAAGATTAAGTGACTCATCGGATCCATTAACCCTGTATACCACCTTTGGCGAACGGAACAGATCATGCCTTGAATCTGTAATATAATCTTTCTTGTAATTCCATTGTGGATACTCTTTCTGTGTTACTTCTGCCTAAGTGATGACCAAAATCAGGTCAATGCTGTGTAAATTATACTTATTGTAACGGAATCTGTTTCCATGTTACTGTGCGTGATCTCTTAATGTTGCTAATATTAAAACATGAAAGTCTGTAACCTGTATTAAGACCAATCAATAAATATTCTTTATTTTCCAAACCTTATCATTTAATTTATGATCCCTGATAAAGTTTCGAGCTTTTCATCATCGAATAACGGTGACTTCACTGGCATTAAGGCAGTTTGCTATGTGCCGCGAGTCTGCGAATTTCAGAGTTCTGCTGGTTAAACAATACTGAAGGAAGCTTTATCATCACCCACAATGAACATGATGAATGAATATGATGAAATGAATTTATATTTATAAAGAATTAATGTATATGCGTTTACAAAAACTATTACAAATAACTACTACAAATAACTAACTACAAATAATCAGTCAATAACATCTTTGTGGTTAATTACTTACATTCAATCAACATTATAATTTCAAGTTTAAGTTAGTATGATTCTGAGATGATTTTTGGAAGTACTAAAGTTTCACCAAGCTTTTCATAGCAACTGGCTATGCCGTAATCATTTCAAAATAAGTATTTGCTCACAATTTGTTGAGTGTCAGTAGTAAACGTTCACCGCAACATGAATTCTACATATTTCCTACAATATTGGGCAAAAGCGAGATAGAAGTATTCCATTAGAAATTCCTATGCCCATTAGGCGGGATATTGCACCTCCAAAATCTTATGTTTATTGGATGGCATTAGTCGATGTTAGTCCTACTAAGGCTGAAGGTTTGAGCGGTAATGAAGGTTTGAATCGGTAATGTTCATTTTAAAGGATATTGCGCTAAACCGTTTCAAATAGTCATTTTGTATATTACCCTTGTATTACAGGCGTGATTATTTGATGATATATTTAAGTAAACTTTAATAAATGTACGCAGATTATTAGCCAGATCCTTTTTTTTATTTTTTTTACCAATAATTCAATGAATAATTTAGCAAAAGATTTGCAAAATGCTTTTTCCTAATGTAGATACTTTTTTCTGCTCAAAATGCGGATGATGGTATCTGAAATAGGAGCGTAATCCAACAATTTTTGTTTTTCGAATTCTTTATTCGTCAGAAATATGCTTCTATCTTAAGTTGTGTAGTTCCAAAACACTGAACCTGGAAACTGAAAACATTTGTTTGAAAGAGATAATTCATTTGAACATTCAATTGCGTAACATCTTCTGGCGTTTGTGATCTTTTGACATTTGCAAATGAGCTCGGGAAATTGGGCGCGTTCTACTGCTGTTGAATGCTTTTGCATAATTTGTTGTGGGTCATTCAAATGCACCCATTCCTTAGATATCGCATACTTTTTGAAAATTTAAAGTGATACAAATCATAAAAAATAAACATGTTTGCTATTGTATAAAAAAGCGAACGCTTTAAAATATTTTTAACTACAAATATATGAAAAACTTGTTTTTAGGAATTATGTGTCATTCTCGAGATATTAGAAATTTTACTTTCCCACAGGGAGCGCAATATATCTAAAATAATCAAGTGGTTTTCATGATAATGGGTAGATTTATTTGAATCGGTAATAGAAATACACAACTAATTTTCAATGAGATTGAATCATATGAAATCTCCAATTTGTCTTAAAGCTTATCCAAATGTGTTAATCTGTTATACAGGTTGTTTAAAAAATATTGCACAACTAAAAACATCTTGGAATGATTGGTAGTAGATACATGGTTCCACTTCAGAAATGCTTTAATTAAAGTTGACTATCATCGTATGCAACTTGTAATCAGGTGACACCTTTTAATAAAAAGTACCAAATGTAACTTTTTATAAGAGCCCTCTAGAAAAAAATTTCAATTATAAGACTAATTTACATAACCTAATTAGACAAACAAAGAAAGTTCCATTGTCACACGATCAAAATTACCCGAGATATCATTAATTAAAGTTTTCGACGGATAATTGGGAACTGTATAAAACTTTTGCTACAGATAGGTACGCCCATAAATTTTCGAATGAAATTCTATCATTACATACAATATTTGTACGACAGCTGAATTCTATGTCCACCTCTTTTGATCGAGTGAAAGTGGTTTAAGTCCTACAACTTTGAAAATTATTTACCACCAATTTTGCATATTAGAGAATCGGATTGTTTCTCAAAAGATCTTTAAATGAATAAGGAACACATTTTAAACAGGAAATTCCTTTGCAGAGAGCCCGTATAAAAAGTTAAATTTGGTATTTTTTTTACTAAAACGTGTTACATGATCAAAATTGTCTTAGACTGAAAGTCTATCTTATTTGAAGCATTTCCTAAATTGAAACCATGAGTCTGCGATCCATCGTTCAAAAAATATTCAGTCATGCTATCTTTCTGAAACACTATATAGTATTTACGTCAGATTATTTTCTTAAATGTCAAATGATTAATTCAGTAAAAGACATACATACCGTGGCAATATAAATGATGCAAAGTTGAAAGTCGAATCACAAATTCAAAATTAGGTATGAACATTCATCAAAGTAATCAAGAACGTTTTGTGAGTTCAAAAGGAGCATTCCGTCATCAAAACGGTCCGAGAAAGAACTATAATTAGAGAAATAAGGAAATTCTTAAACAAGTTGATTGGTTACCATTTGAGACTTTAGAACCGTAGCTTTCGTGTTCTTATCCCGTTTGCTTTGGAAATAACATTTTATTTGTGGCAAATATGTTTCTTTGTCACAGAGCAAGATTTTCTTTGTTATATGTGTTCGATAATAATTTCAAGTTTTCTTTCAACAATTTCAACCTATTAAGGAAAACTGGTTGGTTTTATATATTAACGATTTTTCATATAGAAATAAATATAATTTATACTTAGCAATTGCCTTGTTTATTATTGCATTAAAAAAATTCAGATTTTGTTATTTTTTGACAGAATTGGATTTTTTTAATCACTTTTATAATAGCTCTTTTCTGTTCTTTCCATTACATATATTCCTTACAGTGTATATTGAATTTTGCATATATCATTGAATTTTTCATGCAGTATATTGAATTTTTCCTGATAGGATTTAATGAAGAAGGTATACTATGTATCTGTAAATGTGTATTAAGATAAAAACTAAGAAATTATATAAGATACGTTTTCCAAAGAAACCATATGTCTGCAAGTTTTAAAATTTGATATTTTCTTTAATCAGACTCCATTGTAACAGGGTGAAGAAACGACTTGGCATGCATTTTCAACCAAAACAACAGTGCCATCTACGGCTCAAAATTGCACAAAATGTTATTTAGAAACCTAATTTTCACCTATAGTTGAACCTTATACTAATTTTTAATATATTATTTAATGTTTAACAATGTCTTTCTGAAACGATTGTTTACATTTGATTTGGGTACTATCTTATGTTGCGATCGATCCATTATTAAACGATGCTTTTTTGAACATATACATTGGCCGGTAGTGAACTTTTAAAAAAAAGTTCTCCAGGAACTGTTTAAAGTCTCATCATTTCCATTTAACAATATGGAGAGCTAATGGGTTAGTCTTTTGCGCATTTATTCTGCGTATAAAAGTTTACACGGCGTTTGAGTGAAGTTTATGAGACTTTTTTTTTAAATTTTCATAATGGATTTAAAGTATTTTTTAGATGTTTTCGTAAAATTTATTACCCGATATCTGATAGCCTGCAAAAACTGGTTCCAGTTACCACTGTTTCATACTAAAATAATTCTTCGAAGTTTTTCCAATTTGAATCTAAGTTGTGAGCTCGGATAATGGTTGAGTCCATGATGTCAAACAACATCTTTTCAGGCACTATTTTAATTATGGAGGAAGTCCCTAATGGAAGTGGGCATAGTCAAGTTTCAGGCTGGTAGCTATACCGGAAAGTTATTTTTAATATTTTATTTTATTTTTATTCAATTTACGTGGCAACTACAGATGAAATCCAGTTACAGTAGCCACACAAAAATAAAAAGAACAGAATATAAGATACAAGAATACTAAGTCGTATCAATATCAGTAAAATAGATATTATATAGATCAACAAATTTATAGATAGAATAGTTAGAATAGTATAGAATAGTTTAAGGTAGTTGTGTTTAACAGTAGTATTGTGAAACAAAGTTTTTTTCCTTGTATTATTAACAGGTATATGAAATTCCAGACAAGAAAGTAAGATGGGGCAATCAATAGTGTTATTTAAAACTTTATAATAAAACAAAAGGCAGAACCATTTTCTTCCTTTTTTAAGAGACATTAAACTATATTTCCGTATGAGTTCACTCATATGCATATCATAAGGACAACAGCCAGATAATTTGTAATCCATAGTACGTAAAAGTTTATTTTGCACAATTTCTATTCGTTGAGAATGCAGACCGTAAACAGGGTCCCAGATCATTGTACAATATTCCAATATTGGCCTAACAAGGGTATTAAAGATACAAATAATAGTATCAGACCTGGCAAAAACACGAGATCGTCTTAGGGTGAAACCAAGTCTTTGGTATGCTCTTTTAATAGTATTGTCGATATGACTCTGAAATTTAAAAGTATCATCGAAAGTGACACCCAAATCAATAATATGAGTACAACGCGATAAAGGTAAATTATTTAAAATGTAGTTGTAATTGAGAATATTACAGATCCTAGCAATGCTCATAATATAGCATTTAGAGACCTTTAAATGAAGTTCATTTAAAACAGTCCGGTTATACAGTTCATCAAGATCTCTCTGCATTAATTTACAATCAGTCAAAGAGTTGATTTTTATATAAAGTTTCAAATCGTCTGCAAACATAAGACATTTTGCAGTTTTAAAAATCCTGGGAATTTCATTGATGAAAATTAAAAAAAGGAGTGGGCCCAGATTAGAACCCTGAGGAACACCAGAGGAATTACTGTATAGTCTAGAGTTTACACCAAAGTACTTTACAGAATACAGTCTATCTGTAATATAAGAGTATAACCACATCGCCAAATCGACACTAAATCCGGCAGCAATTAGTCTACGGGCTAATAGCCCCAGATCAATGTGATCAAAAGCTTTACTAAAGTCAGTATAAATAACATCCAGTTGACTCTTGGTTTTAATAGCATCAATAATATCACTGGTAAGACAAGCTAAATTAGTTAAAGTTGATCACATTCGCATAAACCCATGCTGGTACGGAGAATTCCATTGCTTAATTTGGGAAAAGATCCTTTCACATGCATAACACATTCAAAACTTTGGAAAAAGGGGAAGGAATGGTAATAGGCCTGTGGTTAGTAATATCATGCTTGTTGTTCTTTTTATGTACAGGAATAACTTGACCATATTTCCAGACATTGGGAAAAGTCATAGTTTTAATTGAAAGATTAAACAAAATAAGCAGGGGGTAAGTTAGAGAGTCAGCACAATCATTAATAATAAAAGAGGGAACATCATCACAGCTTGTAGACTGGCTGGATTTTAACTTCTTTAGGGATTTGGCAATCTCATTTTCAGAAATATATTTAACATTAATTAAGTCAATGTTATTGAGTTTACAGTACTTGGTCAGCAGTTCGAAATTACTAGGTTGGTTACTCTTGATATAAACAGATTGAAAGAAATATGCGAAGCAGTTAGCAATATCATTGTCAGTAGTATAATTAGTATTATTGTAATTCATTGTTGAGATTCTATGACTACCAGATGAATCGCCTTTACAAAAATTCCAGCAAGCTTTAAGGTTCTTGTTGAGTTCTACTAGTTCCATGATAGCAACGTGATTAGTAAAATCAGATTTAATTACATCCTTAACAACCCTGCGTAGTCTATGAAATTCCTGTAAATCACCTTTATCACCACATCTAATATATTTATTACGATACTTTCTTTTTAGTTTCATATTATGGATAGTACTAGAAGAGTACCACGATTTATATTTACGCTTAGTAGGGATATATGTAGGTATATATAAGTCAAATATCCCATAGATAAAATCATAAAAACTCGATAGAGCATCGTTGACATTTGCATATATATTTAAAAAGTTCCAGTCAGTATTATAGAAATAGTCATATAGCATAGAATAATTGGCCTTTCTAAAGTTATATTTCATATTATTATTAATTCGATGATTTCTGCTCACCTTTTTAATCAATATAGATCCCTCAGAGCAGGATGGTATGGATCCTCTTAAACGAAACTGAAAGTAGAATGTTCAATAATGATCTGCTTATAGTTAGTCAAGATAAGATCAAGAATTTTACCATATTTATTACAAACAGTGTTTAATTGATCAAGATTAAGGAACTGCATGAAGTCAGAAATGAAATACTCAACTTGAGTGTGGCCAGATAAGGTACCAGTATTGGGATGGTTGAAATTTACAGATAGAAGATTAAAATCTCCAAATATAAATATATGATCAGGTGAAGTGCAGAATTTTTTTTCAACGCTTTTAAAGAAACTTTCATATTTATCAACAGTAGTATTAGGCACAAAGTAAATGACACAAATATAGAATTTGGATGTATAAGAAGAGTTGACATGAATCCATAAGCACTCGTTTTCAAATGACACATCATCTTGTTCAATAGAATTAAAGGCTTTTTTTATGGCAATAAGTACACCTCCGCTTCGATATAATCCAGTAGTAACCGGATCTTTATCACACCTAAAAAACATTATATTTATCATTGAATATTTCATAACTACCAATATCATTATTTAACCATGTTTTAGTTAGGCAAATGATATCAAAATCATATGTTAAGGTATTGACATAAAACTCGTTAGTTTTAGTTCTCAAACCACGTACATTTTGGTAATAAAATTTGATCTCCTTTTTTATATCCCTCATTAAATTGGCATGATTGCAAGGCACAGGAACCGATGTGTAGTTATATTCATTTGAGTAATTTGCTGTCGGATTATCTGATAGTCACTTTCTGTTGAGCTATTACCAGTAATTTGATCACATACATAATCAGGATTATATTTAATAGGCTTATAGTTTACCGTATCCCCAACAGTTTGTCGTGGACGACCTAAGAATTCAGATACCTTAAGTCCAACTGGCCATATACTGGGATCCCAGAGTTCGTGGTAACGTTCCTCATTAGCTGACAGTACAAAAGAAGCGTATTGGTCTATATTTCTAGTCTTTAGTTTAACACAATCAAATCCGAATTTTTAAAAGTTCAGGCTCTCCATGACATCCGTGGGCAGCGTATCTGGATGGTAGAAACTTACAAGAATTCGTCTCATCCTGGGTTTTTTTATGACCCGGATAGCTGTACCCTCACGCAAACCCTCAACTGGAGCCAGTCGCCTTTTCAACATGGTATTAACTCTACCAACCAGATTGTTTCCTACAGGTGGCACATTATGTTGACGGAAAATATCATTTTGCATTTTGTAGCCCTCAATGTCCCTTTTATAATTATGTGATGCCATTTATGATCTCTCGTATTTCGCATTACAGCAGACGAAAAATTCATCGGATTATGAGTTTTTCAGTTTCATAATTAAGATTACTGGAAATTCGTGGAAATTCTGACTCAGAAAGATGAACGTGCTCCTCGAGATCCACAGTACCACAATTTATATATGATTCCTTGACGTTTAAATCAGCATTAATCACATTCCTCCCTAAACTGTGTATCTTTGCGTTCACGGACTCATCAATCTGCGTCTCGATCACATCAAGTCTACTGAGTACACTCGATTGAAACAGTTCAAGTCTCTTTATAACTGCACTTACCACCCTGTCAATACTTGTAATATCAGCCCCCACAGCATCCGTAGAGACAGCCACTTTACTACACCCTGTTTGAGCTTGTTCATACAGACTCAGCAAGTCTTTACCATAGTTTTCGAAATTAATTCTTTCCTGCTGTGTAACAGATTTCTTATCAGCCACCTTAACAAACAACAGCTTCATATTGTTTATTGTTGACAGAAAAATCTTTGTCTCACTTTCCAACACATCGCTAACTTTCCGATCTGGCGGCCGTCGCCATTTTTTTCAGGAGCTGTCGCTGGCATTAGTCACAAAAATTCCTCTCACATTCACATGAATACACCTCAATCAACACAGAATGTATCTAAATACATTTAAAGTAACAAAGCTAACTAAAACAGATAAAAATACTTTAAAAAGATAAAACCCTTTAAAAGAAGTTAAAAATGCTTTAAAATCACGAGAGCCACAAAAACACACCACCTACGATTGCATCCTTTGAGACAGCAGAAATTGTTTTTATAACTTTTGGTTTCGTGTGTGACAAAAGTTAAACGCATTTTAAAGCAGTGGTAATAAAACAGAACGCAGTGAAATTTTGGGAACAATTTAACGAATTTTCTAAATTACATTATTTTCCTTCGCTTTATTTAAAAAAAAAACGTATATTTCCGTTATTTAGGTAGATAGATAAACAAGATGTAAAAGTTAAGATTTTTTGTAGCTATAAAAGATACTTTCTCGGTCGTATTTGATTTTTTGGTTTCGAAAATTCAAATGCAATATACTTTGCACTAATTGAAAAGGAAATTTCCCTGACAAATGGTATTAGGAAAAAATGAAATCATTGATTAAAACTGGAGAATTCTCGCTTAGACAAGCAGGAATTATTTCTGATAATAAAACTGAAAATATTTCAATCGGAAGAAACTCAAGTTTGTTAGTTTTCGTTTCGAAATTGAGTTTCAAATATTTTAATACACGATACTTTTAGATTATTTTTTATTGCTTTAATAAACAAACTTTTAAAAGAGTTAGTTTTAGTATTATTTTGTCTTAACTTATTTCATTGAAAATTATATTTTTTAGCACTCAAGACAGAAATGCATTTTGTTAGTTTCTTTAGAGATATTTCATATTCCATATTTTTCACTCATATACTTATTTAAGCCACTTTCTCTAAAATACGCCTATCTTATATATTAATTCCGCCAAATGACATTAAATTAAGTTTTGTTTTGCAAATGCTCATACTCAACTTGATTGACAAGGCTCGACTTAAAGGAAAGGCTTCACAGAGTTTTTTATCATTGATGACTGCTGTGACAAATTAATTTTTTTAATTTTGACTATTGTTGTTATTGTTTCTAATCTCACTTGTTGTAAACCTGGCCATTGGTCTTGGACTTGTTCTGGCATTAGCAACAAAAAGTGAGATTAGCAACAATAACAACAATAGGGTGAGAGATTGCAGCTTCTGTTGATTTAAAGACCCCAGACACACCATGGTAGAAGTCTGACTTAGCCTGATGCCACCCAATTTAGAGCTGAAGCCAGTACAGGTGGCAGCCACAGGGACCGTACGACCCATCATGGACTTTCGAACCTAAGGATTTATCGTGCCTATACGGCGAGTAGACACGGGGGAAGTTTTTGTGTCTTTGAAAGGGACATTTAGGATGGAACTTAAGACATGTGAGTGCGATCATCTTGCCTGAACCAATGAACTATTTCTGCCAAACTTTACCCCTTTTTGGGTCTATTTGATAAAAACACAGACAATTTCGAACCCATTTTTGAATAGTGCGAGCTTCTCATTGTCTGCGATTTTCATCAAGTTCTTTTGCAAATTCTCGGGATCCTTTTACCGATGAATATTTCTCTCTGTTTTAATGGAATAATTAATGGAGTTTACACCAATATTTATGGTGTGTTCTCACAGACCACATCTCATACTTTATAGGATGACTTGAGCCATCTCTATTGCCGAACATTGACGTCCTCTGCTTTTGGTTCCGTTCAGGTTTGAACAGGGGTTATAGTACGTTGTATCCCAATCCTATAAAGTTAGACCAAAAGTTAGCTTCAGGTCCGAACTTATAATTCGGAATGCAACATATTTATATTAAATATTTAATAAAATAAGAATACCACATATTTCTTATTATTTCGGAATATTTTACACACATGCATTCCTGCCGTGTTCACGCGGAGTACATCACGTTAAACATGTGGGTCCGTAAGGCCTTCCGAGAGGTTGGTGGTAGGGAAAGGAGGGTACGGTCCCTGTGGATCCCCACTGGGTTCCGGTCTAAATTGGGTGGCATTTCCCGACCGTCCAAACAGTTACCTTACACCTTTCTGGAAGGCCGGATGGTCTGGGTCTCAACAACAACAACACATACATTCCTAAATAAATAATTTCATACCCTCCTCTTCAATGTGTTTATCAAGATTAAACACTTTAAATATCTCTTTAAATGTGCTATTGTACTTTTATTCATCAAAATTATGGAAATATGTGGGTGATGTGCATTTTAGCATCAATGTCATCAAGTCTGAGTGACGGTTGACGAGTATCAGAAGAATTCAGTTATCTTTAAATTTAAAAAGTTTGAACTGTGAACACATTGATTAAAGCTAATTATAAAAATCCACCTTGAAGTGACGTTGCAAAGCCAGTACATCTGCCAGTAATGTTTCCCACTGTCAAGTTTAACAGATGTACACAGTTTCCAACATTTAAAGTAAGAAAATTAGGCCTATATCCCAATTCTGCGTGTATATGTAATAACTGATAATAAGACCCGAGATGATTCCTTCTCCATGACAACAGGGTAAAACGGAAATTTGGAAGACTTCTTAAATTGAAATTTGTTAGTGGAAATTTTAAGTTTCGTATACCCATTATACATTAAGGAAACAGTGAAAAGCAATCTCAGCCGAACCTATACCTTCTTCGGCTGGGAAATAGCTGCTCTATACCGTAAGGTGAGCAACCCCCAATCTGGGTCATGGAACCACTACTGTCCAGAATCATTTAAAGAAATCCCAGTCTCAAAATTACAGCTTCTAATAATTTTTTTGGTTCAAATTTCTTATACCCATAGTAATTTGTGATACGTCAAATACTTTAATCTCCACATTTAAGCCCCCTCATTTTCTAAAGTATCGAAACAAACAAAAGTATTAACACACATAACACACATAAGAGACATTCATTAATTTTTAACCAAACTCTGTTACAACTCTTTATTTTTACAACTTTTATCACATGATTTAGTTACATTTTTTTCTGATTTTAAGTCTCTTTTCTTTGATACATGCTCAGATGTTTGAATACTTGGCATAATGTTTTGATTGTTATGTTCCTTTGAAGTCTTGTTGTAGATGTTCTAGCAACAACATAATTGTTAAAATTTAATATTTATAAGCCACATTTACGGGCATGTTTCATTTTGAAACAATATAAAACTCAGGCAAACTTATTTTTAAGGCTTAGTTAGAAAATAATAGTGTAAAATAAAAGATATTACACCTCTATGTATGAGACATCGACAAAAATTGAATAAATTTAGCCCCTTGTGCATTAAATACGAAATTATATCAAAACCAAAATTATATCTGGAGAGCACATAATTTATATAATCAACCCATAAGACGTAGACTAACCAAGCGAAAATTGGAAAACTGCCAGCAATACTGCTTTCCGCACGGAATGCTGAAACATATTTTAAAACATTTTTCGGTTTTATATCCTTTAGAAAAGAATAAAAGTTACTGGCGTAGTCTGGTCACAGGATTTTATCCGTAACATGTTATTTTGGTTTTGAATATAAAAATTTTTTGCTTGGAAAACAGCATTATATCGTAGCTTTCTTTCCATCCGCTTGCTACTCGTGAGCGAGCTAGCACTTATGTTCTCTTGTGGGTTTTAAAATGATTCGATTCTACATCTTTCACTAGTTTCCAAGGGAACGGAAAAGATTTGAAATTCTGACTTAAATATAAACCGTAGAATACCTTCGAATTTAAAATGTGGATTTCTATACGTGTTCTCTAACTGAAGATATCGTTGTGCTGAAAGCGGCGCCGAGCTCAAAACTGCAATTTCGGAATTACGTTCTGTAAGAATATAAGCAAGGAAATTGAATGAAAGAAATAATTCATTTTGAACTTATCTTTAGTAAATGCTAATCTTGCAAAAACAGCACTTCATGGTAAAATTCCCCCCAAGTACAAAAAACAAGAATCGCCTTTCAAATTAGTTATGAAACGTCAAAACGGTTTGTGCCAGGTTTCACAGAACCAAGTTTCAATGTACTTTTGGGTTTAGGTACCCTGCCGAAATATCCTAATCCTCCTTCCAATCACATGCAGTACGTTTTAGTCGTAGTCAATTTTTTTTTTGTAAATTAATAGCTCTGGTTCTGCTGAAACTTGGCTCAAACCATTTTGAGAATTCATAACATTTCTTGGAAGGAGGTTTTTGTTTATTAAACTTGGTGGGAAGTTTGTTACTACAAAGAGGTGCTTTTGTGAGATTTAAATACTTTTTGTAGAAATATTTATTAACATAATTGCGCAACAGTGAGATAGTAGGTATTGCATATTTTACTTGACCGCCAAACATCAAGTATTCATGCTTTTTTAAGTTTAAAAATTCCAAATCAAATTCATCTTCAACTTTTACAAGTAAAGTATATTCATAGATACCACCAGAATATACAAGATAAGTTATTATTGATTAAAATCGGTTCAGTCGTTTAGGCTGTAGGTCCTTCAACACTGAAAATATGGTCGAAAATTATGTTTTTCCAATTTTTGAAATTCTGAATCAAGTTTAAAAAAATAGTATGTACTTCCCACCAAAACACACAAAATGAGCCATCATTCATTGAAATTAGCTTAGTAGAAAGGGTTGTATGCCCATCAACATCGATGAAAAAAAAAGTTTGGTCGAAAATCGTAAAATGTGCAGTTTTTAAGTTCTGTCTTTTGGGTGCTACCTTACCAATTGTAATTTATTTTTCGCTTCGTGTTAATATTAAATTAAAAACTATCAAGTCTACAGTTGTCTTGGAGGCTGAGATACAGACCTCTGAAACTCGGGTTTTGTCACGTCACGTATAATATATACCTACATGCAATCTACAGATTCGAAAATAACGACCAGGAGAGGCGGAACTCTGCCACGCCTCCAAAATATTTATTTGTATTCCACATACTTTTATATCCAATAATAAAATCCAATATAAAATAATTTTAAATAAAAATTGTATTTTACATTCCTAATCATCCATATTCCCCACCTACAAGTTATAATTTAAAGGTTAAGATTCGTTTACCAACATTAAAAACATTTATGAATCAAATAATTACTTGTTATATTGAATACATGTCTATCTATATAAATAAAATTGAAAATCTGTCTGTCTGTTTGACTCATCATCACGGGAGAATGGCTAAACCGAATTTAATGAAATTTTGTGGGAAGCCTTGAAATAGCCCCATTTAAAATTTAGTCCATATTTCGAACCAGGGGTTGTCGATATATTAATTAAAAACGAACAATTAAACTTTCCACAGAGATAGCATTATGCAGACGATATTTTTTCGCCAATTTATTTGAAGAAAATGACTCTCTGAGTTTGGTTGGAGTTTATTGCGTTACTTCTGAAAATATCAGGTTTGAAACATGAATTGAAATAGAAACTCTATTACAACGGTTTATTTTTCACAGGCTCTAACTCAACAATGAAAAGTATTAAGAAATAAAAATGGTTATTTCTTTATTAGCATTTTATGGGGATTCTTTCTTATATCATGTTGCTCAGCAACGCAATTAAATCAAATGTGTTTGTTAATTTTTATTATTATTTTCACGATTTGAATAATAAATAAATGGATATAAAAATATATCTTACAAATGAACGGTTTGATTTTTCTTTTAATTATATTAATTACGGACTGCGTACATTACTTTCATTTATTTTGGCTTCTATATTGTAGCTTCTATCTTCTTTATTCAAACTTCTATATTGTGTTTAGCCAATAAATTCATATATTGTGTTTAGCCAATAAACTCATACATTGTGTTTAGCCAATAAACATATATTGTATTTAGCCAATAAACTCATTTAGCCAATTGTTGAAACAGAATAAGAGTAGATCGGGTATATCTATATATATAAAATTGAAAATCTGTCTGTCTGTCTGTCCCATCATCATGAAAGAACGGCTGAACCTAATTCGATGAAAGTTTGTGAATAGCCTGAAAATAGTCCCACTTAAAATTCAGTTTATATTTGGAGTTTCTACGATCAGTGGTTCTCGAGATATTAGTAAAAACGAAATTTTCGTTTGTCTCATCATCACGGGAGAACGGCTGAATCGAATTTGATAAAATTTTGTGGATAGCCTTGAAATAGCACCCCATAAATTTAGCCCAAGTTTCAAGTATCTAAGACTAGGGGTTGTTGAGATATTAATGAAAAACGAAACTTTTTCCTAGGAGTTCTACTGTCTAACTCCGTGGTTTATTCAAACGAAAAGCTTGAAAATCGTTTGAAAGTGAAAACTGTATCTCTGAGTTTGATGGGAGATTTTTTGCGCTAATTAGTCACTGTCTGAAAACATGAATTGTTTGAAACATGATTTAAATGGGAAATCTATCTCCATGGTTTATTCTTCACATGCTTTTACTGAACAATTAAAAGAATAAAGAAATCAAAATGGTTATTTAATTTCGCAGTTAATGAGGAAGATTCTATCTTATATCATGTTGCTCAGAAACGCAATTAAATGAAATCTCTCTGTCAATTTTAAATATTATTTTTTCGATTTGAATAATAAATAAATGGATATAAAAATATATTTCAGAAAAGAACGATTTGATTTTTCTTATAGCATTTTTGACTGGATAATATCAATTACGGGATTCAGGTTTAAACGTTATTATTATTGATATTTTCGGGAATTATTGATTCAGGGATTATTGATATTTTCAAGTTATTATGCAATTGTTTTATTATGACAAAAATTATTTAAACTCATATATTGTACGTTGTACGAGTAATCTTCTGCAAATACAAGGGTATATCTTCTAATCTACGAGAATATAAGTAGTACAGGTATATTGGCATATGTTTTGTTATATATTGGCATATATTGGAATCAATTACGACCTTCTGGTATAAAGAGTACGGGGATTATTGATATTTTGAATTTATTACGTCATCTGTTTTATTTTGGCAAAGATTTTTGAGACTCATATTGTAATACAGGTAATCTTCTACTAACACACTGGCATATTTTTTAATCTGCGACAGTATAAGTAGTGCGGGGTTGCATATATTGATTCAATTCCTTTTTTTTTGTAAATTTGCTTACAAAAGGGGCCAGGATGTTTCATTCTTCAGATCTGCCCGTAGAAAACCCAGAAAACCCAGACCACACGACCAACCCAAAGGCTAATGGTAGCTTTCTGTGTGGCCGGTCAGATCTGCCCGTGAAGAAAATTTTGCATAGTGAGAACATATATTCTTAAACTTCTCTTTAGGAGTAATAAATTTAATATTTTAACAGAATTTGCACATGATTGCGATTTATAAGTATCTTTATATTTGTGGGACGTGGAATGAAATGAGTTAAGTTTAAGAGATTATGTTAATATTAATTGTTTATTGATCATTAAAAACATGGCCGTTGATCTCATAAAGTGGAATTAACATTTAAACGTACATCGCTCATTGTTGTGCCGCAATAACCCTCCAATTATTTTTACCTTTTGTGTAAGTCCTGAAAAGAATTCATTAATCATTATAAAAAGATTAGCCTATTTAACTTTAACAATATAATTTATTTACAACATCAATTTATCATTTGTATCATTTCTCATTTATTATCAATTTTCATTTAACTATTTTAGCTAGGGGAGATACGACCAGAAATATTAATTTTACGAAGGTGTCTAGGACCGGTAACATCAGAGCACATACCTTCCAGTTTAGACTTGGGCTCATCATCTCGCTTGCATCGGTCTTAGTGCTGAAGTACGGCCATAACTCGATGGTGTGTGGCTCCTCCTCGTATATCTCACTTCGACTGATACTTTATATCTGCAACTGCTAGGTCATGCTGTGTAATATTCGTGATTCGACTGATTTTCACCTTTCTTACTCTTAAATCATGACAGTGTAAATACTCGTACTATAAATGCAACTCCTAAGTCATCTCTGCTAGGTCATGTTCGCTTCGCTCCTTTTGTCAAACTCTTTTCAACAACACTTCGTATGACCTAAAAGTTCACGTTGTTGTAAACACCGGCGCCAGCCAGACTCGAGCTTTGTTAGCCGTTCTAGGCACCATAAATATTGAAATAAAAATGTCTCATGTGAGGACATATTCTGGCCTCACAATATTATATACTCTGTACGAAGAACGGGTATGCTGCTAGTCTTCTAATATAATTTTACTGTTTTCATTTAATATATACAAGCGGGATCAGAATGTTTTATTCTTCAGATCTGCAAATTCAAATCTACAAATTTGGCGGGATATCGGTAACTTGGTAACTTTTCTTAAACGTTGCCAAATTGACGGAAATGTCGCCAAATTTATAAATACGACGCTAAATTAATGAAATTAATTTTGTTTTGTTAGAAGAGAGTACTAAAATGATGTTTTGGTAGCATCTGTCTGTCAGTCGAACCGTTCTACTTAGTAACACATTAGCGAATTTTTAAAATGTCGCTAAATTGATAAAAAATGTTTGTAAATCCATAAAAATATCCTGAAATTGGTAAAATTATGCTAAAAAATGAAATTGTGTTTTGTTGGGGGGATAGTATTGTGATGATGTTTTATCAATTTGTTGCCAAGTGGGACTGTTTAATTTAGTCTATGTTTCGAGCTTTTAGGACCAGGGGTTGTTTAGATATTAATTTAAAACGCATAATTAAAAATTCCATGGAGATAATATTATGCAGACGATATTTTTTGCACCAATTTATTTGAAGAAAATTATATCATGTCGCTTAACAACGGATTTAAATTCGTTGTGCTTATGCGGTTGACGATTTTTATTAAATCTTTTAGATTTAAATATAAGATATGTATATAAAATAAATTTTATTGATATTGCATTTTTGACTGGATAATATCAATTTCCTGTCTTCAGGTTTAAACATTATTATTATTGATATTTTTAAATTATTAAGCCATTGTTATATTTTGGCAAAAATTGTTGAAACTCATATATTGTACGTAGTATTGGTAATCTTCTACAAATGCCCGGGTATATCTTCTAATCTACGAGAATATAAGTAGTACAGGTATATTGGCATATATTGGAATCAAGTACGACCTTCTGTTTTAAAGATTTTTGGGATAATTGATATTTTCAACTTATTACGCCATGTGTTTTATTTTGGCAAAGATTATTGAGATTCATATTGTAATACGGGTAACCATCTACTAACACATGGGCATATCTTCTAATCTATGACAATATAAGAGTATTATGGGTATATCTTCCCATACAGTTTTAGTGCTTTCATGTTAGCATATATTGAAATCAATTACTGCTTTCAAGTTTAAAGATTACGGGTTTATTGATATTGTTGCGAAAGTGTATCCTTAAGAATCGTGGATGTATACGCAGGATAAGAGAACGAGTCCAAGTTTCTGGACAACTTATGTTTATTGCCAAGCACGAAATAAACAGGAACAGTACACAGAAAAACAACACTTAAATACTTCACTAATTTCACAGAACAGCTACTACTATTCTCAAAACATTGACAAAAATCACAGTCCAATGTAGCTCGAGTCACGTCCATTCGTCAACTCGTTAACTGCACTCCAACGAAGTGATGAGTTCTTTTTATAGCCTCTCTATAGAAACTTCTGGAAATCTCTCTGTAGAAATTTCCAGAATTATCTAATATCTCCTAGACTAATCATTATTTCGTGAAGTTTCTAGAACATTCCGGAATTCGCTAAATGTCGCTAAATTGGCGATAAATCGCCAAACCTGTCAATCCCTTTTGACTCGAAATTCTAGCAACCATAGAGTGACGTCAGGGAAAGAATGTTCGTACCGCTGTCATTTGGAGAAAACAAAGCGATGCTACAGTTTGGTCTGCGATGAAGACGAAAGACAAGACGGGGGACGCCAGTGAGAGAATATTATACTTTCGCAACAATATTTTAAATTTATACGTGTACTCTACTAATTTAGGGTATATCTTCTAATATTCGCAAATATAAGTAGTACGGGTCCCATACAATTTTAAAGCTTTTATTTTGCATATATAGATTCAATTTCATATTTTTTGTAAATTAGCTTACAAACGGGGCCAGGATATTTTATTCTTCAGATCTGCCCGTGAAGATAATTTTATATAGCGAGAATATATATTCTTAAATTTCTTTTTAGGAACATTAAATTAAATATTTTAACAGAATATTTTGATTAACAATGTCATTTAGTATACTATAAGAATTTGCACATGATTGTGAAGTTTAAGTTTCTTTATATTATATACTCCGTACGAAGAACGAGTATGCTGCTAGTTATGAATAAAATATTTTTTTTCGACCTATCATCCCCATATATAAAAAATGCACTTCATAATCGTGAAATACTGTGTTTCCAAAGAACTAAGAGTTAATTATCGCTTCCCTATATTATTTTCAGCAACAGGTATTTTTACAATGTTGGAGAAAACAAGAAAGATCAATCATGCTTAAAGCATTGATTATGAAACACTTTCCAACTTCAATGCAATTTTATTTAAACATGTCTAAAATGCAATACATTCCTCGGTAATATTTTAAAACTTACTACAATACTACATTAATTTATTATATTTGAAAACTTAAACCTTCATCGAAAAAAATAACTTTATTTAAATGACGACATTGAAATATAAATTGCCTGGTTTAAACATCTCTAAAATATAATACATTCCTCGGTAATAATTTTAGAATTATCATAATACTAAGATAATTTATTATATTTGAAAACTTCATCGAAAACAACTGAAATTCATTCAAATGACGTCATAGAAAAAATAACACGCCTGGCTCTCTCTATAAAAGCAGCATTTCATTCATAAATAATTTCCCATTCATGTCATTCATCACAATACTATAATAATTTATTTTATTTAAAAATTAAGACCATGGAGCTACAAGTAATTAGACTCTATGCGTAAAACTTCATCGAAAAAAATCGTCCTTCTCTTTGTAAAATCAATGAATATTTCATTCATATCAGCTATGCAGACTCCATGAACTAAATGATTTTGTGTTAAAGAAATACAGCAATTCTAATACAACTCATTCTGCCCATTTTGTTGTTTACATTTTACATAGGTGAAAAATAGGCTTCGTTGTAGAAATGATCAAATTTGGATGTGCATTTAAACTCAAATATATTGTAATTGCGTTGTTTCAGTACGTAGATACGATACACAGAATTTAAGCAAAAATAAAGTGGCTTTAGGACGGATACAACACTCAATATGAATTAAAAAGAACTTTAAAAATCACGATTTTGAGACAAGATGGATGCTATATATCATTTTGAAGTGGGTCATGTGATCTTTTCATATCATGGTCACGTGATCGCTTCATATAAGAGGTGTTATTAATATTTTAATTTTTATTTAAAAAACTACTGAATATATTTCGCTGAATTTTTTTGTATATATTTTATGGAACAATTTGAATATTACCTAAAATTTTTGAAGCAATTTGTGAATTTTAAATCCGCTTAAAAAATATGTTTGAAAAATTAGGTCCTATAGGGCTCAATGTATTTCATTTTTTCAACCCGGGTTCAATCCAAAACTAATTGGGTGGTATTATTCATTTATATTCCCATAGGTCCTACAGACCGTCTGAACAACATACTAAAATTTCATTTTGATTAAGTCATTTTTACGGCTGTTATCGTGCTAACGGACAGACAGAATGAACTAAGTCATAAACACTTTTCAACTTTGTTGTAAAGTGTTAAAAATAAAGATGGTGTTGACGTTTGTATCCTCTTCCTATGTTTTGGGAGATGAGTTTCGTGTCAAAATTTCTGGCCTCTCGGTGAGTGAATAAAGAACAGTGCGAATTGATAAAAGCATCATGCAGATCAAGGTTGGTTCAAAGAAAATGATTTATTAAATATTGATAAAATTTAAGAATCTTTGATAGCATCAGCCGGTTTAGTTACTTTAACATGGGTAATTTTCAAGCTAGAGTCTATTTCAAGACTTTGGTTCTAATGAACCCATCGTGATGTCCTCCTCTCTCTCTCAGCGTTACTGAAAGATTGCCGTACACAGCAGTTTCTCGCAAGAGAAATCCCCCAGATCTTAGAGTCAGTTGCATATATGTCCCGACTTATTGTTTTTCAGAAGAGGTCCCACACAGGAAGTTGTTTTGAAACTCTACAACCATAGGGTGGAGGTTTTTGTTAACACCCTTGTCCATCTGGGCATTAAGCTCTTATGTCAACATTTTTAGTGTCAACACTACACAGGTTTCAGACTGTATATAAGCCCTAGGTGGCTCTTTGGCCTTTTTTCCGTTAACAGACATTACACATTAAAGTATGGGGTCCTTTATCGTTCTTTGAAATAAAAGAGTTTTGCGTTTGAACTTCGCCTTCTTTTATCTATAATTGCTTTGATACATAACTGATTCATAGCTAACTCTGACATGGCACATAAAGTATTCATAAATTATTCAGAGGTAACTCTGACATGACACATACATTATTCAACACTTACTCTGATACGACACATGAATTATTCAGATCTAACTCTGTCATGACACATAAATGATTCATAGCTAACTCCGACATGGCACAGAAATAATTCATGGCTAATTCTGAGATGACACGTAAATGATTCATAATTTAATGCTCTGCACGTGTTCGTCATGTTTTCTATACGTTTACTTATAATACAGTCTGGTATGATTTCATATATTTAAGATAAATTAAATTGTTAAATAATCTCAAACTGATAGGATTCCTTTTCATAACTCGCTGTCGAGAAACTTAAGCACAACAACAGAATTCATCTTTCAAAAAATCATAATACTTTCCCTTTACATATATTATGCATTGTAGTGAAGGTAAAAATTGGGGAAATTGGAACAATGGATCACTTAATTTGTTACATAATGCACACTGCCAATTCGATCATTTTAATCGCTAATTAGAAAAGGTATAAATATATATTGGGAAGAAAACTCTCAAATATTACCTTTCAATGTATACATTTTTATATAGAAGAATAATAATAACTATTATTATTATTATTATTATTATTTTGTTTTTGAAAGAGATGAATTTTACAAGAGAAAAATACACAAAACTTTAAACTTCCCAACATGAAAGATTTTGTTAAGATTTAGTTTAAAATACGTTTTATTTTGTTAACCTAACGAAGTAGAAAATTAGTGTTGCCAAATGATACATACCTGTAGATAAAAAACTGCTTAAGATGTAAAATATGATTAGAACTCTACAAGAGTTGAATGTTATGAACTCATCACCGTTGTCGAATTTACATTTAAGACTATTTTTTCTATTTAACTGCAATAACCACTATTAATAATTATTATGTTTGTTATGTGCTTTAATAGTGATGTATATAATGTGAACACGTTGAGCAAACAAATTGTACTTGAATGCTGTAACATTAGAAAATTTATGTATCCAATATAATTCCCTATGCAGTAAACGGTTGTAAAGGACGCGTCTTTAACTCAGATGGAGTTAGTCACGCTACTATCCTGATCGGATGCCACTGTAACGTAATGAGACTTGGTTTCTGCTCTATTGTAAAGGACTTATTGACTTTTGTTGCGGGATTGTATAGGTATGTCAAGCAAAAGTGACATAACTCTAAACTTGGTAGTAATGGATACCAAAAAGCGGCCAGGAGCAATAACACACAGATGCAAAAAGTGAAACTAAACTAATTTATTGTGTACTCGCTCAAATTACAGTAGCTGGCTGAGTAACTAAATAGAGACAGATACCAAACAATCAGTATTTCACATGCCCATTAAGTAATACAACAGATCATTAATGCACGTTTACGGGCATGGTGATATTCAATAATTAAGTAATGAGATTTAGAGCTATAAGCCGTCGTTGCTTACCCAATTTCTTCTTTGAATCTATAAACATCGTCTTGTCCAACCAAGGATACTAGACCCTTATGATCATAGTGGTACCCATCCTAATGCTGGTTCTATGGACTTGCACCTTTCTTCCTTCTCACTCATACAGCGACTCAACTCCTAGCGACTGCCCAAGTCCCATCGACTTCACTCAAGTATCCACTAGCCTACTACCAGGACTGTACGCAGCCTCTATTACCCAGCTTCCATTACTCACTCGCGATCCGAAACTTATCCTGTCGCCAAACCAGGATCGGATGTTACTTGACTCGGTGATTGGTCTACTTAACCGAACCAATCAGAAGTTGTTAATATAAAGTCAAACATAAATTATAACGGAACTGAGAGAAATAATAACGAAAGGTTATATAGACCTCATACGGTTAATAGAAAATGTGTTACAGTTGAGTATTCCATATTTTTCTATTACAAAGTAGGAATAATAATTATTTTATATTTTTGTAGTCATCAAACATAAAAATTAACTCATCACTGATGTGCGAGTGACTTCATATATATATTTATATTAGTAAGAAGATATTCTATACTGGAACTGGCGGTATATTTTATACTAGTACTGGGGTGGATTTTATATTAATGATAGCAGAGTTAAAACTCATTTGACAGATGATATATTTTGAAGCTAAAATAATCTGTTTTGATAGAGGAAAGTCCATGTGTAATATGTTTAAGTAAATTTGTGTATAAGCTTATGATACGTTAAGAAATTTTAATAGCGAATGCCACTAATATAATAGAACAGCGTGCACTTGAATGAAATACTGTTCTAGAATCTTTGTGCAGTTGAACGCATGAATTCAATGACTATTTTTGACTATTCATGTGTTTATATCATGTCGAAATGTTCTGTCGTTAAAATGTATATAATTTTTAACTATTCAATTCTGTTATATTTCATTTAAAAGACACATAAGTTTTAGAATGTCTTTTATAACTTTTATTTATTCACACAATCATGTAAATCTACGCTTACGTACATTTCAAATAAAGTAAAAGTTAATTTGTTCGAAACATACAGAATTTTGCTTTAAAAGCTTTTAATTTATGGAAAGAGATTTAGAAAATTTATTTTTAATCCATTAACACAAAACTTCTTATTTTTGGACAAATAAATTAACTCTTAATTACTTTATAATTTCGATCAATGTACTATATATATGATTGTCTGTAAATACCAGAAAAATGCTATAAAATGCAATCTAAAACAGACTCATGTTTTTTAAAGAAAATGATACAAATGATTGTTTTAAAAATGATGTAAAATTTGACAATAAAACATTTCGACAACAATAATAAAAACTTAAGGAGCACAATTACACTTATAATTGATCCGTTTTAAAACACAGCCGACATGTTTTAACGATGTAAAACCTAAACAATCAATAAAATCAGATCAATACAAAAAAAAATGGCAAGCAGAGGAAAGATAAAAATCATATGACGACAAAAATGAAAAAAAAAATGAAATTGAATATTAATAATGAATGGAAAATAAATTGGAAAAAGAATTGAATAATGCTGATTGTTTTAGAACGTAGATAGTGAATTGTATTTCTGTTAAATTTATGCAACCGGAAAGCAAGTTTTAAATATTTTGCGGCTTTATTCTGAAAATTGATTAAAAAAAGGATTTCAATTCAAAAGAAATTCGTTAAGTGATGAGTTCATATTTTTTTAACCTTTTTTCGCGAAGTTGAAACAAATGAATTTATTTTTGGAATAAAAATTGTTGAGCATAGCTGTAGTTAATTTTTGAATCAGTGTTGCAGTGTGATTTGAACATGACAATCTATTTACTGTTAAAATTATTTTAAAACAATTTTAAGTTTTGTATTTGAGAGACAATTACTAATTTTTTTTTTTTACTCATAGAAATCAGTGTAGCAATTTCTACATTTTGCAAGAGTTTTAAGAGTTTCAAAACACTCGTTGAAGAAAAACTGGAATACCATTATTATTTAATAAGCTTTGTAACATTGCACATTAGAATTTCTAATTTGCATGCATAGTGTGATTGATGATAGACTGTGATGACAGACAGTGATAGGTGGAATAGTTTAAACTCGGATGCTATGGTACCAAGAAATAAACGTCAAGTCGATGTCTGTGCAATAAAAGATTAGCTGCTGCTAACAGTAAACACACATCAGCTAACGCCAAGACTTAATGTTAAATTCTAGGTAGTTTATGATGGAGCCATAAAAAAGTCCTATAATAATTTAAGATGGAGCCATAAAAAATCCCACATACGACGAAAGGTCACGTGGTCCATATGACCTCAAGCGGTTACGTCCAATGTATCTCCAGCTAGTGAAAATTTCCTCGAACAAGCTCATCAGCTAATGCGCAGATGAAGGCGGAGCCAATTGGAGAGATACAAGTCCGAGTAAGAAAACACAATTCAATTGAGATACAAGCAAGGATTCAGTAATAATGCAGTCAGATACAGAGCGGAGAATGTTCGGCATGTCATGCAGATGGGGGGAAGACGCGAAATGAGAATGTGCTCGTGTTGACAGTCTGGATGAGCTCGTGATGAAAGTGTCGACAGCTATGTGTCCAAAAACGCCTTCGGATGACATTGAAAGCAAAATCAAAGGTACATTTTTATTGTCCACGAGGACATTAGATTTTAATTATGAATTTGGCTCTAAATTCTATCAAAAATTCCGTCTGCCATCACAGTCATCTTCAAAAGTTTATATGAAGCAAGTTAGAATTGATAAATATGAATTGTAAATGAAAATTTGAGTAATTATTTTAATGATTTCAAATAATAATTTTAATAAATAGTTGTAATAAATAAATAAATAAATAAGTATAAAAAATAAAATAATGAATAGTTTAATAAAATAGATAAAATATAAATAAATAATAGTTTAATAAATAAATAATTTGGATAATAATTTTAATTAAAGTCGAGAAAAAATGTCTCATTATTTCAGTGACTGGAACCTTTACTCTGTTTTTTGTACCTTGACTTTACTGTTTATCTCTTAAGAATCATATTATTTACAGGTTGATGCCGGACTACACAAACGGTGGGTTTTTGCGAGCACACGCAATGTATAAAGTTATACTATATGAACGTATACATAATTTAAAATCTTTAAAATAAATATTATCTTTTAAATCCAAATATCTAAATAAAGAGTAATTAGTTTAAAATAACTTCTTATTAATTATTTCGCCACATTTTGGTCCTATTTCCTCATCCCCTTAAGCGACATATAGTAAAAAAAGTAGCAGAATGGGGCATCTTGGTAGAAAGTCTCTTTCCCAGTAGAGGCACTGTTGTCGACTGGCATTGTTTATAACTCTTTATTCGTACACAATGCGTCGTTCAGTAAGAACTTTTTGATTATTGATCGTTGTTGAAGTAGTTTTTTGAGAAACTTAGTCAAATCGTGTATGTTATTGTAATACTCTGGAAAATTTTGAACCAAGTTATGTCACATTACACACTTTTCTCAATTAACACTTAACTCACTGAATATAGCATGATTTTAAGTACGTTTTTGCATAATACAAGCGATGTAAAAAATGGCAGCTGTGGTTATGTAGTATTTTCGCAAACAATGCGTTTTGGGCGGAACGGGTTATAACCCCGTTTCGGCTCGAACACTATAAATCGCGCCTCAAACACATCAAACCTTATAAATAAATGGAAACACTATGCCTATCAACTAGTTGATCAATAGAAGCATCGGCATATTCTGCTGCTAAGATTTCTATTAATCCCTCATCAAAACCACCTCCAAAATGTAGCCCTCACTATTTTGGAATGCTTAATGTTAATGTCAATAACAAGTATGTAAAGTTTTCTAACCATTTCCCCGGATAAAGCCAATTCCCAAAGTGGAGTAAGTACAGAAACTAATAACAAGGAAGATAGAGAAAACTGGAATTCCTGCATCGAATCAAAACAGTTTTTTAACTCCGAAGTATAATTTGGAAGAATCTTTGAGGTGACGAGCTGTCAGCCATTTAGAGCCTGGGCAAACATTGGTGGAAGTGGCAAGAGAAATGAAAGTTTCATTACAGACAGTCTCTTCCCTCTGCAAACATTGTCAAGACTCTGGAACTATTTGCAGGGAGTCTGGACATGATGACCATAAAATAATAACAACTGCATCTCAAGATCGGTATCTGTCCATAACTGCCGTTACAACAGGGAATACTCTGCTAGGCAGCTGAGTTTAGAGTTAGCAGTCGTCATTGGAACTTTAGTATAGCGACAAACTGCCGTTATGCTAGGAAGCCAATGGTATCTGTTTTACTGACCTCACAACATAAGAGCCTTAACTGGAGTAGAGAACATCACATCCGAAGTCAAGCAAAATTGACCTGGTGTTCTCTTCAGTGACTAGTTGATGTTCACTTACCGACAGATTCCGATTTCGAGATGTAGTTGTTATTATTTTACGACCTTGTCCAGACTTCCTACCAACAGTTACAGAGTTTTGAAATCGTTTGTAGAGGGCAGAGACTGTTTGTTATGAAGCATTCAGCCATCTTGCCACTTCCACCAATGTCTGCTCAGCCTCTAAACGGCAGATAGCTCGCCACCTCAAAGATTCTTCCAAATTATACTTCGGATTCTTCCAATTAAACTGTTTTGAGTCGCTAAATACTGAAATAAAATCCTGCATTCTAGAAGTTCACAGGAAAACACACTTCTTGCACAGCGCTTGCTCCGCCTTTGGATGATATAACGCCACTATTCGCATATCAGAAACGGTTTGATCAAATTGAATTGAATAATTATAATTAAGTTTTAATTTTGCTCATTTTCCTAGAAAACAAATCCGATTGGTTTGGTATTTCATTAAATATCATTGTTTTGATATATGTAAAGTTTATTTTGAACACCAATGTATTGCAGAGATAAACATGGAAATGTATCTTTTAAATTCACAAAATTAGAAAATAAAATAGCCGTTAAAATCTAGACAAAATTCTGAGATACCGGTCGTTCACGAATCAAAAACTTACGTTCACGAATAAAATAACATGTGCCTGAAATAAAGGTTAACATTTTCTGTATTGCTACAATACATTGGTGTGAAATTTCTTTAAAAAAATAAAACTCACCGATTTACTACGCTGCCAATAGCAAGATAAAAAAAAAACACGTTATGCACCTTCTTCAAGTCTGAAACTAAGTAATGGCAGCTCAATAGAACTTTCAGTCGTCTTTCTATTTCTGAATAGAATGCAATTTTAACTTTCTCCCAGAGAAACCTGGAGCGGGATTTCACGCCTTTGTAAAATAGATTGTAAAAAAGTGTTATAAATTGACTGAAAAGTTTGATTTGCTGTTGCAAACAAAATGTATAAAATTTGCTAAAGATTAACCTTAGGATGCTTTTTAACGGTCTAGTGATGAACAGCATTAGCTTGCGATGATTTCGTGGTATGGGAAAACAGTTAATTTATCATTTGATGGATTGAATTTGAAATGACATTTATTTTTGGCCATAGCATAGAGTTTTTGTGCAATTTGAGCGTTTATGAATTTTTGAAATTTCACATATGGTATTTTTAAAATGGGCATTTGTCATCTTTTTTGATGAAATTTTATAAATAATTAGCCTGAAAAATCACATCTATGTTTCATTCCCAATCAGAGCACTAAATTGCATAATTTCGCTTACTGGAGAGAAATACTTGAACAGGTCACACTTGAGAAAGACTAATTTGCGACGGTGGAGGTTCTAGATCTTAATCACATAAAATGCTACTAATAATGAAAAGCAGAATTATGCAGAATATTTATTTTGAATATTTATTCAGAATTCAATTCATAGCTGATAAAGCAAGTCTGTCAACAAAGATTGGTTGTATAAATGGCGACTTTGTTTAAGATAGATGAAAAATTAAGTTTGGTAGTAAAATAACAAATTTGGTTAAGATAAATGAGAAATTAAGTTTGGTTGTATAATGACGATTTTGGTTAAGATAAATGAAAAATAAAGTTTGGTTGTAAAATGACAACTTGCTTTGTTCCTACAATCGGAGGTGAGAACAACAGATATTGTAGCAAAATTATTCAGTATAGAAAATGTATTTAGATGTTTAGATAAATGACATATGTAATGATTATTTTATGTGTAGTGATAATTGTATTGATGTAGTGTAATTTTTGATTTCGCGAAAGAAGTGAAAATGAATGTGGGTTGTGGGTAACTTTTTATGACAATACTCATAGAGGAAAGTTAGCGCATTTAGGGAATTCTACTGTCCGCAGCAATTTTAAAATGCAGCAATGATCAATCATGCATAAAGTCTTGATTATGAAACACTTTCCAACTGAAATGCCATCCGCTGAATGAATCGCATCTCTAAAATGCGAACATTCAGCAGTGATATTTTTTTAATTACCACAGAAATACAATAATTTATTTTACTTGAAAACTTAAGACTTCATCGAAAAAATTAACTTTATTCAAATGACGTCATCGAAATATCAATCGTCTGGCTCTCTATGTAAAAGCAGTGAATATTTCATTCATGCACTTTTATTCCAGACTCCAGAGTTAAATAATTTTGCTTGAAAAAAAAATCAGCAATTCTTATATAACTCATCTTACAATCACTTGTCTACATTCTCAAAAATTATCATAATACTACAATAATTTATTTTACTTGCAAACTTAAAACCATGGACGTAAAAGTACTTTCTAACTCCATGTTTAAAACTTCATCGAAAAAAATCAATGCTATAAAATCATCTGCTTTTCTATGTAAAATCAATGAATATTTAATTAATGTCACCTATATTATATAAAAAATATCACCGCTAAGTGTATTGCATCTCTAAAATGCGATACATTCAGCTGGGATATTTTTTTAATTACCACAGAACTACAATAATTTATTTTACTTGGAAACTTAAAACTTCATCGAAAAAATTAACTTTATTCAAATGACTTTATCGAAATATCAATCGTCTGGCTCTATGTAAAAGCAGTGAATATTTCATTCATACCCTTTTATTCCAGACTCCAGAGTTAAATAATTTTGCTTGAAATTCAGCAATTCTTATATAACTCATCTTAAAATCACTTGTCTACATTCTCATAAATTATCATAGTACTACAATAATTTATTTTACTTGCAAACTTCAAGAAGGTAAAAGTACTTTCTAACTCCATGTTTAAAACTTCATCGAAAAAAATCAATGCTATAAAATCGTTTTCTTCTTTATGTAAAATCAATGAATATTTCATTAATATTACCTATATTCCAGACTTCAGAGTTAAATAATTTTAAGCCAAAGAAATTCAGGAATTCTTATACAACTCATCTCACAATTTGATTTGTTTGCATTCTGCATACGTTAAAATTAGGCTCCGTTGCAGAAATAATCGAAGTTTGATAATCATTTAAACTAAAAGATATTGTAATTGCGTTGGCGCAGAATGTAGATGCACAGAAGAAAAAAATAAAGCAGTTTAGGACTGTTGCAATACTAAATCTAAATTTAAAAAAACTTTAAAAATCACGATTTTTACTCTGGGAAAAAAGATGGACGCCATATTTTATTTTGAAGTGGGTCACGCGATCTCTTCATATTATATGGGTGTAATTATTATTTTCATTTTTATTTAAAAAAACTACTCAACATATTTTGCTGAAATTTCTTTATATATTTTACCGGATATTTTGAATATTTTCAAAAAATTTTGAAGCAGTTTGTGAATTTTAACTTCGCTTGAAAAATGTTTGAAAAATTGGGTCCCATAGGGTTCAATGTATTTCACTTTTTCAACCCGGGTTCAATCCAAAACTAATTGGGTGATATTATTAATTTACATTCCCATATGTCCCACAGACGGTCTCAACAACATACTAAAATTTTATTTTAATAAAGTCATTTTTACTGCGGTTGTCTTGCGAACGGACAAATAGACAGACAGAATGAACAAAGTCATAAACACTTTTTAATTATGTTGTAAAGTGTTAAAAAGTTAGGGAACGGGAAATTTTGTTGTGTGCATCACTAAGATTTCTTGATCATATACGAATCGGAATAGGTGACTGCTTGGTTAATGATTGAAGTCGAATGAGACAGAAAAGGGTTTCGAATTATAGTAATCATGAAAATGTTTATTTTAAAATATTTGAAATAGGTAAGGAAGAAAGAAGGATAAAGAAACTGGAAAATTGGGTTCTTAAAGTTTTATAATAAAGAAATTAATAAGAGTAAATAAGAAAGAAGGAAAAATATCTACGATGGATGACGAGTAAAGAAAAAATAAACTGTCGTATCGATGCCATTTGTAAGAAAACATAATTTATTATATCGTGATGCGTCACGATCATTCCTTTGAGACTGCCTAATGGTTCACGTTTTGACTCAATGTAAATTAAGTTAAAAGGTTTTTGTTGTCCCATATTGAAACAAGTTTTATTCTCTTGGTCTAACCAAAAGTTTTTGAAATGGTCTCAAGGGATCTTGAGGTAATGACGTAAGGGTTGGATGACATACCCATCGTAGGTGGTTTACCACTCTGCTCTATAAGCTGAGCTTGGTGATATAGGGGTCCGACAGTCGCATCTCATTCTGATAGTGGATAAGCGGGACGAAGTTTGGAGATTTAGGAATTTTGCTGATGGCTGTCGAGAAAGCGGACGGTTTGACGTAATTTTGCAAGGTCAATCCCGTTAAGAGGGATCTCGCGTTCAAAATTCTTGTGATGAACCTCCTCCATTAAGGATTCATTGATATTCGTCAATTTTTTTCTTGACGAATCCGCTTGATTCCATTGAATTAGAAGTTCTCCCATCCCTTTAAAACGGAATCTTTATTCTTGACAATTTTGTCGATTTGCGTTTTTCGCAATGAAATGATTTTGCCAACTTCCTCCCCGATTTTCTTTTCTCGTGTAACTCTATAGCTTTGACATGCTACTCAAGCGTACGAAAACCCTCTTTTCTTAGACATCGTGATCGTAGAAAATCTAGTAAGAGATGGCAAATGAGACTTGACAACAAAATTACCTTCACTGGTAGATGATTCACGCCCCTTTCCCCGCTGAGGCAATCACGAGATAAAGAACTTATACAATCGTCCTGGCATGTGATGCTCTCCAGTACTCCTTAACAATAGACCCAGATCAAATGGATCTTTGAATAACTTCCCCATGACATTGAAAGGGAAGAGAAAATTTTCAGCTGGCTAGTTGCTAATAGAGGCTTGCTTGGTATCTCGCAGAAGTATTTTTAACATTAACTATATGGAATAAAATTTTAGTTCCCTCTAAAACTTGTCGTAGCGGTTGTTATACAGGGATATTCTCTCTCAAGATGTTTCACTGTATATCTTTTAAAGTCATCTTTTAAAAATAAATGTTGAACACAGGTATCAATTTTCGGACCCCACTATACGAAACGCGGTTGAGCTGAGTGAAACTATTAGTGAGTAATATTTAGTGTATTTATGCGTTCTATTTTTGTATTTATGTGTAAAATTCACCTCACCACAGTTGTTATACAGGGATGTTCTCTCTCAAGATGTTTCACTGTATATCTTTTAAAGTCATCTTTTAAAAATAAATGTTGATCACAGGTATCAATTTCTAAAACAAGAGTGAGAAAGATATTAGTAATACTCTGTTAAAATTTAAATTTTCGAAGCTTTTATAATAAAAATGTGAGTTTACTGTGTAAAATAGCACTAGAGTAAAAAGGAATATACATATAGAATCTTCATTTTTGATAATTCAACAGCAAATTAATGTTAAAATCTTATGAATATCTGTGCAGTATTTTGCCTAAATTTCGTTCTCTAGCTTTTGTTAGCATCTATGGTTGATATAGAAAACAAGAAAGATTAATCATGCATAAAGCATTGATTATGAAACACTTTTCAACTGAAATGCAATTTTATAGAAACATCTCTAAAATGCGATACATTCAGCGCTGATATTTTTTAAATTATCACAATACTACAGTAATTTATTATATTTGAAAACTTCATCGAAAACAAATTTTATTCAAATAAAGTCATCGAAATATAAATCGCCCGGTTGTCCATATAAAAGGTTGTCCATATAAAGGTTGCCCATATAAATCCGGTTGTTCATATAAACTTTTTTTCTTTCTTTTCATTCAGTGGCAATATTTTTAAAATTATCACAATAATAATTTATTTTACTGAAAAACGTAAAACCGCGGAGGTAAAATTACTTTCTAACTCCATGCTTAAAACTTCATCAGAAAAGCAATAATATGGAATCGTGTGCTTCTCTATGCAAAATCAATGAATGTTTCATTCATATCAGCTATATTGCAGACTTCAGAGCTAAATAATTTTGCGTTAAAGAAATCCAGCAATTCTTATATAACTCTTCTTACAGCTTGATGTGCTTACATTCTCCATACGTGAAAGTTGGGCTTGGTTCTAGAAATTCTTAAAGTTTGATGTTCATTTAAACTCCAAAATATCCGTTGGTGCAGTATACAGATGCACAGAAAAAAAATAAAAAAATAAAGCGGTTTTAGGACGGATGCAATACTAAATATAAATTAAAAAGAACTTTAAAAATCACTATTTTTACTTTGGGAAAAAAGATGGATGTCGTATTTGATTTTGAAGTGGATCACGTGATCTTTTCATTTAATATGGGTGCAATTATTATTTTAATTTTTATTTAAAAAACAACCAAACATATTTTGCTGAAATTTTTTTTATGTCTTTTATGGGATAATTTGAATATTTTCTAAAATTTTTAAAGCAATTTGCAAATTTTAAATTCGCTAAAAAATGTTTGAAAAATTAGGTCCCATAGGGTTCAATGTATTTCATGTTTTCAACCCGGGTTCAATACAAAACTAATTGAGTGATATTATTCATTTACGTTCCCATATATCCCACAGACCGTCTGAGCAACATACTAAAATTTCATTTTGATAAAGTCATTTTTACGGCAGTTATCGTACGAACGGACAGACAGACAGATAGAATGAACAAAGTCATAAGCACTTTTCAACTACGTTGTAAAGTGTTAAAAAAAGGGAACATACATATAGGATTTTCATGCTTTCAGAAAATAGCAAATAATTGTTAAATTTGTTTAAATATCTATTTAGCCTAAATTATTTAGCCTAAAGTATTTAGCCTAAATTTCGTTTCGTTGCCTTTATCGGCATCTATGGTTAATATGAAGCATCTATGGTTAATATGAAGCATCTATGGTTAATATGAAGCATCTATGGTTAATATGAAGCATCTGTGGTTAATATGATGTTGTCTTATGTGAGAATATGTTAAATATGCCCATATTATTTCTATCTTTTATTGCCTGGGTTACTGTTTTACTCCTTGGGGTGTGTTATCAGTATTGTTTTGTATTTTGTTAATGTAAGACGACAAATAATTTTTGTTTTCAATATTCTATAGAATGTCATATATATACTATAAGTTACGGTTATATATTAGTCTTAAACGAATTGTTACAGTAGGTTTCTGCAAGGACCATCTTATCGAGGTAGCTAAAGTTCCAAATTTCGTTGTCTTGATGTCCTTGATTTTTTCAAGATTCGTTTCCTGTTGCCAAGTAGGAAGCTATACAAACAGCTAGCTTTTAAATCAATAATTTTATTTGCAAGTTTTACTGGGAAAACTGGATATGCTTTAAATGATTCAAAGTATCTGGAATAGAAAATTATATTTCTCTTTTTTATTATTAACTTTATTAAAAATTGTATACATAAATTACTTTATTTTATTGGATAAACATTTGCGATGTAAAATAAATAAATAAAAGGTAATATATATTTTTTTAAAGTTTAAAAATTGGATATATCTATAAATTCTAACGATTAATTTACAATATAAAAAGAAATTTTATGAGAAGTAAAGCATGCTATTTACTTTGCCTGCCCGATATTTTGATATACAGATAAAAAATATTTAGAAAAATGTTTTAGTAAAAAACACCATTAAATTGAAAAATGACATCCTGAAACAAGATCAAATCCTGTACAAATTCTGAAGAGAAATGAAAGATAATATGTATTACAAACAAATTATAATTCAAATTTCATAGTTGCAGTTTAGAACTTCTTTGAGTTATATCAATTTAAACATTAAATTATTCAAGAATTAAATTTTTGTGAAAGAATTGTTTTAACGTTCCATTTTACATAGTAAGCATGAGGTATTCAAGCTTTTAAAGTTTTTGTTAAGGAAGGTACACAATACTGTGTCATTCGATTTTATACTAATTGAATTTTCTTTTAGGTTGATGAGATTTTTTTCTTAGAAAATTTTCTTATTGGATATAGGCGTAGCTAGAATGTTACAATGATGTGTGCGCGCGTGTGTGTGTGTGTGGTGGTGGTGGTGGGTTACAGTATTGAATTTATTTTATAATAAAATATTTGGATTATAAATGCAATTTTTACGCCATTAAGTGGGAGGGGATGATAAGGGGATCACCATGGTTATGCCATTGGTCCCTGATCCATTTAAATTATAAAGATATATAAGGTTTTTGTTATCAATTTGTATTTTTGAATGTATTATTTAAATTAATGTAAGATGAGTTATTTTTTTTTATCTTTTTAATAAAAATTCAAAACATGACTAAATTAGGAACACATTTTTAAATTGAATTTACTAAGAGCTTCTGGGTTTATTTTATTTTAGTGATAATATAATATATTCAGTTTCTGGTGAATCGGAAATAAAAAAATGTCGTCATCAAAAATAAAAAAAATGTATGTGTTTATTTTCAGGCTAAAACACTATTGAGACCCCCCCCCCCCATGTATTAAAGTATGATTGGTGGATGGAAATGATGTTTTATATATATAGACAAACATAATTATTATGTGTACTTTTACTTCGCAAATAGTAAAGAGCTATACAAAATTGTAAAGGGGACATAACAAACTGTTATGTGGGATAAAAATATAATTTTTTTGCCATTTTGGTTTAATTAATGAATTTAAACTTTAACAAAATAATTCATTAAATAGAAAAATATTAGATTCTATACATATTTAAAAACTTTAATATTTTATTATACTTAAATTTATTATATTTTCTTTCTGATAGTGCTACAAATTAAAATCATCAACTTTCTTTGTTAAACTTTGAGCTTTTATGAAGTTTCCTATAAAAAATTGTTGATCAAAACTTTTTAAAGCATTAACTTTTATTTTTGAAAAATGTTCCAAAGCCAAAATATTTCAACAGTATCATTAAAAGATGTTTTAGGAGAGTGTTAGTTCTAGTCTCATGTCCACAGAAAAATGTTTAAATTACTCTCACACTCATGAAAAAGGAAGTGAACACAAGAAAGAAGTCTGCCAAGTTTCACAGAAGTGCATTGTTTCTCTGTAATCTTCATTTTTTTGCTATCTCAAAGTTTCTGTTGTGTTTTCTCTTTTGATGGATAGTTTTGGTCACTATTTATTTTATCGAAACTTGTATGCTGCAAAAAACAACAACAAAAAAAGAGAGAATTCTGGTCATTAATCACAATTAAGTAGCGTAAAACTTAATACCTCATCCATAAAAATTATGAGTTACATGTTTGTTGTTCATATTTTCATTCATTGTTTAAAACGTGTTTATTAAAAAATTGACATATTTATGATGCATTATTTACCTGTGTGCAAGAAAAGGAATTTGCGTGATTGCAGAGTTTTACTGTTGTTTTTTTAACAGTTTTGAGCTGTAATGACTTTTAATTCCTTTTCGTTACGATATTACGCATGTACCTGCTACTTTTGTTTTATTTACTTTTAGTGATAACAGATTTAGGGCAGACTCTTGAAAAATGGTCAAATGTGATTCCCTGGAATTTGCAATTTTATGTTTCTAAATAGTGTATTTTAATTGAAAACTCGTTACTTAAAGTTTTAAATGGGTTAAACTATAGCTGTATGAGGATGGATTTATTATGAAACAAGGAAGAAAGAAATCTCTAACAAGAAATCTCTAACAAGAAATCTCTATCAAGAAATCTCACCAAGAAATCTCTAACAATACAAGGCAAGTCTGAATGAGTTCAATCAAGTCCCAACAAAATGAAAACAAACCAGAATAAAAATAAGTTCCAAAACCTCAGAAATGGGCAAAATAAAACTAATATAACGAAAAATGAATAAACTTTTAATGCACCTAGAAAGACCGTGAGACCAAGTGATTAACTAAATTACTAGAATTTTTCTGAATATGAAAGGTTTCAAAAAGTCAAAATCGTTGATCAATGTACATTTTGTATACTTCTCGTGTGAAGTAAATTTGAATTCCAACAACGTAAAGCAGTTGAAGATTAATTTAATTCCTGCTTTTTGACATAGTTCTCGTTTCTTTATACAAAATTTTAGAGCATGTTAATTTGGTCAGTAATTACAAAACTTAAAATTTTTACAAGGTGTAAACAATACTAAAATTGAATATTTTGAGGATTTTAACAATAATCTGAATGAATTTAAAAATTATAGTGTTATTATAATTCCTTTCAGAAACAAATTTACAACAAGGTTTAGAATTTTTTTCGAATTGCGCAATCAACAATATTAGGAGAGAAATCAGTAACTGTTTTTAAATATTTATTGTCAAAATTGAGCAAACTACTGTATAACAAACTTTTGAAGTACGATGGATAAATGTATTAAAAGCAGCGTTTTTCGGTTTGGCGGAAGGTAAGAATGTTTACAAAAGAACTTTGGGGGGTTGGTAAAATCCGTTATCATTATGCTGTGGATGACCAATACATCTAAAATAGCAAGACGATTTTTGTTTACCAATTTATAAGTAGACTGAATACAAAAAGAAATATAATTTAAAATATTTACAGTATCATTAATATCTTTAAGGGATTGATCCAAATGAGAAAAACTGTCATATGTTTAAAAGAATAAAGGAAGCGCAGTGGTTAAAGATGGAAAATAAATATTTGCTGTGAAGACTTTTAAAAGGAAAATAGGATGAAAAATTATTGAAGCAAAATTAAAAAGAGACTTACTAGGCTCATTGCTATTCTTACGACTAAATAGAAAAATTTAAATGCCTACCTTTTGACACTAGTACCGCTTGCTTCTTGTCATATAGACGATACTATCATTTTAACGGAAGTTAACACTTTTAAGAGCACTAAAATATCAAATCTAAAGTAAGAAATCGACTAATATTGTTATCTCTACTGTTGATGGAATGTTTTTCTCAGATACATTCCAAGACTTGTCTTCAACTTTCCTTATAGCCTTAAAGAATATTTAAATAAGTTTGCAAGTGGAGCGGAAAAAAATATTCCATAGTTTTTGAAAACAAAGTAGAACCGTTGATATAAAAAAAAGCCACCAGAGATAAAAGTGAAAAGCATAATTGTAACCGTAATAAGAAATATTCCATTTCAAGACCAGAAATACAAAGACTTGACTTCATATAAGCCCTATGTTACAGCTTTAAAGACGCTCTGGTACAGTTTATCTTAGCCATTAGACGAATTTTAAATTGACCAATATAGTTGAGGGATATAGTCCTGATATAGTCCTTCTTGGGAAATGTTCTGTTTTAATTTGTATATGAAAGTACCTTGAAATAAATACTGGTTGTATAAGATTAATTTTAATAACGTTTTAAATTTTGGTATAGTTGGGTCATGATTATTAGCATCTGTTTTATATAATTCTATCATGACATTGTATAAATCATTACCAGTATTTATCTCAAGGTACTTTCATATACAAATTAAAACAGGGAATTCCCCAGGGAGGTATATCTTCAACTACATTGACCAAATTATGCCCACATTTTCATAAAATTAAGCACTTCTTATATAATCATCTCATGTACTGTTTCGTTGATGACATAATTACTATAAAAACATCAAAAAATGCACCAATGTTAACATTTAATTTTTATCCTCATAATCTATAACTTATTGAAAATGTTTTCCCTTCACCCTGGTTAAACTACCTAGACGTTAGTTTCAAACTTCAAGAAGCAGATAATCTCGTTTATAAAATACATATATGACAAAACAGCTTCCTACACTTTTAGTGTAAACAAACTTCAAAATTATTCATCAAACCTTTTCAAATCGGTATTTAAAAACATTACTAATAGTCAATTAATTCGCATTAAAAGATCGAGCTGTCCTTGTTTTTATGAAGAACATTTTCAAAATGTAATCAAAACATTAAGAAATCAATAACCACCGCATCTAATTATTTCCTTTATAAAAATCAGATTTAAAACTGAACTAAGTTTTAAAAAAATCATAGCTCATTAGCTTCTACATAAGTGGAACATCATTTATTCTTCCATTAACAACTTTATGAATACACCTTATCTCTATCATTATAATTTTCATATTTACAAATTTAACATATTTTGATAAATTTTGAATTTATTTCTTATTGATACACATTTTTCTTTATTTTAAGTCAATATTAAAAAAAAAATAATTTATTTCTACCGTATTGCTATTTGTTGCTTGTAATAATTTTTAACTCCATGATATTTCCTTTACCAATCGCCAGATCTTTTGTCAGCTTATAGTGTCTCTGGTGTGATGGAAGTTTGCATACACTTAGCATATGAATTCGTTCAACAGGTAAAATTGCTTCATTTCACTAATTTTATAATTATGTGTTCTATTATATTTTATTTTACTTATTATATTCATTTAATCATCTTCCATATTGTGTATTTTAATTATTTTACATTTATTTTTGAATCCAAATTTTATAATTCCTTTTCTACAGCGGGCCATCTGCATAATATCTCCAATAAGTTTTATAGTATGCTGACAGAAACGCAGCTCCGATTAGTATTTCTGTGCCATGGTTGGCCCTTGAGAAACTTCATGGTCACAGAAATACTCTTTTTGGAATTTTCCCTGATATATTTTAAACTATTCCAGGAATCTTATTTCCTTTATATAAAGCTGATGTCAGGATTGTTACATTTACCGCAATTAAATACTATCCAACCGATTTTTTATACTACTAAATAAATCAACTTGGTGCAATGGAACGATATAATTTAAAAATTGCCAATTCTAAATAGTTAGAGGAGATAATTTCTATGATCTTGAATCTAGGGACATCAATGAATTAATGGACTCACTTTCAATATTCCTACTGAGTGCAATTTTGATTCTTCTTTTTCTACCGAAGACTAGTGATCTAACGATGTGATTTTAAAGTAAAGTAGTCGTGTTAGTGTTTCTTCAGGCAGGAATTCTAAATCGCTTTATTTTCAAGACATATCTAAAGGTGACTTCATTTTCACACTTTTCCCTAATATTGAATGAACTTCAATTGTTCACGATTATCTTTCTCTAAATTAAATTTCCCCTCCTAAGTAAAGTCATAAATGTACCAAAAGGTTATTCCCAGTATCCCCTTCTTACAATCTTTGGAGAAGTACATACCATCAGTTTCGTATTAAAGCGAGTTTTATAGCCATCGATTACGCCGATTGTACTATTTTTTAATTGATTTGTTTAGTAATCTAAGCATCGGTAGTAGAGGATAGTTGTTAAGAGAGCAAATGCACCTAGATAGGTTGGGAAATTCGATTTCTTTTCATTTTTCTAAAAGTACGATGTTTCAAAAATATTCAGTTCAAATTTCATAAAGAAATACATAGAAATAGCTGAGATGCAACGATTATGCAGACACTAGTACATATACTCGGAACATTTACAAAATTTAAACCCGTTTTCTCGAATTTTTTAAAATCAATTTTCTCTATATCTCGTCCAATTTTCAAACGATTTATTTGCAAATTGTCATGATTCTTCTTGATAGTACCCCGCAATTAGCAACTTAGGATATTTCTAACAATTTGTAATTAAAGTGCTTTTCATAGCTATGAATTATGATAGATTGTACTTTTTTTAATTCATTTTTTAGTAATCGGTAGTAGAAAATAGTTGTTACGGGGACGGGGGACTGTGCACCTAGGTATGTCGTAAAATTGTATTTCTATTTCATTTTATAAAAGAACGATGTCTCAATATTCATTTCAAATTTCACAAAGAAATATGGAGAAATGGCTAAGATATAGAGATTATACAGACACCAGTACAAACACTTGGGATTACATTCTTAAAAATTTAATTATATTTTCTCGAATTTTTGAAAATCAATTTTCTCGATACCTCGTTTAATTTTCTACCAATTTATTTAAAATTTGGCATGATTCTTTTTGATAGTACCACGCAGTCATTTACTTAGCAGCTTTTTAAACAGCTTTCTTTGAAAACTTATTCCAGAAAGAAACAATTATTTTAAAGAAACATCCTCGATTTCCGTTTCCACAACCATCGTCTTTTCCTTACGTTGAATATTAAAAAATCCTAGCCATGCTAACTGCGTATAGTCACAAACTTTAATATTTATTTTGATAATTTAATTTCAATTGAAACCCGTAAGAGATGTCTTACCAATCGTGAAGAAAATGGTTGCTGTCATTTTCAGAATTCGTCGTTTAATGTTTGAAAAATAAAATTACATAATTTGCATTTGATTATATGCAATTATTAATTTAAAAAATGGGTTTAAAAATTGATATAAATTTTCCACAATCCATGTTTAAAAACATCTTTTTTTCTCGGGCATCCCGGAACGGGGGAAATTACTTCTTTTCTTTTTGTGAGAATTATTATATAATTTAAACAAGAAAGATCAATCATGCATAAAGCATTGATTATGAAACGCTTTCCAACTGAAATGCAAAATGCAATACATTCAGCGGTGATATTTTTTTAATTATCACAGATTTACGATAATTTACTTTACTAGAAAACTTAAAACTTCATCGAAAAAAATTATTCAAATGAAGTCATCGAAATATAAATCGTCTGGTTCTCTATGTAAAAGCACTGCATATTTCATTCATACACTTTTATTCCAAACTCTAGAGTTAAATAAATTTGCCTGAAAAAACTTCAGAAATTCTTATATAACTCATCTTTAGAATCAGTTGATTACATTCTGCATCCATTAAAATTAGGATTCGTTGTAGAAATAATCAAAGATTGATGACCATTTAAACTCAAAAATATTGTAATTGCGTTGGCGCAGAATATGGATGCACAAAAATTACGCAAAAATAAAGCGGTTTTAAGACTGATGCAACGCAAAATATAAATTTAAAAGAACTTTAAAAATCACGATTTTTACTTTGGGAATAAAGATGGATGCCATATTTTATTTTGAAGTGGGTCACGTGATCTCTTCATATTATATGGGTGTAATTAATATTTAATTTAATTTATATTTGAAAAACTACTGAACTTATTTTTGCTGACATTTCTTCTGTATATTTTATCGGATAATTTGAATATTTCCTAAAACTTTCGAAGCAATTTGGGACTTTTAAATTCCCTTAAAAAATGTTTGAAGAACTAGGTCCCATAGGGTTCAATGTATTTCATTTTTTCAACCCGGGTTCAATCCAAAACTAATTCGGTGATATTATTCATTTACACATTCCCATGTTTAACCCACAGACCGTCTCAACAACATACTAAAATTTCATTTTGATAAAGCCCTTTTTAAGGCAGTTATCGTGCAAACCGACAGACAGACAGAATGAACAAAGTCATACACACTTTTCAACTATGTTGTAAAGTGTTAAAAAGAAAGATTTCAAATATTAAAAGTTCACCGCAGATTAGGAGTTTTACGATTCTTTATAGTATTATATATTCCTTATGAAGAACAGGTGCACTTCTAGTTAATTAATAAAACCTTCAATAATATTTACAGATGCAAGATTTTAAAGGCATTATTATTAAGGGCACTCTAGGTTTTTTTTAAGTTTAGCAGTCTTAAAACTTTATTAACAATATGCAATTTAAATTGTTAGTACAAAACTGTTTTTATTCTCAAAATTGACCAAAGTTTGGGAGTATGTTTTCTCGCCAGTCAAAATACTTTAAGAAAAGCGTATTGTTTATTTCACCTGCTTTAATATCACTGTAATTCTACGACTTATCAAAAAAAATTTTTTTTGAAAAGATTTAAAAAATTAAAGTCTATCTCTTTTTCACACATTCTATTATTATTCGAAATTGGATACAGAATGCAACGCAATAGCGAACAAGAAATAATCTAAAAGTTCTTAATTTACGTCAAATGACTTAAAATTTGAACTTTCCCATTGATTGCAGCGAGAAGAAATTGCTTGCAAAAAAAGTTTACAAAGAAATTGCTTGCTAAAAAAGAAAAAAAATTTCCACAGTTTCTAAATAATCTTTGAATGTTCCATTGTAATAAAAGGACCTGCAAAGTATACCTTTATAAGAAATAAAATGTCTCGGTTCAGAGATTGAATACTCATCTGGCTGTTGAAGTTCAATCAAATTTAGTAGGAATATTCTTGGAAATATTCGAAAGCAATTTCTTTGGAAAGATAGTTTACCATATTTCCGGCAGGGAGTCATTTTAGCAAAAGACGTGGTAATGATATGTTCAACTACTAATGGCAAACTCATGAATTTATAGACCCACTAGACATTTCATGGTATAGGAAAAGCACTCCTGCTTTATTGAAAGTTCTTTGCTTGGAAAGATATGCAATAAAAACAAAATAAATTATGTTATTTTGTTTGGTACAATACAATTTATCGACTCCACTTCAGTTTTTTATTTGTACATAATTTCTCAATTTCAGCGCCCAATTTCTCCTTGTAATGATTTTTAGATTATTTTATTCATCCAATCGGTTCCACGTATTTGGATGGATATTTTACTAATTTGGTGTTGAATTTTAATCAATAGATATATATACATTTATAGATTACTCTAACAAGGGAAGGCTTTGCAATAGTTCTCTTGGATTGCAATCTTTCATGTCCTATCTTGTAAAGGACCATGAATAATGATAAAACGCCACGGCTTTTATCTGCTAAGTGATAGGGGGCACCATAATAACAATCTGAAGTTGTCATGCAAACGTGCTCTACTGACGTGTATTATTAACATTTTAGTGTGAAAATACTATCCTTTTCAATTATTATTATTATTTTGAAATAAAATGGACAATAATGGTAAGTAGTAAAAGATAAATTTATTACTAATAAAATTTATATCTTATTAATTAGCTAAACAACTGCCAAGACATGGTCGAAAAGGTTGATCAAACACAACAAAGACAAAGGCTGAAATATTTGGAAACAGAAACTGAACTAATCAACAAAACTATTGACTGTATTACAATGAAAGTCAAAGCAAATGAAATTTGTAAAATAATGAATGATTTAAATTCTTTGTAAGTTTGAAATTATGAATGGGAATGATTAAATGTATGATCAATACAAATGAAAATGTTACAATGTGCACATTTAACAAATGCATAATCATTGCAATTTACAATGAAACAAGTTGCTGAACCAATATTAAATACAGTTGCCATTACCTTGTTAAATTTTGTAATGTGGTTTTCAACAGAATATCCAGTTTTTTCCAAGAATTATTACCATATCTTGAAATATATCAGCGCCAAGTTAATTGTACACAAATGAATGCATTTTTAAAATAAATAATCTGTCATTTAACTTTCTGTTGGCCTCTTCATCGATGTTGGTTCAAAATTCATCGATGTCTTCAATATGGACCCCTTCAATGCATGCACCTCGAATTTTTATGTAGTCTTCGATACGTTTTACAATTGCCTTATAAGGATTGAAGAAGTAACAGTCTAACGGCTGTGCATATTTTGTTGTTTTTTCAGGTATTATTTAATAATAATAATAACTGAAAAGTATAATATTTTCACACTAAAATGTAAATACTACACGTCAGTAGAGCACGTTTGCATGACAACTTCAGACTGTTATTGTGGCGCCCCCTATCACTTAGCAGATGAAAGCCGTGGCGTTTTATCATTATTCGTGGTCCTTTACAAGATAGGACATGAAAGATTGCAATTCGAGAGAACTATTGCAAAGCCTTCCCTTGTAAATAAGATTACCCTGTATTCTACACCCCAAATGAATGTTTCAAATGAATTTCTTTGTTCATGCAATCTATATTAAGAATCTCAAAGTGTTAACAAATAATATATAACAACTAGATGCGGTGAGGCCAACGGCCGTACCGTGCTGAAAACACCGGTTCTCGTTAGATCACCGAAGTGAAGCAGCATCGGGCGCGGTTAGTACTTGGTGGGTGACCACCTCGGAATGCCGCGTGCTGTTGGCCATCTCGGGTGCGGTATCCCCGTGGTTTGCGCGCTAGATTTGCACGCTGCCACAAATGCCGCCGTGTTCATGCGGAGTACGATCACGTTAAACATGTGAGTCCGTAAGTCCTTCCGAGAGGTTGGTGGTAGGGGAAGGAGGGTACGGTCCCTGTGGATGCCTCCCCCACTGGGTTCCGGTCTAAATTGGGTGGCACTTCCCGGCCGTCCATACAGTTACCTTACACCTTTCTGGTAGGTCGGACGGTCTGGGTCTCAACAACAACAACTAGATGCGGTGCCTACAGCTAGCGGCACTTTTTTCAGCAATCACTTTGAGTATATAAACAAAAAATGAAAGCAAGAGCAAAGTCCTTATACGACTGCTCTGTAATTAAGTACCTTTGACTCGCACTTGATCTGCTTTCAACGTGATACTCCCTAAATAAGATAAAAATTCCATGCAATTATTGTACACCCAGGCAACGGACGTGATATGAACCCCACTCCAAAACAGAAATTAGCCCTGCATCTGGATGACCACAATTAAATCGAAACCTTTCACTTGAGAGACTCCATACGTAACACGTTGTACCATCTACGTTTAAACATTTAGCTACCATGTAAATCCGTGCAGGGGGAGTGATGCTCCCTAAATAAGAGAAATAATTTTTTTACAAAATATGTACACCCGCGTTGTGGGCATGATACTTCCAAATAACAGTGAAAATTCCATATTAATTGGAGCTACATGCTTTGTTCTATCAAAATGTCGTTATAATCGTCGGGTTGTAATCGGAATTGTGCACTAATACGGATACAAATTAAATCGCAGTTTCAACAATCATGGCAAAATCAGACCAATTGCACAGTCTTCCGCAAACAATATAGTTTTTATATGTCCAATACTCTTTTGAACCGGTTGTCGAATATAATATGCAAGTTTTTTACAAAAGTCCCAATCCAGTGATGCTCTAGATCACAGATTGAAAATTGAAGAAGAAGATATGTGTTTTAGGACGGGGTGAATTTTTAGTTCCTTTTTTAAGTGTTTCTCGAACATATTGAAAAGTCTATTAAATGTTTCGAATTTTTAAGAGTATACTGCAACTCATCGGATCGAATGAAAACAGACGGGAGGTGCTAAGCCACACATACATAATTATATACATGCATACATACACACATGGGTTTTCACGTGTTAATAGTAAGACTGGAAACATTACTTATATAATTGACGAAAATAGGATCTCTATATATTTCGAGTCCACGTACTGGAAATTCAAGCGGTTTCTTCAAATCAAAACAATTAGAGAAATTTCTTCCACTTTGTAATGCTGTCACCATCCTTAGATTCACGGAATTTACCACTCTTCCTCAAGAAATAACATAAGCCCACTCTTTTCCAAAGTTTTTTTTCTAAGTCCACTCTCTTTCTAAAGCTTTTATCATTCGTTTTCTAACAGGAAAGTACGCCTGACATGATAATTTATTTATCAATATTAAAGCTTCAGATTTTGTAATGTTTTTCTTTTAATTCATTTTAAAATTGTGGGGTCTTTCGAACGTACGATCGCGTTTGAAATCAATAGGGTACCAGTACTCACCGATTGTAATAATCGTACCAAATTATTTTTAAAGCACATCATTCATTCACGAGATATCGTATCCATAGCCTCATGGACACATACACAGAGACAGACATCTGCTCAAAAACGTCCGATTTAAGTTCGGGGATGCTTAAAATGTGCTTTCCCATTGAAAACTCGAACTCGAATTCGAATTTTCGAACCCATCACAATACGTTCCTTATACATTATATAATGTATGTAAAGAAATTAAAAATTATTACTTTCTAACCATTATTTTGTCAAGCAAAGTAGTGATAATTAATCGGGGTAACCGTACCCTATTAGAAAATAAAAGTAAATCCTTCAAGTTAAATATTTATCGAAAGTAGAAGTTTGTATTTATTGTAAGTAGGGAACATTCACTGTGAGCGAAAAAGACATCCAATCATGAAGGCCTTAAATTCATCCCCAATGATAATGTGAACAAAACTCATTTTAAGTTAATTACTGAAAATATCCAATCCTAATAATAGGTTAATATATATATAATGATGTTTGTAAATTATTGAGTTTAATCTTCCCGCGTTTAGCATCCAATTTTCATTATAGCCAAATGAATTTCTCGAACAGAATACTTTAATAGTTAATAGAGCTTATGGTCCTTGTTTAAAGTTTCGAATATAAGCTTTTCCCCTCTAAAGCTCCTCCTTGTGCTTTAATTGTAGCTCCATTAGTGGAATTACGCTTTTGCTCGGTTAATATTCTTCCCGGAAATGTAAATATACTTTTGTAAGGTTTTAAATAAAATATTTAAACCATCTGCTCCCGAATTGAAGGCATCATTCGTGCTAGTTGAATTAATGATGTTATTCTGAGATAGTTTGACTCGTTATATGATAGTTAAACATAGCAGTATATTAGCGTGCTATGTAACTATTTGTAGACCCAATTAAATTATTAGTTCTTTCTCTCTCTCTGTATATAGTATATACAGGGTCTCAAAAACATTGACCTCGGCTTTTATTCCTTAAATATTGATCTTAGACATATATAATAAATTGCAAAGTTGCGTAAAAAAAGGTACATAATGTTATTAAATCGATAAAAATTTTCAGTGGATTAAATTTGAAGCAATACAAAATTCAAATTTTTATACGGCCCCCGTACAAAAACATTTCCAATGAGTAAAATGTGCCCCATACACTAATAAGGTGATGTCCAAAATTACAATATTTTTCATAAAAAGTCCCAGAGATATGTTTAAACAAAGTTGGTGAGGGATTAATCCCAAATTAAAATGTAGATGTCTACAGCAAGAGTGCAAATGACGTAACGTAGAAATGCATCATAGGCAAATAATATCTGTCTTTTATCTTTAATGGATCTTTGGCATGGATGTAATACAATTTGAACAAACTTTGTAATCCTTGTGTAAAGTTATTATTTCTACACAGTTTAGATACTTTTGTACCAATAAATAGCAAAATTATTATTTAGTTATGTAATTGTTTTCTTTCGTAATGTGTTGTTGTTGTTGAAACCCAGACCGTCCGACCTACCAGAAAGGTGTAAGGTAACTGTTTGGACGGTCGGGAAGTGCCACCCAATTTAGACCGGAACCCAGTGGGGGAGGCATCCACAGGGACCGTACCCTCCTTCCCCTACCACCAACCTCTCGGAAGGACTTTCGGACCCACATGTTTAACATGATCGTACTCCGCATGAACACGGCGGCAGTTTTGGCAGTGGCTGGAATCGAACCCGGGCCTACCGAGTGCAACTCCAGCGCGCTAACCAATGGGCTACCGCGCCCCCTTTCGTAATGTGTGTATGACCCCTGAAACGCGATCTGTCGACATGATTTTTCCTCTCTGAGAGCCCATGTCGATGCATCGAAAAGTGGTTCAAGTCAGCATATTTGTTTTTTCATATATCTGGGACTTTTTATGATAAAATGCTGAAATTTGTACATCACCTTATTAGTGTATGGGGCACATTTTGCTCATTGGAAATGTTTTTATACGGGGGCCGTATAAAAATTTAAATTTTGTATTTATTAAAATTTAATTCCCTTGAAAATTTTATTTGACTTTATAAAATTATGTACCCTTTTTTACGCAACTTTGTAATTTATTATATATGTCTAACATCATTATTTAAGGAATAAAAGCGGAGGTCAATGTTTTTGGGACACCCTGTATATTATATATATATTATATATATATATATATATATATATATATATATATAAGCGTCAATATACACTACCCGACATAGAAAAAGAAAATGCAACACCATGAAAGGGCGAATAGAGTATGATGATGAAGGACACACAGAAATGGCATATATAAATAAGTGATGCTGATTCTAGAAGGGTAATACAATACAGTAATGACATAGTCAATGTGATCAGTAGGCAGTAGAACCACCTCTTGTGATGTTACAAACAGCAACACTTCGAGGAACAGATGCACTAAGCGCGCGGTTAGTTACCTGAGGGATGGTGGATGACCATATGTCTTCAACCATCCTCCACAGGTTGTCCTCTGTTTGAGACGGGGGCAGAGAAGTCAAACTACGGCCAATCACGTCCCATACATATACGTGGGTGAGAGATCTGGAGACAGAGGAAGTTAAAAAAGCATCTGGATACCTTGCAAGGCTTGCCTGCCGACAGTTGCCGTGTAGTCGAGCGTTATCTTGCGGAAAAACAGAATTTTTCAACTGCTGAAGTTAGCGCAGTGCAACCGGGGGCAGCATTTGATCCACATATGGTCGTGCCGTCATTGTGCCTTATATCTATCTATATATATATATATATATATATATATATATATAAGGCATATATATAGGGTGTTTCAAAACTAATTCAACAAACTTTCAGGGGTGATAGAACAGATCGAAACAAACATTTTTCATCTTAGGTCGCAATTGAAGAGGTTACGCTCTAGAGGGCGCTAGAGGGTTCTTTCAGTACGCGCATAAAAGCAGTGTTTGTCGCATGTAAAGTCATTAGCGACTTGGAATGGATTGGTATACCAATGTGGAGAAGGCAGGCATGCATTTTGTCTACGGTCTCGCCAAAGGTAATGACAGGGAAGCACAAAGGCTTTACCGAGGGCGCTTCCCTAACAGGCGTGTTCCGGATCACGGAATGTTTTCTCACTTGCACGCCAACTGTCTGAAAAGGAATTCTTCAGTGCTGCCATACAATTGATCTGTCTTAAATAAAGCTTTGTTTGATGTTTCGTATCAGTCTTGTTTTTGCGTTGTGTTAGACAACGTGTGTGGAGAAGTGGAAAGTGCCCTCTAGCACGTAACCGGCGCTTCACTTGAGACCATGCATTCTATGATGAAAACTGTTTGTTTCGATGTGTTCTTTCGCCCCTAAAAGTTTGTTGTATTAGTCCCGAAACACACTGTGTATGTATATATATATATATATATATATATATATATATATATATATATATATATAATATTAAAATAGTAAATCCAATGGCAGAATGGAAGAAGTAACTCATAATACACAATCTTAAAAAAAAATTATGCCTACAGAATACAATGAAATAAAATGAAATTCAACAATAAAGAGGAAATTATAATACATATTACAGTTCAGAAAGTTAAAGATAATCAACAAAAGTCAATGGAAAGGAATCGAAAAAAGGAATACCAAAATAATCATGCATTAAAGCTTGCACGTGGAAGAGCTCTAGGCTTAAGAATAGTTCATTTAAAAAAAATTCGTTATCAAGTCCTAATATTTTAAACGAAATGAACACAAAAATGCTTGTTTCCGAAACACAAGATAGATTTTATCTATAAACATGTGTTAAAAGGACGACAAGCATAAAGATTGAATAAATAGAAAGCAAACATAAATACCTTAAAATGCACCCTAACGTGCAACCGTGACAAGCAAAAAAAGACGAGACCAATGTTGTCATACGCTGAAGAGTAAAGAAGTGATTTACCGTTGCCAAATGAGCAATGAAAACCGTACTACGCAATGGCAGTAAAATGTGATACTCTACAGTAAAAGGTGCAAAATAGAAAGATGAATATATATTGTACAGTAAAAACAAGAGAATGTAGAAGTAAGGCTAAAATAAGATACTAAGGCGAGAATATTAAGAATTTTAGGCTAATCGAAATTTATTAACTATACCATTTACTAAATACGGTGGATATTCTTATAATTTACTGGTAAGTAGGAGGTTATTTATGTGGAAAGCATGAGATTTTTTATCTGATAATCTATAAATTCCAAAAAGTTGATTAAGTATAATATTTCTAAACAATTGAATCGAGTTGCAAGAATTAAAAGGTAATATTTTATTAATATTGAAATTAAAAGAATCTTTTTTATCATATAAATTAGTAACTATCCCATTAGTAGGTTCTATAATTAGATTTAAATCCAAATAATTAATATTTTTACTAATAGTAGTTTCAGTTGGTACTAATTCCAAATTATCCGGATAGAAATCTATATCTATGACATAATTATCAGTAAATACTAAACAAATCAGATCATCTACATATCAATAAATTTTATGATCTGTAGAAATAAAGAATTTTTCCTAATGATATAGGTATAAATTAGCTAGCATACTGTTACTACCAGCCACCTTGTGGAACACCTGAGACTTGTAAGTATAATTTATTACCTTGAAAAATATAATTATTGAAAAGAACAAAATGGAGAAGTTTAGGAAAATTGGTAAATATAGGTAGGTGAGAATGATTAGTAATATAAGCATTATATAAAGCTAATATGACATCATAAAGATCAGTAATCCTAATATTATTAAATAGATCTTTAAAATCAAAAGTTTGAAATCCTATTATTTTACCTAGTGATGTTAATTTATTTTTTAATTCTTTACTATTATTCAGAATAATGTAGTTATCACACTAGACTCACGTAAATTACTATTAAGTACATTTAAATAATTTAGTAATAATTTACTAGCAGTAGTAGAGTATGAATTATGACCACTAGTTACAGTTCTAAATTTAATAGGATTTTTATGAAATTTAGGAATAAGCACAATGTATGGAAATTTCAAAAATTTATTATTAATATCTAAATCACTATACATATTGATAATTTTCAATATGATACTATTAACAGAGTGTGAATCATGTTTAAATAGACTATTATTTTTTAAATAATCTAACAGATATTGTATATAGAATTTTTTACATATAATAGCATAATTATTAGAGGCTTTATCAACATAAATAATAACAAAAGATTTATGTAAATCATTTAAAGAGTGTTTTATATTAGCCATATTATATATAGATCATGATAAATTGATACTCCAAATGGCATTTTTAATAAACTTTAAAATAGTAAATTTCCACATATTAAATGCCTCTAAAGGCTGAGCATATTTAGAAGCTAATCCATAAATATATTTATCAAGGTCAAGATTCATTGATTTTAAGACTTTATTAGAATTATTACAAGAAGGTAACCTGAATTTTGTACCAAGTGACATTAAGGTTCTTAAAGAATTATCTTTAACTATGGCAAAGTCTTCAGTAACTATATGCCCCAAGTGTGGATTTATAAAATTAGCATAATTATCAACTCTACAAATACATTCACCATCCAAATTAGTTGAGGAATTTTTATCGTCTGATAGAGATTGGGAAATTTTATTGTAATTAAAAATTGTTCTACCAATAGGCTTGTTGCATTTAAAAGCCTTAGTAACATTCAAATCCATAGCAGGCAACACATGATGAAACCGATTAAATAAATTCCCAAAATTGATAGAATTTATAAATGGTGTGCTTAAAAGATATTACACAATAAGAATTAGAAAAATTATTATTATGAAAATGATTAAGTTTTATCTTTAAATATTTTGATCTTGTAATGAGCAAATCATAGAAAATATGATTAAAATGTTCATTAGTTAGATTTAATTTTAAGAAAATAGCATAAACTGTACTTAATTGTTTTTTCTTAACCGAAAATACCCATGATTTTATAAATTTCCATTGAAATTAGTTGTTAAAATGTTGATGCATACTTTTAATCTCAGCTTTAAAGTTAAGATGAGTGGAGCTTCCTTTACCGCGTTTAAATCTTTTGAGTTTAGCCGAATTTCTATTATGTATATGAGGATTCAAAAAAAGGTGATTAAAAAAGGAATATTTATTATCTACAAAATTATTTTTTACAAAATTATTATTTGATTTAATATAGAAGTTTTCAAAGAACATTCTATCAGCTATATTAGTTTTTATATCCAAAATATGTATAGTTATATTTTCAAAACCATGTTTAGCAACGTGTCTATATTCAATTTCATTAGAAGTAGGAAGAAAATTGTTATTGAGGATACATTTTTTGACATGATCTCTGTGAAAATTCATACGTAGATGAATAGGATTACTTGTCTGTCCTATATAAGGTAAATTACATATGTTACAGAATATTTTGTAGATGCAATTAAAAATTTTACAGAAAGACTTTTGGCTATTTTGATTGGTAATTTGAGAGTTTGAAGCAAAAGGGCAGGTTTTGCAATTTACATATATATATATTTATATATATATATATATACTGTAAAACTGATAAAAGATAATATTATAATTGTTACATAACAATAAAATAATAAATCAAACTGCTAGATATACTATTTTTGAAAAACACGTATAAGCTTCAGAATGTTTAAAAGGTACTATATATTGTAATAATTTTACTTACTTGTTGCATTAACAAATACTTAAGCCCCATCGCTTATCAAGTTCAAAAGCTATTTTGCGATTGATAAAAGGGTTAAACCTATTATTGTTTTATTAACTTTAAATGTCAAATTTTCATATATTTAATTATCTCTCCAATCCATCTAATCCAACATACAAAACTATACGAAACATATTAAAAGGCATAAAAAGAGTTTCTAATAGAAATTTATATATATATATATATATATATACATATATATATACTACATACATACACACACATTATATATATATATATATATATATATATATATATATATATATATATATATAAAATATATATATATATATATATATATATATACATATATATATATATATATATATATATATATATATATATACATATATATATATATATATATATATATATATATATATAAAATATATATATATATATATATATATATATATATATATACATATATATATATATATATATATATATATATATATATATATAAAATATATATATATATATATATATATATATATATATATATATACATATATATATATATATATATATATATATATATATATATATACATATATATATATATATATATATATATATATATATATATATACATATATATATATAAAATATATATATATATATATATATATATATATATATATATATACATATATATATATATATATATATATATATATATATATATATACATATATATATATATATATATATATATATATATATATATATACATATATATATATATATATATATATATATATATATATATACATATATATATATATATATATATATATATATATATATATATATATATATATATATATATATATATATATATATATATATATATATATATATATATATATATATATATATATATATACAGGATGTCTCAAAAAGATTCAATCGCGCTTCAATTCTTTACCTGTTGGAGATAAGTGGGCAATGTAAATTACAAAAATGTTGAAAGTAAGGTAGAAAATAAGACTACGTTAATGAAATAGTTCTCCCATTAATTTTACGCCTACGTGGAGTACAATTTTTCTGTTTGAATGCCCAGCATGCTACAGTATAAAGCATTTACCTTACTTAAAATTCATTTTTAGATTACTCATATAAAGATTTTTAGTAAGCCTGATTTCGTGTGTAAACTGGATAAAAATCCTAAATTCAGGTTGGATTCAAAAATACATATGTGCACAAGCCGTATAACATGAGAAATTTTTAGAAAAATACAAATCCTGCATTCACATCCATGCAACATCTATCTTCGAACCGAATTGAATTTCAGAAATATATACAGGGTGTCCCAAAAAGATTGAAACGAGCTTTAATTCTTTACCTTTTGGAGATAAGTGAGCAATGTAAATTGCAAAAATGTTGAAAGTAAGGTAGGAAATAAGACTATGTTAATGAAATAGTCCTCCCATTAATTTTAAAAAAGTTACACTTTTCAAATTTTTATACGACCCCCTTAGACAAATTTGGTCAATCAGAAAATTTTTATTTTTAATGCAACAAGATCATTAAAAAAAACCGCATATCTGTATCTTTAAAATCAACTGAATTATGATAAGGGCCAAAATCTGACTTATGTCATTTTTTCGTACCACTTGAAAGGCTGTTTCATCAGTGAAAATAGGGATCATAAACAAATTGACGATGGAAATTGTTTAGATCAAAAATACTTTAATATGTGTCAAATTTTTTTATCACAAATGCATCTAAATAAAGCATTACACAGACAGAGATCAGCCAACGGCCCTACCGTGCTGAAAACACCGGTTCTCGTTAGATCACCGAAGTCAAGCAGCATCGGGCGCGGTTAGTACTTGGGTGGGTGACCACCTGGAAACACCGCGTGCTGTTGGCACATTTCGGACGCGGTAACCCGGTGGTTTGCGCGCTGGATTTGCTCGCTGCCACAACTGCCGCAGTGTTCATGCGGAGTACGATCACGTTAGACATGTGGGTCCGTAAGTCCTTCTGAGAGGTTGGTGGTAGGGGAAGGAGGGTACGGTCCCTGTGGTTGCCTCCCCCACTGGGTTCCGGTCTAAATTGGGTGGCACATCCGGCCGTCCAAACTGTTACCTTACACCTTTCTGGTAGGTCGGACGGTCTGGGTCTCAACAACAACAACAGACAGAGATCATATAAAGCAGTGGTACTCACTACGCTGTTGGGTATCCTATGCATTATCATCCAGTTTTATCTTTTTTGTGATATGACACAAATTTATATTTCTAATTTGATATATGGTCCCCATTCACAATGTTCAGTTTTCAATTAAATATAACTCGCTGAATTTTAAAGGTACAGATATGCGGTAATATATATATATATATATATATATATATATATATATATATATATATATATATATATATATATTAGGAATTGCTTGTTATATTACCTAATACTGAAGACTAATCCCTCATCCCCATCTAATTCAAAACTTGTGTTGTGATATACTAATTATAATAAATTCTTGAATATTTTATTTAAACGGATATATTACATATGCAAAACTTTTTCACCTGGCATAATACCAGTGAGAGTTGGCGAGAAATGTAAAAGGATGAGAATTCAAGTAATGGAAGCAATAAAATGGCATTTTGAAAGTCTTTTGCACTACCCTTATGGAATAATAAAATTTAAGGAGGCTTCGTGGCTTTATATAAAGTCAAATTTTAGTGCCTTCGAAGAGTTAGAAAAAGTAGCCAAATTGACGATAAATCGTCAAATTTGTAACCCTGTTCTAAGTGTTCAAATATGGTAACCTTACAGTGATGTAATAGGAATAGCTGCGTGAAAAGTGTTTACCCTTCTGGTTCTCAAAAGACAGTGAAGGCATTTTACATGTTCATAACAATATGAATTCTGATAACTATGCAATGTTATGTGCAGAGTTTTAAGTAAATGAAAGGTAGAGGAATCTGAATTGGCAATAGGCTACCATGCCATCCTGGTCACGAAATTCATTTCAATAAAGCATTATTAATTCTGATTACCATGTATATTATGTTATGATCAGAGTTCTAAGTAAGTGAAAGGTAGAGAAATCTGAATTGGTAATAGGCTACCATACATTCTGCTCACGAAATTCATTTCAATCAAGCATTATTAATTCTGATTACCATGCATATTATGCTATGAGCAGAGTTCTAAGTAAATAAAAGGTAGTGTGATCTGAATTGGTAATAGGTTACCAATGCATTTTGATCACGAAATTCATTTCAGTCGGCATTATTAATTCTGATTAACATGTATACATTATGTTATGATCAGAGTTCTAAGTAAATGAAAGGTAGAGGAATCTGAATTGGTAATAGGCTATTATGCTATTCTGGTAACGCAATTCATTTCAATCAAGCATTATTAAATCTGATTACCATGTAGATTATGGTATGATCAGAGTTCTAAGTAAATGAAATGTAGAGGAATCTGAATTGGTAATAGGCTATCATGCCATTCTGGTCACGAAATTCATGTCAATCAAGTATTTTTAATTCTGATTACCATGTATAGTATGTTATGATCAGAGTTCAAAGTACATGAATGTGGGAAATAATAGGGCATCATGTTATTCTGGTCGCGAATTGCATTTCAATCAAGCATATATCTCACAAAATAATATAAGAACAAGAAATTTATGAAGGAGACTTTATATAGTAGCAAATGATACAAGCACTTCATTTTTGAAGCAACAATTAAGCATTTTTTTCTCTTTTCCATATTCATTTCATACAGTCATACGAAGTTTATGGAAAACCGGAATTGTTACGTACTATCACTTGAAACGTAAATGAAAATCCTTAGTGAACCCCGTATCCATTCCGGAATTTAATGCTGAATCATATCAATCATCATCTAAGCTCTATTTATAACCGATTTTGGGAAATAGACGTTTCAAGAAAATATTTTGAACCGGAAGGAAAAAAGAACTAGAAGTAGAAATTCTTAGTAAATCCTTCTACCTCTTTCTGAATATGATGCTAAACATATATTAGTTACCATCTTGTTCTGAAAAATAGGTATTTCAAGGGAAATATAAATTTTTGAATCGGGGCATCGCCATAATTGGAAGTGGATCTTTAGTGAGTCTCTTTACCCCCCCCCCCCCCCCCCCTAGAATTTAATGCTGAATCCATATTGGTCATTTTCTGAACTCCATCTATAACGAATCCTGATAAATAGACTCAATAAAGATTTTTGAACTAATTAAGTTGAAAATAAACCGGAAGTGAAATTCTTAGTCAATCACATTATCTCCTTCAGAATTTAATGTTGAATCCATATCAGTTAGCATTTAAGCACTATCTATAGCCAATCATGAGAAATAGATGATTCGAATAAAATGAAAAATTTTGAACAAAAATAGAAAAAACAGGATGTAGAAATCCTTGGTAAATCCCCCAGCTTCCTCCACAATGTAATTCTGAGTCCATATTACTCATTATCTAAGCTCTATCTATAGGAGACCCTGAGAAATAGATATTTCAAGGCAAACTTTAAAAAAAAAAAAACAATAGCATGGCAAAATTTTTGTGACCAATAATTTTATTATTTTGCAATTATCTCATACTATCTGGGATTTCTATATGCAACTGTGGTTTTCGAAGATAATAGAAAGTTCACAGATAACAGAAATATATTTCTTTCCAAAGTGAACTGACAAAACATAATTCGGAAAATGGTAATGGATACTTTTATTCAATTTTAGTTAGTTAATATAATTTTATTAGTCTAAATAATTTCCTATTCCAGTTTTTTCAGGGTAAAATATTCAGTATATTTTTTCACAACTAGACATATATGTAAGTTAATATTCAGTGTTTTAAATACAGAAACACACACGAGAAATTTCTACGTGTCACGTCAAATGATGAATGGATATTTATAAGTGCTTTCTGGCCCCTCACGCTGGATGAAGTTTGACAGTTAAGTGAACGCATACGATAATTAAGTAATAGTAGCTTGAGAATATGCCGTAGTACTCATGCTACCAGTTTAAGCAACTTGGAAACAGTATATACTCATGAATTGCGTAAAACATAGAAATGATAAACCATTAAAAATGTCATTACACCGATAGATAGTGGTTATTTTCTTCTTGGATTAAAAATCTTAAAGTTCGTCCTCAAATTTTATTTTTTCAATCATAAAATATAAAATATATATATTTTAAAATATAGAAACGAAATCTATAAATATAATTCTGTTTTAAAATCTTCAAATGGTTCCCCTTTTTACCAAAAAGAACGTTATAACTACCTTATCGAACAGTAAAAATCAAATGAATGAAAATAAACACAATTATAGACGAATTTTGCACAAAATTTTCAGACAGCACTGCCATGGCAATGTCATTGCAAGGTGTAATTAACTACAGTGTGGCTCAACTCCACTTTTTCATACCAGAATTCATTTTTTTTTCAAGTTTTGCAAGATAACAATTTAACAAAAAAGATCAATCATGTATAAAGCACTGATTATGAAACACTTTCCAACTTCAATGCAATTTTATTTAAACATCTCTAAAATGCGATACATTTCTCGGTAATATTTTTAAAATTATCACAATACTACATTAATTTATTATATTTGAAAACTTAAAACTTCATCGACAAAAATGAACTTCATTCAAATGACGGCATTGAAATATAAATTGCCTAGTATAAATATCTTTAAAATGCGATACATTCCTCGGTAATATTTTAAAACTTATTATAATACTACAGTAATTCATTATATTTGAAAACATCGAAAACAAATGAAATTTATTCAAATGAAGTCATCGAAATATAACACGCTTGGCTCTCTCTATAAAAGCAGCATTTCATTCATAAACATTTTTCCATTCAGTTCATCCAAAACATTTTCCCATTCATTTCATTCATCACAATACTATAATAATTTATTTTATTTAAAAACTTAAGACCATGGACGTACAAGTAATTAAACTCTATGCTTGAAACTTCATCGAAAAAATCGTCCTTCTCTCTGTAAAATCAATGAATATTTCATTCATATCAGCTATATTGCAGACTCAATGAGCTAAATAATTTTGCGTTAAAGAAATGTTGTAATTTTTATACAACTCATTCTACATATTTTGCTATTTACATTTTCCATAAGTGAAAATTAGGCTTCGTTGTAGAAATAATCAAATTTGGATGATCATTTAAACTCAAATATATTGTAATTGTGTTGTTTCAGTATGTAGATGCACAGAATATAAGCAAAAATAAAGCGGTTTTAGGATGGATACAACACTAAATATGAATTAAAAAGAACTTTAAAAATCACGATTTTGACACAAGATGGATGCCATATTTTATTATGAAGTGGGTCACGCGATCTCTTCATATAATGGTCACGTGATAGTTTCATATAAAGGTGTAATTATTATTTTAATTTTTATTTAAAAAGCTACTGAATATATTTTGCTGAAATTTTTTTATATATTTTATGGGATAATTTGAATATATCCTAAAACTTTCGAAGCAATTTGTGAATTTTAAATCCTCTTAAAAAATGTTTGAATAATTAGATCCTATAGGGTTCAATGTATTTCATTTTTTCAACCCGGGTTCAATCCAAAACTAATTGGGTGATATTATTCATTTATATTCCCGTCGGTCCCACAGACCGTCTGAACAACATACTAAAATTTCATTTTGATTAAGTCATTTTTACGGCAGTTATTGTGCTAAGGGACAGACAGACAGACAGACAGAATGAAGAAAGTCATAAACACCTTTCAAATTCGTTATAAAGTGTTAAAAAAATCGGTATCGTAAACACGCTATAATTATTATAATTATAGCGTGTTTCCTTTCAATTTAATGAGCTTGAAAAATTATTTCAATTTATACTATTCTTGACGATGTACCCCCCCCCTTTCCCCCGAGAGGTAACTTGCCCTCATAGGGGGACTAATGACGTTGCACAAAAAATGTATCCTGGCTGTTTTTTCACAACACTGATTGTAAGTATAAAGTCTTGTGATCATTGAGCTATAAATAAACCCTTTTTTGCATGATTATGTCAAATTTTTCCTATGCTGCCATGTTAAAAAAATATAAACTTCGAATAAATTTTGAAGTTTTTTGAATTTTTTTTTTATCTTGTTCTAGACTTTTTTATAGCAAAGCCGGATATAAAGTATCGCGAAAATCCATTAATATTTGTGGCTACACAAGACATCGACCAAGGACATCAGACAGCCAGACAGACTGACATCACTCCAAAAATAGTCAGGAGGTCTTAAAACATATATTGGCATCAAAATTTCCAAATCGAAAATTTTTGTGATAACAATACCTTCTCAATTCTACGTACGAGTATTGAAAAATGGTAAATTCGAGAGAAGTATATTTAATCAAATATAAAACTGTAACACGCACTAAGTCTTTTATTTTCGCTACCAAAGATAAAATGGTGCAGTCAATTAAATTGCACGGTTATACTTTAAGAGGCACCTTGAAATAAAAAAAACTTGAATGTGCTGTTTGCTATAAAATGTTTAATACTTCTTCTAGGCATAGGAAAATTATTTCTAAGGCATTTTGAGGCCTCTCCCTCTGCTATTTGGCATGCAAAGATACATGAATTAAAACACCCAAAGCGGAAATTCTCTAGCGGGTAGTATTAGCCATTGAAATCAACAACTAACAATAAACACATCAATTCTGGGCAATAAAGGGGTCTCTGCCCTCTCACATGAAAGCGAAGGAAACGGGACCAAAGAGAGCATTCATACAAAGCTGAGAAAAAAACAAACGTTAAATTACTGACAAAGAGACTTGCGTGAAATTAATGGAAGAAGAAACAGACAAACCTTTGTAAAGAAAGAAAGGGAGCAAATTACAAGGGAATGAGGCTGGAATAAGGGGAAACATAACAAAAGGAAGTAATCGGTTTTAAAAGCTATGAGACTAATTTCATCAATCAAACTACTATAAAAATATCGGCGATTGAGATCAGAGAAAAACATAATACAGAATGACGGAAAGCCGGTTTCAAAAGCTATATGAGATAACATTTTAAACTAAATGAAAGTATCATTCGATTAAACTACTTTAAAAATATTAGTAAATCAGACTGAAAAAGGAGAAAGATATAATAAAATTGAAGAAAAAGCAACCGTAAAATCAAAGATGTGTATATAGAATATTTCTCTAGCTATGAACATGTAAGGAATAGCTTATTTATCATTAACAAGATAATGAAATTTGAAATAAGGAAGATCTACTAAAAATCAAGTACAGAAGTAGTGATTTTAATATAATAGTTACTTCATCAGCTATATTCAAATAGCAAACGAACAAACGACGTTAAAAAGTATCAATGCAATATACTGGAGTTAAGAGGAATATATACAAGAAATTCAGGAGGTAGCTGGTTTCGGAAACATTGTGAATTAACCATATCAATTGAATTCATATAACAATCGATCAAGCTACTTTAAAACATTATTGGGTGAGACTGAAATTAAGAAATTAATAACCAAATTGAAGAAGACAATAATCTGTTCTTTTAAAGTCGCGTGCATGACAGATATTTTTTCAGGCTGCAGAGACATAGGGAACTAATGATTTACTATTTGCAAAATTATCAGAGTTCAAGTAAATAAAACCTTTCCAAAAAATCTAGTTCAGATATAGTAGAGGCTTGAGCAATGTTTTTTGCCTAAGAAAAGTGAACGGAATGATTTTCATATCAACAATGTTGGAAATTTGATGGCATAGATATTTTTGCTTAACGAACGTTCTGGAATGCTATTTGACACGCTCCTCAATGGTGTAACAGAATATACACCATTTTTACGTAAGTGGACCTGGAATATATTAACTGGTGTGAAATCCTCTTTAGATTTGAATCTTGATAAAACTCTAAAAATTTTGAAACTTAAAGAAGCATGTTGTTGCTTATCCCCACTTGACTGACATCAACATTACATCAAGTCCATGATTTCGTGAGATTTCAAAAGGTATAGGACCGTTTCAGGACTGGAATACAGCTGGCGTGGACTGGATTACAGCTTGTGACAGTATCCAAGATCCAATCTGACGAGTCAGAATGAAGAGGAGTGTAGCGTGGATCTTAGCCACACGTCCGGTCAGAACGCATAAATTATTGTTACTCTTCATTTTACTCGAACTCGACGCTGGCCGTATCGTCATGATAATGTAAAAATCAACTACACTAAATAAGAGGATAATGAGGACACCGAAATAATAATAAATTTATTTACAAATGATTAAAATATTAAGAATAAAACCCAATTAACTTTCTGACTTAATATAAAACATGTAATGCAATCCCATAAAATTACTTTCTTTAAGAACAATATTAAAGTGCACAATTAATTTCATTTCAACAATATCATCTCTCATTCTTCAATGTTAATTCGTACAACTATACATAATTAAATTATATAACTATATGCTCCTATCATAATGCAATTAATATTATCTGCCTAAAATATGAGCCTTTGCTCATTGCTTAAAAATACTTTGTCTGACTTCTTAGACGCTCGAGAGAGAGAGAAGAGATATCAAAAATGTAGTAAGCGACATGTATAAGCCTACCTCAGGACTTTCGTAACGGCTTCGAGACCCGGACTGGGCCCGGCCGTCCAAACAGCTGCTCAAGGCTTCGGACGAGTCGGACGGTATGGGATTTCAACCGGGCTGGGCCCATGGTTTTGCGACATTTCCACAGTTATATTGGAACTTTTGTACCCTTCGGAAATTGAAAATCAAGTGTCGGTCCCTCTCTAATATTCTGACTTTCTTTCGGACCCTGAAAATTGTTACCTCCTACACTTTTACGCCCCTGTTTGTGATTCGCCTGACACTGTAGACCTTGCTATGTAATTGGCTAGCATAAGGTTACGTTATTGGTTAATGTCATCATAGAGGTTTGGTTAGGGGTCCTGGAATTGATGTGTCAGCTGGCTCATCTTCTCACGTTCCCAAGGTGCACTTGCGACCAGTGGCGGTCAAGAGGTCACTTTTCGTGCTGCCTCCCCCGTCTCGGCGCCCTTTGTGAAAATGCAGTTTTAGTGGATCGAAGGACATTGAGGCTCCAGGGGATGAAGTTTGATTTTGCCTCTGCCTGCAATGCTTTAGCTGAGCATAATAGAATGGCCTTTACGCTTTGGGTGGCCCTACCAGGAGCAAAGCCTCGGTGCACTTCGCCCATTCTGCTCAGGAACACTCCCCTCCATAGTGAGGCAGCAAAGCGAGACTTGGGGGAGGAGGAGCATAAAAAGGCAAAACTGTCAACTTTTTCGGAACGAAATCTTTATCGGAAAAAAGTGGAAAGAATTTGACATCCATAGATAGCATCGTGGAGAGGGGGAGGAGATGATAAGGATATTTTGTATATTTAAAATTAAATCGTTATTCATCTACAGTTCAACAGATAGATTTCATAGAAAGGTGATGCCTTTCTATCATTGTCTGAATTACAGTCAAAGACGTTGGAATTTTATGTGCAAGAACACGTATTTTGGTCAGCAAAATGTAAGTTTTCCACATGTATTTCCCTTTAAAGTTTAATTAAATTATCGTGTGATGCAATTGTCATTGAATGCACGTATTTCATATCTTATAATTAAATTTTACTCTATATTCAAAACGCCACTTTGACTTTCTGTTTAAGATAGTTACGTACACAAATGAATGAAAAAGATAACAGCTCGAGAAGGACGTTTCCCTTTCGCCCTTCGCTGACCATGAGATATATATGCTTAAAAACCATTTCATTTATTAAAAACCATTTATTTTTATTGCCCTTAAACTATTTTGATTGTTTAAAATGTATATATATTTGTTGTAGAATTTGAATGTTGCACATATAGGATGAGAAGAGGGAAGATGGGCTTGCAAGGGAATGTGGCCATATTGATGTAATTTCCCCCCTACTCAATAGCTGGAGATCATGTTGGCATAATACTGATGAGTTACAGTGGAACTAACTTCTTTTTTTCCGGCCGTCCGTTAAACTGTTTTAAACCTACGGGTGAGTTGGACGATTTCGGTTCTTCAGTGGAACTATCTTCTCTCTATCACGCTTTGTAATTTTTTAAAATTTTGTGCCTACTTTAGCAAGCTGCATTTTCCACAATTATGTCCAGAATTATGTATGATGTTTCGGGGAGATTAAGAAATGCGTTACCACCCCACTACAGCCATAAAATACAACCACTTGTAATACACGGGTCTTTAAAAACAAGATAGGGAATAGCTGTTATACCTGAACAATACAGAACTCCGAGAAAACAATATCTACATACCATGTTTCTGGACTTGCATTTCCAGCTTTAAATACTGCATTACCCCATAAGCATTCAAGCTAGATTTTCCCAAACAAGAGTATATGAGTACAATCCATGTGTTTTTAGCGATGACATTTTTACTATCTTCTGTTAAAGACATGCCTGGTTCTTCTGAAATCTCCAACAATATCATTTCGGAAATTGAAACGATCGTTGTTTATAATAATACAGAAGGATATAACGAACCGTAAACATAATATTTTGTTAAAATTACTGAAGCAGACATACTTCAACTTCCAATGTCCGATATCGAATAATCAATCATCAATCAGGTTTTCTCATGATATGATATCAGTAGAAGAGAAATGACAGTTGAGCACCAGCAGGCGGTGCTGCGGTGCTGCACCGCCTGGAGGAGGAGGAGGATCCCTCTTTGGAGTGAATCCTCTTTTAGACCCCCTCTCAGAGGGTCTTGAGACCCCCAGGAGGATGCCTCTCACTGCCCCCTCCCCTCTTTTGGTGATGCCTCTCTTGAGAGGAAGCTTCCCTCTTTGGAGTGGATCCTCTCAGAGGGTCTTTAGACCCCCAGGAGGATGCCTCTTTCGAAAGAGATCTCTTTCCTAGTATTGCGAAAGAGGCCAAGAGGGCAATTGCGAAGTCTTTCACAGAGGCATGATGACTCATACGGAGTGAGTTTCACTTCACTCCGAGTCCTGAGAGGGAATGTCACAATCGCTGACTGACCCTTGACCTGAGGAAGTGGTTTCAAGGGATTTCGCAATCGATGACTGAGCATCGCACAATCTGGAAATGACGTGTCGCGCCTTGGAGCTCCTTAGCACACGTCCTCCCTCTCTGCTGGTCACCGACAGACTGAAAGATCTTATCAGCGGGATGTAGTTAAAGCGCCCTCTGGCGAATTTTCATGAAGTGCTGCCATCTATCGGCATTTTTTTTCCAAAAGAATTTAATGTTTCACTGGTCAGGAGCTGGATTCGAACTTGGGTCCAGCCGATTACAAGCCGAGCGTCTTACCGCCATGCCAAAGCACCCGTGCTTTATAGGAAGTTATCTTCGAAGTGTACCTTATCAGCGGAAGTTAGATTATTTTTCAAAGTTCATTCGAATCGCTCGGTGAATAGCGATGTGTTTTAAAACAGAATGCTACGGAGTGAATATAAAATTGTGTATTATAACACTATGATTTTTTTTTTTTTAAATGAATGGAATACACGCAAGTATAGTTACGCATTTTCAAAATGGTGTTAAATGAATAGCATTCAACCCTTTTAACACTTAAAATTTAAACACACTATACTTAGCTGAGTGATTTATAGCAATACGGATTTTTTTTTTTTTTAAATAAATCTAACTATCAATATGATTTTTTTTTTTAAATGAATTGAATACACCCAAATATAGTTACGCATTTTCAAAATGGTGTTAAGTGAATAGCATTCAACCCTTTCAACACTTAAAAACATGAATGTAATACATAGTTGAAATTATGTTTTGTGAACAGGATTCGACCCTTTCAAGTGTTGTGTATCCAAAATCAAATTTATACACGTACACAAACTTTAAAAACACGAATGTAATAATTAGCTAAAATTGTATTAAGTGATATATAGCAATGTGTTTAAAAATAAATCTAACAGCATATATCAATATGATTTTTATAATAATAACGAAATGATTTTTTTTTCTTTTTATAAAAATAATAATGAAAATTAGAACCCACGGAACAATGTCTTCGCAGCTTCGCATCCACGCTGCAAATGAGTGATATACTCTCATTATGCTATTAAAAATTAGATCTTATCTATAATGACGTCAGCAGTATGAGGTGTTGCCACCTATTTTTTCTAATAATATATTTTAATAGTTGGATACTTCAAGGGTCTGATTTGCTACATGTAATCTGAAATACATCATTTTAATGATATTACGCATCGAATATGATTTGACCATTTTAAAGTGGTGGATGTAATTGAAATATCGAAGTTTGGAATTTAACAAGCTAACGAATTTTCACCCCCAAAATTTTAGCATTAAGTTTAAATAAAATAAAAACCAACGAATATGATATAACCATTTTAACAGTGAAGGGTATAATTTTTACTACCATTATAGAACTTAGAATTGAGTGTACATTATTTTTTTCAGGACACCTACACATTTTAAAATCTATTGAATAGGAATAGACCATTTTGCACATACATGTACCTAGATTTCAACACCCGGTATTAAAACCTGCTAAACATGAAACGAGTAAGTATTGTGTGAGATTTTATCACACTAACTTTCAAACTTTTTAAATTTTTAAAAATGTCCGAAATAGTTGTATTTCATCGGTAGACATAAATTGTATGGAACACATTTTTATGAAAAAAATATCTGTTTCGACAGCTTTTAAAAATAGATTTCTACAGTTGTACACTACGGTTCTAGAATTTTCTAAATACGAATCGACTGTTTGAACTACCAATGGTGGTTTTACTGATGCAAATATTTACAGGACAAATATTTCGATGAAACCGAACTTAGTTGAAGCTTCTAAGTTTGAATATTTAGAATCATTTCATATAATTTTTATATTCACATTGAAAATAGTTAACAAAGTTGGAACTCACGGAGCGACAGCTTACTGTCCACACTCCAAATGAGTGATACACTCTCATTACATTATTAAAAATTAGATCTTATCTATAATGCGTCATTATGTTGACGTGTTGCCACCACACAATTATTCTTTCCAAATTATGCATTTTTTCTTTTTTTAATAACTTGCTACTGTCTTATGCTATCCATTTTTTTTTTCATATAAGCAGATATTCCATATACCTTCTAAATGTTAAGTTATAATTTAAAAAAAAAAAGCATTAGAGGTGTATTTTACGTCTGAATTCGTCCAAGTGGAAATCCGACGATTGCAAATGCATGATTGCATCCTTACATTTCAATAGACACCACTAAAATGTGTGGAACTTATTTTGAAAAAGCTGCTCTCAGAAAGAATATGTATATGAATACATATTTGCCATAAATATACCCCCTCCCCCCACAATACACACAACATGCAAGCCAAAGACTCATCCAGAATACATTCCAAATCGGCTCTATAGCTTATCGTGCTTATCAGTGTAACAGATAGTGACCCAAAGTTCATGTTCGCAAAGCGAGATAATTGCAATGTTATTGTTTTAAGCAGTTCCCATATTTAAATGAAAAATTCATCAAATTATACAATACATACAAGAGCTGGAAGATCTTAACATTTCAATATTATGGAATACTCACGAATGTTTTTTTTTCCCCCATTTAAAATTATCAAATTTTAATGCAATTTGACAAAAATTGCACAATACTTAGTGTATGACTATCAAATAAGAGCTAGGTTTTATTGTTACAACAACGTTTAAGATCATTAAACGAGTATATATATATTTTTTTTTAAAGAAGAATAGTATATAACTTACTATTTTTAAGGATAGGTGATTGTTAACATTGAATTTAAATGAAAGAGTGACCCTCTGAGACAAGTACAGTACATTGCAATAACATTAAAAAATATGAAAGATATGCAATTAACACCTTAAAAGAAACATGTAATGAGTTTTGATATCTTAATACGAGACATTATTGACATGCACATAGAAATGTCACAATTTTGTGGCTGTAGGCGCTCCATAAGACCCCTATGCTCTTAATAAATGATCCCATTTGAATGTACATATTTATCAACACACAGAAAATGACAGGACCACAACAAAATTTTACACCTATTACAGAATAAGTCCCAACTTCGTAGATTTTTAAGAAACTACAGTCGAATTTTCACCGATTCTTAGGGATTGAAACACGGCATTGTTTATGAATCTTCATACTTTAGAGAATGGAACATAAATTAGCATTTATTTTGAATGAATTCAGAATTTTGACATTGATTATAAATTTATGATTTAAACTCTGTAAAGTGTAAATATCTTTTGTCATGAAACTCACACTGTAGACATTTGATATGATTCGAATAAATCTATTTTTAATTTTTTATATTTTATTTTAAAAAGTGAGATTAGTAAACCTGTTACACTTGAATGCATAGATACATAACTCATAACAATATAACATTTCTTAAATGGAACATGCTAAAAAAAAAAAAAAATTAGCTAATGAGTATAAATAAGGAATTCAATTTGAAAGATAAAAACCATTTAATGAATCTATTATTTATGAAATACACATTAACCATTATCAGTTGTACATTTAATCAAATAAGTTAAAATAATTTCCTTATCGCACTTTCATAGTCCTCTGATTTGAATGACTCGAAAAAATTTCTATCATAGCAGTAAAAGACTTCTTCACCACGCAACAAAACTTTCTTAGCAATGCTATTAATGTCAAGATTTAGAAGTACTTGTTCAGACACTCTGTCATACATTTGTAATGGAGTGCTGTAAAGACATTCATGGTAACTTAAATCCTCAACTTGACCAACACAGCCAACACATTTGAAAAGTTTTCTTACATGACACATGATGTTGTCATGAATACAAGAGATTAATTGTTCGAATGCAAAATTTTTGTCACAAATAAGTGATGGTAGAAAGGTTATAGTGTTCTTTATTTTTAATATTTGAGCAGGAAGCCACTCTATAAATATACTTTCTCGAAGATGTATACTAATGTTGTTAACACTATTCAATAAACATGCTATTTGATTTTTATCTAAGGTAATATGACACTGTGTTAGACAAAATTTTGAATCATATAATTGAATTATTTTCTGCAAATGCAATTTTCCGTTGTCATTGAAACAGAACAACTCATTGCGACTGACGAAAGAGGTATCTGCATATAGAATATTGAACGACCACAATTTTTGAGAAAATTCACTCCATGTAGCCGGTGACAGTGTAACACCTTCACGCGTAGGCTGTAATTCATTTCGATCGTTAGAGAGATATTTCCATATATACACTTTTAACTTCCCATGACGAAGTTTCAAATACACATACACATTAGAACCTAAATGCCAACGACGGAGTGCATCTTGCATAAAATCTAAAGAAGTAGATTCAGTCGAAACTGATTCTGCATTGGAAGATAACAGTCCGCTATGTGTTAGAGCACAAGAAAGCAGATCTTGAGTTGAGTTTTCAACCTCGGTGAGAACTTGTGAATTGACAACATTAGATGTTTCTGCTGGGGTTTTGGAAGACATAAGATAGGTTTCTAACCAATCCACAGCAAATTTTTGTGAGGGCGAATTAATCACATCTGAGACAATGTCCACGGATTTTGTTTCTTCTAGGGCAGGAACAGTCAACTCCGCACTATTTACACTAGAAATTATTTGCTCGAGTGATGGCATACTTTGAATTTTAGGCATTCTTTTTAGATAGTAACATCCAACTACGACATTCACAGTATAAGATTTATTTTTAAAACACTAACATCTTAAAACATTATAATTTTGTCGCAGCTATGAACGAACCAAACCTATCCACACAACGCCCAAAGTTGAAATGACTTATCAAACAACTTCATAAGTATAATCACGTAACCTAAATCGAGTGTCGTGTGCAAACAGATCACATAAGATATGAAGTGATTAGAACTTATAATTTTTAATGAATCGTACAACATTAGATTGTGGTAAATACAATTGTTATCTACATGAGAAAATTTCTATATTATTTCATTCAGCTTCGAAATCATAGAGTGAAAATATGTACCAAACTTACTTAAAGTTCCGAATTTTAAATCACATTAACATTATATACTTAGAAAAATTTTATATATATTTTTATAACTTTAGGTGATATGTATCACGCGGAATATACAAGAATAGCTACCAAAAACACGAAAATAACTAACAGTATGAGGCCTTCACAAGTCGACATCCAAACTAGAAATGAACGATAAACACACTAATTGCAACAATTAGATGAGAGCTTATCAGTTCTTATCTTATCTAAAATTCCACATAAAATGACGTCATCACTCCAAAGTTCACAAGATGACGTCATTGGTCCAAGGTTCGCAAGATAGCCATTTAGCCTTTTAAAATTAAGAAGTAATTAAAATCGGTAGTAATTAAAAAGAATTTTAAATTTATTATTATTAATTAAAGAAGTAATTAAAATTCTTAATTTTAAAAGGCTAAATGGTGTGTTTATCGTTCATTTCTAGTTTGGATGTCGACTTGTGAAGGCCTCATACTGTTAGTTATTTTCGTGTTTTTGGTAGCTATTCTTGTATATTCCGCGTGATACATATCACCTAAAGTTATAAAAATATATATAAAATTTTTCTAAGTATATAATGTTAATGTGATTTAAAATTCGGAACTTTAAGTAAGTTTGGTACATATTTTCACTCTATGATTTCGAAGCTGAATGAAATAATATAGAAATTTTCTCATGTAGATAACAATTGTATTTACCACAATCTAATGTTGTACGATTCATTAAAAATTATAAGTTCTAATCACTTCATATCTTATGTGATCTGTTTGCACACGACACTCGATTTAGGTTACGTGATTATACTTATGAAGTTGTTTGATAAGTCATTTCAACTTTGGGCGTTGTGTGGATAGGTTTGGTCCGTTCATAGCTGCGACAAAATTATAATGTTTTAAGATGTTAGTGTTTTAAAAATAAATCTTATACTGTGAATGTCGTAGTTGGATGTTACTATCTAAAAAGAATGCCTAAAATTCAAAGTATGCCATCACTCGAGCAAATAATTTCTAGTGTAAATAGTGCGGAGTTGACTGTTCCTGCCCTAGAAGAAACAAAATCTGTGGACATTGTCTCAGATGTGATTAATTCGCCCTCACAAAAATTTGCTGTGGATTGGTTAGAAACCTATCTTATGTCTTCCAAAACCCCAGCAGAAACATCTGATGTTGTCAATTCACAAGTTCTCACCGAGGTTGAAAATTCAACTCAAGATCTGCTTTCTTGTGCTCTAACACATAGCGGACTGTTATCTTCCAATGTAGAATCAGTTTCGACTGAATCTACTTCTTTAGATTTTATGCAAGATGCACTCCGTCGTTGGCATTTAGGTTCTAATGTGTATGTGTATTTAAAACTTCGTCATGGGAAGTTAAAAGTGTATATATGGAAATATCTCTCTAACGATCGAAATGAATTACAGCCTACGCGTGAAGGTGTTACACTGTCACCGGCTACATGGAGTGAATTTTCTCAAAAATTGTGGTCGTTCAATATTCTATATGCAGATACCTCTTTCGTCAGTCGCAATGAGTTGTTCTGTTTCAATGACAACGGAAAATTGCATTTGCAGAAAATAATTCAATTATATGATTCAAAATTTTGTCTAACACAGTGTCATATTACCTTAGATAAAAATCAAATAGCATGTTTATTGAATAGTGTTAACAACATTAGTATACATCTTCGAGAAAGTATATTTATAGAGTGGCTTCCTGCTCAAATATTAAAAATAAAGAACACTATAACCTTTCTACCATCACTTATTTGTGACAAAAATTTTGCATTCGAACAATTAATCTCTTGTATTCATGACAACATCATGTGTCATGTAAGAAAACTTTTCAAATGTGTTGGCTGTGTTGGTCAAGTTGAGGATTTAAGTTACCATGAATGTCTTTACAGCACTCCATTACAAATGTATGACAGAGTGTCTGAACAAGTACTTCTAAATCTTGACATTAATAGCATTGCTAAGAAAGTTTTGTTGCGTGGTGAAGAAGTCTTTTACTGCTATGATAGAAATTTTTTCGAGTCATTCAAATCAGAGGACTATGAAAGTGCGATAAGGAAATTATTTTAACCTATTTGATTAAATGTACAACTGATAATGGTTAATGTGTATTTCATAAATAATAGATTCATTAAATGGTTTTTATCTTTCAAATTGAATTCCTTATTTATACTCATTAGCTAATTTTTTCTTTTTTTTAGCATGTTCCATTTAAGAAATGTTATATTGTTATGAGTTATGTATCTATGCATTCAAGTGTAACAGGTTTACTAATCTCACTTTTTAAAATAAAATATAAAAAATTAAAAATAGATTTATTCGAATCATATCAAATGTCTACAGTGTGAGTTTCATGACAAAAGATATTTACACTTTACAGAGTTTAAATCATAAATTTATAATCAATGTCAAAATTCTGAATTCATTCAAAATAAATGCTAATTTATGTTCCATTCTCTAAAGTATGAAGATTCATAAACAATGCCGTGTTTCAATCTCTAAGAATCGGTGAAAATTCGACTGTAGTTTCTTAAAAATCTACGAAGTTGGGACTTATTCTGTAATAGGTGTAAAATTTTGTTGTGGTCCTGTCATTTTCTGTGTGTTGATAAATATGTACATTCAAATGGGATCATTTATTAAGAGCATAGGGGTCTTATGGAGCGCCTACAGCCACAAAATTGTGACATTTCTATGTGCATGTCAATAATGTCTCGTATTAAGATATCAAAACTCATTACATGTTTCTTTTAAGGTGTTAATTGCATATCTTTCATATTTTTTAATGTTATTGCAATGTACTGTACTTGTCTCAGAGGGTCACTCTTTCATTTAAATTCAATGTTAACAATCACCTATCCTTAAAAACAGTAAGTTATATACTATTCTTCTTTAAAAAAAAATATATATATATACTCGTTTAATGATCTTAAACGTTGTTGTAACAATAAAACCTAGCTCTTATTTGATAGTCATACACTAAGTATTGTGCAATTTTTGTCAAATTGCATTAAAATTTGATAATTTTAAATGGGGAAAAAAAAACATTCGTGAGTATTCCATAATATTGAAATGTTAAGATCTTCCAGCTCTTGTATGTATTGTATAATTTGATGAATTTTTCATTTAAATATGGGAACTGCTTAAAACAATAACATTGCAATTATCTCGCTTTGCGAACATGAACTTTGGGTCACTATCTGTTACACTGATAAGCACGATAAGCTATAGAGCCGATTTGGAATGTATTCTGGATGAGTCTTTGGCTTGCATGTTGTGTGTATTGTGGGGGGAGGGGGTATATTTATGGCAAATATGTATTCATATACATATTCTTTCTGAGAGCAGCTTTTTCAAAATAAGTTCCACACATTTTAGTGGTGTCTATTGAAATGTAAGGATGCAATCATGCATTTGCAATCGTCGGATTTCCACTTGGACGAATTCAGACGTAAAATACACCTCTAATGCTTTTTTTTTTTAAATTATAACTTAACATTTAGAAGGTATATGGAATATCTGCTTATATGAAAAAAAAAATGGATAGCATAAGACAGTAGCAAGTTATTAAAAAAAGAAAAAATGCATAATTTGGAAAGAATAATTGTGTGGTGGCAACAAGTCAACATAATGACGCATTATAGATAAGATCTAATTTTTAATAATGTAATGAGAGTGTATCACTCATTTGGAGTGTGGACAGTAAGCTGTCGCTCCGTGAGTTCCAACTTTGTTAACTATTTTCAATGTGAATATAAAAATTATATGAAATGATTCTAAATATTCAAACTTAGAAGCTTCAACTAAGTTCGGTTTCATCGAAATATTTGTCCTGTAAATATTTGCATCGGTAAAACCACCATTGGTAGTTCAAACAGTCGATTCGTATTTAGAAAATTCTAGAACCGTAGTGTACAACTGTAGAAATCTATTTTTAAAAGCTGTCGAAACAGATATTTTTTTCATAAAAATGTGTTCCATACAATTTATGTCTACCGATGAAATACAACTATTTCGGACATTTTTAAAAATTTAAAAAGTTTGAAAGTTAGTGTGATAAAATCTCACACAATACTTACTCGTTTCATGTTTAGCAGGTTTTAATACCGGGTGTTGAAATCTAGATACATGTATGTGCAAAATGGTCTATTCCTATTCAATAGATTTTAAAATGTGTAGGTGTCCTGAAAAAAATAATGTACACTCAATTCTAAGTTCTATAATGGTAGTAAAAATTATACCCTTCACTGTTAAAATGGTTATATCATATTCGTTGGTTTTTATTTTATTTAAACTTAATGCTAAAATTTTGTGGGTGAAAATTCGTTAGCTTGCTAAATTCTAAACTTCGATATTTCAATTACATCCACCACTTTAAAATGGTCAAATCATATTCGATGCGTAATATCATTAAAATGATGTATTTCAGATTACGTGTAGCAAATCAGACCCTTGAAGTATCCAACTATTAAAATATATTATTAGAAAAAATAGGTGGCAACACCTCATACTGCTGACGTCATTATAGATAAGATCTAATTTTTAATAGCATAATGAGAGTATATCACTCATTTGCAGCGTGGATGCGAAGCTGCGAAGACATTGTTCCGTGGGTTCTAATTTTCATTATTATTTTTATAAGAAGAAAAAAAAAATCATTTCGTTATTATTATAAAAATCATATTGATATATGCTGTTAGATTTATTTTTAAACACATTGCTATATATCACTTAATACAATTTTAGCTAATTATTACATTCGTGTTTTTAAAGTTTGTGTACGTGTATAAATTTGATTTTGGATACACAACACTTGAAAGGGTCGAATCCTGTTCACAAAACATAATTTCAACTATGTATTACATTCATGTTTTTAAGTGTTAAAAGGGTTGAATGCTATTCACTTAACACCATTTTGAAAATGCGTAACTATATTTGGGTGTATTCAATTCATTTAAAAAAAAAAAAATCATATTGATAGTTAGATTTATTTAAAAAAAAAAAAAAATCCGTATTGCTATAAATCACTCAGCTAAGTATAGTGTGTTTAAATTTTAAGTGTTAAAAGGGTTGAATGCTATTCATTTAACACCATTTTGAAAATGCGTAACTATACTTGCGTGTATTCCATTCATTAAAAAAAAAAAAAAATCATAGTGTTATAATACACAATTTTATATTCACTCCGTAGCATTCTGTTTTAAAACACATCGCTATTCACCGAGCGATTCGAATGAACTTTGAAAAATAATCTAACTTCCGCTGATAAGGTACACTTCGAAGATAACTTCCTATAAAGCACGGGTGCTTTGGCATGGCGGTAAGACGCTCGGCTTGTAATCGGCTGGACCCAAGTTCGAATCCAGCTCCTGACCAGTGAAACATTAAATTCTTTTGGAAAAAAAAATGCCGATAGATGGCAGCACTTCATGAAAATTCGCCAGAGGGCGCTTTAACTACATCCCGCTGATAAGATCTTTCAGTCTGTCGGTGACCAGCAGAGAGGGAGGACGTGTGCTAAGGAGCTCCAAGGCGCGACACGTCATTTCCAGATTGTGCGATGCTCAGTCATCGATTGCGAAATCCCTTGAAACCACTTCCTCAGGTCAAGGGTCAGTCAGCGATTGTGACATTCCCTCTCAGGACTCCGAGTGAAGTGAAACTCACTCCGTATGAGTCATCATGCCTCTGTGAAAGACTTCGCAATTGCTCTCTTGGCCTCTTTCGCAATACTAGGAAAGAGATCTCTTTCGAAAGAGGCATCCTCCTGGGGGTCTAAAGACCCTCTGAGAGGATCCACTCCAAAGAGGGAAGCTTCCTCTCAAGAGAGGCATCACCAAAAGAAGGGAGGGGGCAGTGAGAGGCATCCTCCTGGGGGTCTCAAGACCCTCTGAGAGGGGGTCTAAAAGAGGATTCACTCCAAAGAGGGACCCTCCTCCCAAAGAGGGATCCTCCTCCTCCTCCAGGCGGTGCAGCACCGCAGCACCGCCTGCTGGTGCTCAACTGTCATTTCTCTTCTACTGATATCATTGCCAATATTATCTGAAAGAAAGTTTGCTAATTTTTGAGTAAAGGTTCTACAAGAATTTTAACAGATACCCCGGAAAAGAAAAAATAGAACATAAGTTTCATTTGTGAAGTTCAAAAGTAACAGAATATTTTGAAGAAATATTCAAGGAAAAAAAAGAATCTCAAAGCAGTGAGTGCAAGTCATGGAAAAGTTTTAGAAATGAGTTTATCTCATTCCAAAGATTCTTCTCATTCAGCATACTGTGATATAGATAAAATCTAGTAAAATGAAACTTTTAACGTTGAGGATTTTATTTTAATTAAATTCATAAGAAAAAAGATCTAAATTTTTGTTTGGGGAAAATAATAAAAATCATTAACACATAAGAATTAATTAAAATTCTTGAGAAAGAAAAATGATACAGATAAATTTACTTTTCCATATGCTGCAGATATGAGCAATGCCAATTTTGAAATGATTATTATGAAACTGCCAACGCCGTTAAATCAAGAATCAATATCGAGAGTCAGCTCCGTTGTGAAATTGCCTATTTATTTGAGCTCATTTAACATTGAATTAAAAATAGATCTACAGAATAAGAGATGTATGGAAATTTTTGTAACGTTCGTTTTTATTATGTCCAGGTTGAGCAGTAAAAACATCTTTTAGACAAACATCTTTGTTCCGTTTTTATCATGTTATAAAAATATGCAGGCATGGCAATTCAGGCAAAGAAATTCTTTTAGAAATTGTTTAATCAAAATTTTAGTTCAATCAAAATTTATGTTTTTCTCTATCCCCTCCACCGCCCTCACAGCAAAGATCATCACATGTGTGATAGTGACGTTGTAGTCACGTTACACCTGGGTCACAATGTGAGATCATATTTGTGACTTCTATTCGACGTTAAGTATTAGTAACTTTGTAATTTCATTTTGACTATATTCTGTGACGTTTCTACAAATTAATTAACATGTAACAATGTGGCGACATTACAATGGCAATCACAATGTGACGTCACAAATAAGTTAATATGCGACGTTACAAACCACCATGAAAATGACCAAAATGACTTCGCTTCGACCTCAATATGACATTGCCGAGATGTACTGCGACGTCCTGTGACATCCCAAAGTTACAGTGTGACGTAAATCTTACGTCACTGTGAAAAAAAATGCTGTTATGGCGCCCCTTTCAACCTGCACGAACATCGGGGTTGAATTTGATATTTATATGAATCTATAAGAGCTATATTTTTCTGATGAAATACTTATTCAATCTTTCTGATTTTTTATTTCAATGTAAGAATGTTTAAGCTTCAAAATGCACGGGAAATTTTAATACGTTGAAATTATATTTATAACAATATATTTAGAAAATGTCACTTTCATTCTTCCTCTCCCCTACAGTTTAATGGAGAGAAAACTATTTAATTACTAACAAACTCTATAGAGAAAACTATTTAATTACTTACTTTTTGACAGTATGTGTCACATGGTGATTTCCAAAATATGTGACATTGTGAAATTTTGGAGAAGAAGGCGACCTGCAAAGGACGGTCCCTAGCCCTGTTACAAATTTGTATAGGGTCCTCCTCTGGCCACCTGCAAAGGAGAGGGTCAGTGGAGCTGCCTGGGTGGTCTTACACATGAGGAAGACAGAACGGGGGGAAAGCGGTCGTTGGGGGCGCAATTAAGCCCAGAGGTTCGCGCTGGAGCGTGGGACTCCTGGCCACCTGCAAGCGATAATTCAGGGGCTAGTGGGCAAGCCCTGCTGTCATGGACTGGCCACTGAGAGTGGAAGCCAAGTGTCCACCAGTAATATTAAGGGGGGCTTAAGTCCTGTCAGCAAATAGTATTTGAGTAGGAGGAGAGATAGAATTGAAAGTTTTCAGAGTGTTTTTCTAAAAAAAAAGAGAAGTCGGGAGTGTCTTTGTAGATTTTGTGGAGTGAGGTATTAGAAATTTTCACGGGAGCGAAATGCTCTCCGTTCCCCGTTTGATCAACCGATTTGTCCGGCCGATGTACCCAAGAAGCCGAGGTAAGGCCTTTGACTGTACACAGCATTCAATAATTCAATATCTCTCCTCTCTGCTCTTTTAAATACCACTATGTGAGGAATGGTGTTATGAAAGTAACTTGTCTTTTGAAGTGTATGACTATTCTAATATTTGAGAATTGTGAACAAGATTATGGTAGAATTAATGATTAATGAATTTACGAGGTAGTAATGATTTTTTGAGATATTAATATTTTAAGGGAGTTACTTTTATGATCATGTGTTATGAGCAAAGCTTTTTCATGTTTCTATTTATTTTTAAATGTTAATTTTGTAAATAAACTTAATATTTTTGTTATTTTAAATCTAATCCGTGTCTTCATTTCAATTCTTATTAATTACTTGTTTTTTTTCAGTTTTAACCCCTTGCGATCATGTTCCATGAACATTTTAAGTATTTTTAGCGTTCAGATCGAACGTGAGGTGGTTTACCTCGCAACATTAATGGTTCCGATGACCAGGATGCGAAATGAAAAGTAATTAATAAGAATTGAAATGAAGACACGGATTAGATTTAAAATAACAAAAATATTAAGTTTATTTACAAAATTAACATTTAAAAATAAAAAGAAACATGAAAAAGCTTTGCTCATAACACATGATCATAAAAGTAACTCCCTTAAAATATTAATATCTCAAAAAATCATTATTACCTCGTAAATTCATTAATCATTAATTCTACCATAATCTTGTTCACAATTCTCAAATATTAAAATAGTCATACACTTCAAAAGACAAGTTACTTTCATAACACCATTCCTCACATAGTGGTATTTAAAAGAGCAGAGAGGAGAGATATTGAATTATTGAATGCTGTGTACAGTCAAAGGCCTTACCTCGGCTTCTTGGGTACATCGGCCGGACAAATCGGTTGATCAAACGGGGAACGGAGAGCATTTCGCTCCCGTGAAAATTTCTAATACCTCACTCCACAAAATCTACAAAGACACTCCCGACTTCTCTTTTTTTTTAGAAAAACTCTCTGAAAACTTTCAATTCCATCTCTCCTCCTACTCAAATACTATTTGCTGACAGGACTTAAGCCCCCCTTAATATTACTGGTGGACACTTGGCTTCCACTCTCAGTGGCCAGTCCATGACAGCAGGGCTTGCCCACTAGCCCCTGAATTATCGCTTGCAGGTGGCCAGGAGTCCCACGCTCCAGCGCGAACCTCTGGGCTTAATTGCGCCCCCAACGACCGCTTTCCCCCCGTTCTGTCTTCCTCTTGTGTAAGACCACCCAGGCAGCTCCACTGACCCTCTCCTTTGCAGGTGGCCAGAGGAGGACCCTATACAAATTTGTAACAGGGCTAGGGACCGTCCTTTGCAGGTCGCCTTCTTCTCCAAAATTTCACAATGTCACATATTTTGGAAATCACCATGTGACATTTACTACATGATATTGCAGCCTATTTTTGGAATTATTATTATTTTTACTTTGGTTTTTTTGTATGGATAATATGTATTTTTTGATACTTGATTTTTATGGTATAAGTTGTATTTTACTGTTACAATTTGTTTTTTTACCCTTGGCTTTGCAAAAACAAAAAAAAAGTATTGGGGAAAAGGAGTAAATGTCACATGGTGATTTCCAAAATATGTGACATTGGGAAATTTTGGAGAAGAAGGCGACCTGCAAAGGACGGTCCCTAGCCCTGTTACAAATTTGTATAGGGTCCTCCTCTGGCCACCTGCAAAGGAGAGGGTCAGTGGAGCTGCCTGGGTGGTCTTACACATGAGGAAGACAGAACGGGGGGAAAGCGGTCGTTGGGGGCGCAATTAAGCCCAGAGGTTCGCGCTGGAGCGTGGGACTCCTGGCCACCTGCAAGCGATAATTCAGGGGCTAGTGGGCAAGCCCTGCTGTCATGGACTGGCCACTGAGAGTGGAAGCCAAGTGTCTACCAGTAATATTAAGGGGGGCTTAAGTCCTGTCAGCAAATAGTATTTGAGTAGGAGGAGAGATAGAATTGAAAGTTTTCAGAGAGTTTTTCTAAAAAAAAGAGAAGTCGGGAGTGTCTTTGTAGATTTTGTGGAGTGAGGTATTAGAAATTTTCACGGGAGCGAAATGCTCTCCGTTCCCCGTCTGATCAACCGATCTGTCCTGCCGATGTACCCAAGAAGCCGAGGTAAGGCCTTTGACTGTACACAGCATTCAATAATTCAATATCTCTCCTCTCTGCTCTTTTAAATACCACTATGTGAGGAATGGTGTTATGAAAGTAACTTGTCTTTTGAAGTGTATGACTATTTTAATATTTGAGAATTGTGAACAAGATTATGGTAGAATTAATGATTAATGAATTTACGAGGTAGTAATGATTTTTTGAGATATTAATATTTTAAGGGAGTTACTTTTATGATCATGTGTTATGAGCAAAGCTTTTTCATGTTTCTATTTATTTTTAAATGTTAATTTTGTAAATAAACTTAATATTTTTGTTATTTTAAATCTAATCCGTGTCTTCATTTCAATTCTTATTAATTACTTGTTTTTTTTCAGTTTTAACCCCTTGCGATCATGTTCCATGAACATTTTAAGTATTTTTAGCCTTCAGATCGAACGTGAGGTGGTTTATCTCGCAACAGTATGGAAACTGATAGCTAATAAGGAAGAAGCGTGTTATCCCTAAACCACACAAATGGATATGATGCAGTGCAAATGTTAGACACGATGGGCGTAAAAGGAATACTCATTTCGTGGTCATTAAGAAGCGTATAAAAGCGAGTACAATTAGAAATAGAAGCCACAATTTCCCCACTGAGATGTTTCACACAACAGAATAGACATTTAACGAAGTTTTTGATACTTTTAATATGTGTGCTGGTTGGTCTTTAATCACTTCATTATAATGTCTCTCAATAAAATTCCCACCTTTTCAACATATTTAGACTTATCAAGCAAAAAAATGTAACTCCTTTGTCAGCCTTGGCAATTTTCAAATCAGGATTGCATTTTAGCTCTTTTAGTGCACGTTGCTTGTTCCTAGTAAGGTTATAATGATAATGATTGTTATTGGAAGAAAAAGTGTGAGAGTCAGTAAACGTATAAGATATTCCTTTTGGGCCTACAGCTGTGCTTTAGAGATACTTCAATAGGTGCAATAAACTCAGCAATAGAACAGTGACCCAAATGAGCAAAATGTAAGTCTAAATTTAAAACATTTCTTTGATTCGCAGTTAAGGAACGTGATGATAAATTGATTATACAATCCTGCTTGATAATGCAACCCTATCCAAGGTAGTTTTATTGAAAGGCTTCTTTTTGGGAAGAAACTAACATGTGTTATCTAGATTCATGCGAGGAAAGCAATTAGACATTTGCATATATTTTGTAACATATACCTTACGACATTCTAACATCAAAAATAAACTAACATTTCTACCTACACATAAGTGAAGATTATAAGGTTCCTTCTCAATACTAGAAATTTTGAGACGAGTATATCTTGAATAGTAGCACGGAGAAACGTCAAATCAGAACGAAATAAAACTTTAGGTATTCTTGAGGTTAAACGTAAAAAACATTTAATACTAATAAAATTTGGAATTACACTTAAACAAAAATTTCAAATACTTGAGGCAATTGTCACGTTTCAGCCTAAGCTTCAGAACAAATTAACTTTGAAGAGATAATGATAAACCAAACAAAGGGAAACTTACTGAACTATATATATATATATATATATATATATATATATATATATATATATATATAATGAATGGAACTGTCCTATGGTATACTCTATTTCGGAATTAGAAACTATCAAGATAAATAAAACTGCTGCTTGTGAGGACATAACTTTCATAATTTCTTTGAAGAAAGTAGGCATAGGATAATTAGGTGACTGTAATTGTTTCGAGGGTTTTTCAATCCCTCTTTTACAGGTCAAAAGTAATGTGGTCTTAACAGCTAAGAAACAACTGAGAGGTAGCAGGTATAGAGATATGCAAATTGAGCAACAAAACAGTAATTGAAATCGAAATGCAATCGCAAACATATTAACCCCGACAAAGGGTCCTTGCCTTCATACATGACCACAAAGCAAACGGGATTGAAAGACGGCATTGATATGATATTTAAAATGAAACTCTGAGAAAAAATTAAAGGCGTTAAATTACTTTGAAAAATGAGAGAATTGTGTAAGAAATTAGAGGGGAAAATAAATAAAAAACCCTTGTAAAGAAAGTAAATTAGTAGATTGTTAGGCTGGAAAATATACTCCAAAATGAAGGGATCATTTTCGGATGCTATGTAGGCTAATTTCATTAATAACATTTCAAGTTTCATTAGTGTAGTACTAGTATAATCAATTGTTACTTGAATTTAGTTTCCAATGTTAACTTGTATAGATTCTGAAATCGGAAGTTCTATTCATATTTTTTTCATGTACGAATTTCATAATTAATAATTAATATTAAAATTTTGTTTAAGATGATAAAAGATATACATTTCTTTAGGATTTTCAGTGTCACAGTATGAAATAAGAATTAGTTTGACAAGTTAATTTTTTCGGAAAATATAAAAGAAAAACTGCAACACCCATTTAATAGTAAGAGCTCGAAATATCAAGTAGTTATAACTCCCCAATGGCTTATGTAAAATATATAACTTTTATATGAATTTGGTGTGCTTTCCGGTGCTATCCTTTCGTGGGTATTGTCAAACTCGAAAAATTTAAGTTCATACGAAGTATAATATAACGATATGATATCTTATGCAAATTTAAAGACATTATTTCGAGTCTTATGATATATTTGGTTTTACTGTACGACTCGAGGAGCCAGAATAACGACCGCGGTTTGGATTTTTATTTGGGTCAACTGTACTTTACCTCCCTCCCACATAATTTCTGCCATTCTTAGTCTTTCTCTGCACATTGTAGGACTCATGGTTGCCATATTTTGAGGACCAATGTTTTCTCCCCTCCATCCAAACAGATACTTTACACCTTCGGGCAAGTCAGACGTTCTGAGTCGAAAGAAAGAAAGGAGCGATATTTGTGACACTACATCAATGGCTTTTGTGCTTGTTCGGTAATTCCTTATGATCTCTCCATTTCTGCATACTCTCTCATCAGTACCCTTCCTTCGCATATCTTAGTCTCCTCATCTCTGTCCTTCTAGTACTTTTAGCGATCTTGTAAAGTACCTTGCTGCACCAGCCGGGAATGGAACCATGTATCTCCGAGCTGACAATCCGACTCTCTACCGTTGAGTTACTGGGACGGAATTGAAACGTCGTGGAAGTGGACTATATTCTCCACACTCATATCCATATCCGCCATGTTAGATTGGTGTGCAACTTGACAATCTGACTGACTACCTCCTATTTTTTTACCTCAGGTTAGCCTCCTGATGCTATTTTTATCCTTCAAGTTAGCTTCCTGAGTGGTCGTTGTGCTCCCAATTTGAAATCAGTACTCAATAAATCAGAGTTCACTGAATCCGTGCTAGTCATACTACGGTCATTTCAGATCTCCGACACAGGGCCTCCACAAAGGGGGGGGGGGTCAGTTGGGACCATGGTCTTGGGGCCCGGCGAAAGATAGGGGCCCGTGAAGGTGTCTGGAGAAAATATTTTTCACAGTATTATTTGTGCATATGAATTTATAATAAAAATTCTTTTATGATACAATATAGCATATTTTGTGCAATTTTGAAATTACAAGTATAGAATGAATAGAAAGCGAACGCAAGTCTTTTGAAACCATAAAATAAAACTCAAAGAATTGTAGAAATTTAACATGTGATACGTGAGGGAGCTTGTTCTATTTCTTTGATTCCACATTTATTGCAAAAAAGTGAAAAGAAGAAAAAGACGGGGTCCGTAGCGTACAAGGAAGATGCCTTGTATGCTATGCCATCAACACAACAATAAATACTTCCCGTAAATTGCCCAATTTTGAAGGGAGGGGAAGAACCTTTACAAGGGATCATCTTCCATTAAATAGCCCTCTTTGGTTCCCAGGGCAATAAAAATAAGTTTTTGTAATTTGACTTCCGAAATTTGCAAGCATTGAACTGATAAAATAAATGCCTTTGCAAGGAAAAAAAAAGTATTCGCAGAGAGTGAGTACTGTGTCATGGTCATTTCTTTGTCTAGAGGGTCTTTTCCCCTCCTATACAGATGAGATAGGATCTTATGGGAACGCTCAGTTGTCCCAAAGCAATTAACACAGCAGGGTGTCCAGTCTACGGACTCTCTTTTGCAGTTCTGGAGGACATTTTGGATAGACGCTTGACGGCAGAGTGTTGTATATCATCCTGGAAGCCGAGGGATCGTCCTTGAAAGACCTTTTGTCTAACATAATGTTCCTAAGGTTAAGCAAGGTTCATGTGAGTAGTAGGTCCTCTGTAAACGAAGTTGTTCAGTTTGTGTTGATGAGAAAGATCAAAGATCTCAGTATAAGAGCATGTAAAAAATTATTTTATTTAGTAACAGTTTGCCGCTCATATAAATTCTTCAATTTGTAATTAAGAACATTTAGCACAAGGTATGTTTAATTTAATTCTTATATTTTTTTTCAACATTATTTTTAATTGCTGTAAAGTCTTGATATTAGAATGAACGTCATTACTTTCCCTGCAATACATGGTAATGTATAGGGAAAGTATTGGAATCATGTCGAAAATCGCAACTCGAGTTTTCGACGGATCTACGCGTTTCGAGACCTCTCGAATACGAAAAAAATATTTTTAGCGTGACGTCTGTGTGTGTGTCTGTCTGCCTGTGTGTGTGTGTGTGTGTGTGTGTGTGTGTGTCTGTCTGTGTGTCTGTATGTCCACATTTTGTATCCACTCTAACTAAAAACTAATTGACCGAATTTCATAAAATTTGGTAGGTAAGTCACTTGTGGGCGAATCTGGTGCTGATTAGTGTTGGATACGATTCAAGATAAAAGAACCCGCCTTTTTTTTGCGAAATGGTCCCCCAAAATATCATGTATTCACTCCAGCTGAAATACTAATTGACCAAATTTCACAAAATTCAGTAGATATGTCGCTCCTGGGTTATCCTGGTGCTGATTAGATTTTGGTACGATTCGGAAAAAAATAACCTGTCTTTTGTTGCCAAATGGCCGGCAAAAATCTTCAAAATCTAAAATAAAAAACTACGTAAGCTCAAATATATCTATTAAATGCTTGTTTTATACGTAATTTTTAACGATAAAAAGAGTAAGACCAACCCCATTGCACTAGGGATAGCCGTTCTCGAGATATTTTAGTTTTTTCGTATTTTCTCTATGCCATATTTGAAAATAACTCCAGTTACCAAATGAGAACGAAAATTGAATTAAAAGTGAATTAAATTTAATTCACTTAAAGAGAACGTGAATATAAGTCTGCAAGGAAAGTCATTTGCTGCCCACATCAGATTTTTATTTTATCAGAATTTTACATAGTTTTATAAAATTATTCTTGTAAAATAGTTGTATATTTAAAATTTGTATAAAACTTTTGGATTGATTTACTCATTGAAATCATCCCCAAAACGAACTAGTAATTCAATAATATCTGGGAGTATAATATTTCTCGAACAAATTGAAATATTCAAACAAAGTATCGTCTGATTATTTTAATCGCCTAAACATAACGATTTTCAGTGAGATCGGACCAAGAGAAGGCCTTTCCAAACATTTACTCCTAAAACTGAAAAAACACAAAATAATAATGTTAGCTATATATGTACAGAAATAGAGATTTAATATTGATTTTTTTTTTCGTTTATAAGTAAATGACATCATTTATAGGATGTACCGTCGTCCAGACATTGAATTTTTTTATCCATGTTAAAAAATTAAAAAAGTTAAATGTGATATTTTTTATCAATTGGGTGGATACTTTAAGTACTTTTAACCGGAAATAAACTGTAAATGTATTTAGGATTTATCACAAACCGCTTTTGAGTATTAGAAATTTTACTTTTCTCACAACGAGCGTAATATCTCTCAAGAGAGTTAAACGATTTCCATGTGATTAGGTATATTTATTTTAATCGGTGTCCATCACCCAATTCGAGTCATAAAGAAGTTCTAATTTTTTTATTGTTTATGGATATCAAAATATATCCATTTTCTGGTAAAGTTTTGTGTTAGATACATCAGATATTTTAGTTATTGGGTCTGTGGATAATTTTTTCGTTCTCTGAGAAGTAAATAAACAATTAAAATTTACAGAAAAGTTGTAATTTCTTCCAAATTATCAAATAACTCATATTAGTTGTAGAAATTTTTAGAACTAATGTACTGTTGAACGCAAAATTAAAAATAGTTAAGGAATATAGGTCTCAGATACCTGTCATACTACGAAATTAATCATATTAGGAGATCATAGGATGCAAATAGGACTTTTATCTTCTCCGGCTGGACATTTACATACTACTAGAACAAATCAACCCATCATTGCCCGGGTCCTAAATGAGCTTCTGCTACTTAAATAATACATTTACAGATAAAACCACTCAATTTCCATATCGCTTTCAAACCGCCTCAATTTTCAACTCACTTCTTCCTTTCGTTTCGCAACTATGGAAAGCAGGAAAATAGAATAAATAAATAAAATAAACAAAATGGAATCCTTTCTTAGGAGAGAAGACTTGATTTAAACCACACCGTGAGCTCCAAGGCTTTGACGTTCATGAGCTCAAACGTTCACCAGGGAGAAAAAAAAAGATATGTATTTCATTAATGTACCTAACATTTTAATTTTATGCGTTTGTATGAAAATTCACGAAAACTAAAATAATGAAGTATTTTTTTTTTTTAGAATACAAAGATATATACACATATTTAAGTACCAAATAATTTAAAATATACGCATTTTGATGTATTTTAAATAAATAAATAAATATGTTTACAAATGCCGGTCATTTGGCCGCTAGGACATTAGACAGCAAATAAATAAATATAAGGAATTGTTTGTTCTACGGGTTTGGTTCGTTCAAATATCATTGGAAAGAACGTTATTCGATCTATCCGATGGTGTAAAAATAGAAACTCTTTGACAAAATTTTCGATCGCTAAATAACCAATTTGCGTGAAAATCGTGCTTCAATATAAAATAACTAAAAAACTAATACGAATAAAAGAAATTCGCTGAGTTGTATTTGTCCGGGTCCTGAAGTGCCTCTGTACTAAATTCCTTCGTTGTCCGCAGCTTAGATTTCCCGTTACACACCTTCTTATATTAAGTAAAATTAACTTTTTCGTACCCCTCTGATAGAAACCAGTTGATTTAGAAGATTCAAACTACTATTACTTATTTTAAACAAGAAAGATCAATCTTGCTTAAAGCATTGATTATGAAACACTTTGCAACTTCAATGCAATTTTATTTAAAAAAGTCTAAAATGTAATGCATTCCTCGGTAATATTTTAAAACTTATCACAATACTACATCAATTTATTATATTTGAAAACTTAAACTTTCATTGAAAAAAATGAACTTCATTCAAATGACGGCATTGAAATGTAAATTGTCTGGTTTAAATATCTCTAAAATGCGATACATTCCACGGTAATATTTTTAAAACTATCATAATACTACGATAATTTATTACATTTGAAAACTTCATCGAAAACAACTGAAATTAATTCAAATGACGTCATAGAAAAAATAACACGGCTGGATCTCTCTATAAAAACAGCATTTCATTCATAACTTTCTCCCATTCATTTCATTCATCACAATACTATAATAATTTATTTGATTTAAAAATTAAGACCATGGAGCTACAAGTAATTAAACTCTATGCGTAAAACTTCATCGAAAAAAATCGTCCTTCTCTTAATAAAATCAATTAATATTTCATTCATATCAGCCATGCAGACTCCATGGGCTAAATTATTTTGTATTAAAGAAATACAGCAATTCTAATACAACTCATTCTACATATTTTGCTGTTTACATTTTACATAAGTGAAAAATAGGCTTCGTTGTAAAAATAATCAAATTTGGATAATCATTTAAACTCAAATATATTGTATTTCCGTTATTTCAGTATGTAGATGCACAGAATTTAAGCAAAAATAAAGTAGTTTTAGGACGGATACAACACTCAATATGAATTAAAAAGAACTTAAAATCACGATTTTGAAACAAGATGGATGCCATATATCATTTTGAAGTGGGTCATGTGATCTTTTCATATCATGGTCACGCGATCGTTTCATATAAGAGGTGTAATTATTATTTTAATTTCTATTTAAAAAACTACTGAATATATTTCGCTGAATTTTTTTTATATATTTTTTGGTACAATTTAAATATTACCTAAAATTTTCGAAGCAATTTGTGAATTTTAAATCCGCTTAAAAAATGTTTGAAAAATTAGGTCTCATAGGGCTCAATGTATCTCATTTTTTCAACCCGGGTTCAATCCAAAACTAATTGGGTGATATTAATCATTTATATTCCCATAGGTCCTACAGACCGTCTGAACAACATACTAACATTTCATTTTGATTAAGTCATTTTACGGGAGTTATCGTGCTAACGGACAGACAGACAGACAGACAGACAGACAGAATGAACAAAGTCATAAACACTTTTCAACTTTGTTGTAAAGTGTTAAAAAATCGCAAAAACTAGAAACTTTGCATATATGAGATTTTGATACAAAAAATTGATTACTACACAAAATCAGAGTGTCTTATCGTACTTTTGTTAAAAGAGTGACAATAGGAATAGAAGTTGATCAAATAATGATATTTTGGATAAATTTGCTTTTTTACTTTAATGATGAATATACATTTAATTTTTCGTTTCATTAAGTGATTGCTATTTCTGCTGTGTTTAAGAATGCAACTTTAAATTAATTAAAAAGATAAAGCAAAAAATATTTTACTGAAGTTAGGTTTGCCGAAAATACGTTGGATACCGGGGGGGGGGATAATCACTCCCTTAATTTACATGGGGCCCAGGGCACTACCTGGTATCCTGTCCCACAATTTGATGTGGGGGGTCTGCTCCGACATCATTGAACTAGCTTACAGGGCTGATTTGATCAGGTGCTGTTGTAAAGAGTCCTGTTGCTCCATCCGCGATCGAACTTCGTTTCTTTGTACTGATATCGTCGTATCTTCCTATCTATCATTGAGCTAGTGGGATGGGATTGCAAGCTTTTATCGTCGAAGTTAGACTCTGCTGGCTCCATCAGGTCTGCTTACTTTTTTATAAGTCAAGGGGCGGCTATGAACACTCCGTGTCCTTACTCTGTTTGGTTTGTACACATTTTACATAGCATGACGTGGAATATATTAGCTTGAACTTCTATCTTAGAAGTTGCATTATCTGACTCTCATTTTGTCGTAAATAAAAAACTTATATATCACTGTTTTTGTGGTCTGAATGGCGTCTCCATGGCATTCTCGCTGGACTCGTGAATTGTTGACAACAATGGTGCAAATAGCACTCTATACATTAAGTTGCATGTCCTGTCCTATTTGTAAATTGTATAATTATTTAGTACCACAATGTTAAAAAATTGTGACAGAATATATTTTTCATTTTATGTTTTTTAACTGTAAAAGAGAGGACATTCCATCATTTATTGATCGTTTACCGCTTCGATATTTCACGTTTTTAATCTGAACCATAAAATGTAAATGGTTCGACACATTTTAAATAAATGAAAGCTTTCTAATTGATTTGAATCCATAATAAATGAACGGCACTACTTAGAAGTTATCATGAGCCGTTCTTGTGATATCTCTCGACACAGTCGAGCAATTTTCAAGAAACGAGATATGTTCATTTAAATAAATAACAACCAAAAGCTTGCTGATTTTCAGCCAGATCGAATTATAAGATACGTTATAATACGTTATAATTTCTTAATCTGTCATGTGTTGAACACAACAGATTTTTGTCTCAGTCTTCGGAATCCACTGCGTTTTACATGTGAGAGATCAGAAGTATTGTGCAACTTTTTAAATATGCAGTTTGAACAAAACTTTGCCAGTATTTCCTCTGATAGATCTGGGGAAAAATAAATAAGAATATATAATAATTGCAAAATAGTCTTCAACGAGAGCTGCATATATGTCTCCAGAAATATGTGACACAAAACCTTTTAGAATCCCATCGTAAAGAATAATAGCGTCCCCATTGACATTATATATATGAATAATTCGAAACTATCTTGCACTGAGGAAAAAGACGGGAGTTTGAAAGTAATAGCCACGAATTTCTCAGCTACTGGTAAAAATAACCATATCTTAAAGGAGAATGCATTTCCACCGCTCACTTCTCAAAATAAGACAGATGACATGGAGACAAATGCACTTTCAATAGATTTAAAATAGGATGCACAACACTGCAGTTATTCAAGCATTAAAGGTTTTACGGAATTTTGAAGCTTAGTTCAAGAGGATATTTGTCATGGGTATTTTGAGAGTAAAACTGTTATGAGCATTTGATCGAGCATTATACAAACATGAGAAGAATTACTGAAATCATTTTGAAGTAAATGCAAAAAGATGCAATTCGACTTGGGTAAACTCAATGTAATCCGGTATATTTAGTATACTCAAGGTAAAATAGGCAAACTAAAGTTTGAAATGAGATTAAATTTAAATCGTAAGAGCAGAAGAGTGGTTTAGATTATTTAACTTAATAGAGAGAATACTTTTCGAATCGATTTCTAATAAAGAAATTTCGTAAAATTGGTTTACTGAATCGCGATAATTGTTTTAAAACTATTGCTTTAAAATTGAAAAGGCATATTTAATGAAATATTTGAAAAGTATATATATATATATATATATATAATGATACAGAAATTTTAAGCCTTTCCTAATAACGCGCCCTTTTCTTTCATAATTATTATTCCAAATTCCTATTTCACGTCCAGCACGTATTGCAACTATATTAAATTCTAGCTCACGCCACTAATATTAACAAGTCTGCCAGCACTTCCACTTTTCGTCGACTATACCGTATATGGTCACTAATTTTAACCTCTGCGTAAACTTTCTCATATGAAACAGCTTCCCAATCACATTTTTAATGCCTAAAGAACATAAAGGCAGCATCTTTACCATACCGCCATATCCCCCCCCCCCTCTCTGCTGTAACTGTACATTGTGTAAAACGACGCAGACTGCACTGAGATTTAGTGAGAGCTGGTCGACGATCAGGAGCTCGGCCAGCCTATGTAACTACCTCTGTTTCATGTGTCATGTAATAAGGTAGATTTTGGTACGAAAAATGTCTCTTCCTTGGACTTTTCAGCCAATATTACACACACACATACAAACACACACACACATATATATATAATGTATATATGTATATACTATATAATTATATATATGTGTGTGTGTGTGTGTGTGTGTGTATTATTTTTTCCATTAGTTGCGACAATTTAACTTCCGCAAATCCACAAAAATTGAAACAAATAATGAAGCAAATCACAAGAAAGCCGCGTTTTAGTATTCTGTTGCCAAAATCAGGACCCCTATTGACGACTGCTTTTATCCGTCTGTTATCCCCAGAGCCGCTGACGAGGGGATGCGAAAGGGTGCATTGCATAGGGGCTCGAGCCATATAAATAATTTACGAAAAAATTCAATAAGTTGTAACATAGGGAGTAGTACGGGGTTTGTAAAATTCTGTTGGCGATACTGGCGCCTCCTCTTTTTATAAATCTGTATAGTCCCTCTAACTACATTCAAATTTGGCATGTAGATGTAGTGGTCCAAAACAGAACCCTATGTTAAAACATGTATTGAAACAAATTAATAAAGGGTACCATTTTTTATTTTTTGTGAATATAACAAAAATTAACTTATTAAATTTAAATAAGTTTAATTAAATTTAAACTTTTTAACTATTTCTACAAAAAAAAAAACTTATTAAAATTTGAAACAGAACAAAATAAATCTTTTTAAATTTTTGTGCCCTTCTGTTAGAAAATAATTTTCTTCAGTATCCTACTCAATTCTAGCACCCGGATGCAGCTGATCTGATCTCACCCGCTTCTATGCCTCTGATGGTATGTGAATAATTTGTGTAATGTACATTACACAATTTTTAACACCCAAAAATAGTGCTCATTTTCAATAATATTTATTTACAATGTTAGCATATGTAGTTGCTTCAAATCTGAGTAACTAGAGTGGATTACTGAAAATGGACATGTGTGTTTGTGAGCATGATATTCTTTGGAAAACATGTTCATTAGCGTATGTACTGATGGATCTCAGGCTTTAAAGCATAGTGTTGTTATTATTGCAATTAAAAAAGTCGCTTTTGGAACTGTGCGTTCATCGTGAAGCCTTGGTAGCAAAAATAATCTCTGAAGAACTAAAAAACTGTTTTAGATGAAACTGTTAAAATTGTCAATTTTATTAAAGCCAGTTCATTAAATTCAAGAACGTTTGAATTTTAAGCAAAGCGATGGGAAGTGATCATATAAATCTTCTATTCCATAATAAACTTTGTTGGTTATCAAGAGGCAAGGTATTAAATCGTCTTTTAAAACTTTGATCAGATGTTTTCCTTTGCGATTCAAAGAAAGAATTAATAGTTTTTGATGAGTTGTTCTTGGTTAGATTACCATATGTAGCTGATACTTTTGGATTTAACCTTGACAAGAATCAAACATAAATATCTTTACTGTTACAGATAAAATAAATGCATCCGTTAAAAATGAGTTAATTACCAAAGACTTAGATAAAAGTATGTTAAGCTTCCTACCAACTAGCTTTCTACCATTTCCTTGCAGAAAATAAATTAACACTGACAGATGAATTAGCATCAAATCTAAAATGTCATTGTTTCAATCCATATATAAATTTGAGTTATACCTCTCAGAAGATTTTGGAAAAGAAAATTTGATCAAGAATCCATTTTACTCAGATAATGTAGCATTAGTTAGGTATTAATTTTTCTTCCGAAGAAGAGATCAATTCATTGATATTTCATGTGACAGAAATTTAATGGATGATTTTAAAAACAACTCTTTAGTTCACCTTTGGAGAAAGCACAAGTAAGACCATTAAGACATTTCGGGAAGAACAATTATATTTTTAATGTAATTTTATTCAACATACTTATATGAAGCAGGATTTCTTTTAATGCTGTACTTAAAAAGCAAATATAAACGCAACTTGGAGTCAAAATTTCATTTAAAATTAAGAAAATAGAACCAAATATAAAGAATCGAATTTTTGTCAAACAAGGACAAGTATCACATTAGATCATTTTGTTAATCATATTGCTAATCAATGATTATATTGTTTGTTAATCATATTGGTAATCGTATTTGCTAATTGTTATTATTTTTGTTCATGTTTTTTATTAAATAAAAATAGGTGACAATAACTTTCTTTAGTGTATAGTCTTGACAGTCCAAACAGCATAATTTATTCATACTCACGTGCAAAATCCTTATCAAATTGGTATTTACTTAATATGCCGTGAAATAAATTACTATTAGAGAATAGGTTGGCGTCAAAGTATAAAACAGTTATAAAAAGTATATTTTCTCGTGAATGGAGCAAACTAAATCCATGAGAATGATAATAATGCTAGCAGATATTTGCATAATATTGAATATGGGAATGAAACATACTTACTACTGACAACTTTTATTAACTACTAAATATTTTTTAATTTCATGTATTTTTTGTTTGATAAATAACGAGCTCGGGAGAACATTATAACCACCATTGATATGGTTTTCAGATAAAAGCAAAATAAATATTTAACAAGTTCATAAAGTCATTTTCTTTCATTTATAGATGTTAGCATGCTTAATAAATGCAATTTTGCTGAAAAGTGCACTAAATTTCATGATGATATTCTTATTAGTGATAGAATAATTATGTAATAATAATGCATATGCCACTTAACATTTTGTTGCTGCAGATAAAAGCTGCAAACACGAAAGATTGAAACACACATTTTAAGGTGTTGGTAAGAGAAAAAGAAATGCTGCAATCTAGTACAAATTTTATTTAATTTTCATAGACATATCATCATTGGTTAATCAGATATTTTCTCATCTCTAACTACTGATGACTTAAGGCTAAGAAATAAAGAGTGATGTATATGTGGTATATAATTTAGAAGAGACATTATATCAGTCAATATTTTCTGAAATGGAAGTTCCCATAAATTTTGTAGTGATTTTTAAACTGTTTGAGCATTTTGGTGGAGCTCCTTTTTTCTACTTTTGATAATAATTAGGTTTTGTACCCATTGAGATATTGGTATTCTATAAGAAAGAAAAGTAAAAATACATTTTTATGCACTATCTTCATAATTTAGCTTATATATTTTTATTAGAGAGAATATCTTAATTTGTATTTTTGTATTTTTGTAGAACGTATTATTTTAAATTTTACTATTTGGTGTTATAGAGAATATTGCCAATTTGCGAAACACAATGGTAAATCAAACAATCAAACAAAATACTGAATATAAGAAAGTCAAGATATTAAAATCGCAAGCAGAAAAAGGTTCTAAAAGTACAAGCGATACTATTTTTATTGATTTGAAAGGAATTTTTAATTACAAAAATTGGCAATACTATTCATTTGATCACCTCAATGGTATGTGATGGGAGATACCATTACGTTGTTGAATAATACTAATCAAACAAAATAAGTACAAAATAGAGAAATATAATTTACTTTGAAACATTTAGAAACCTCAGAAATACAATCTGTGCCTAAATCTGTGTCGTCCTTTCGGGATCAGAATAATCCGGTTATGAGATTTCATTATGCAAAGAGTAATCCGAAATATTGAGTAACCCCATGTTTTATGGATCTACCACGTTGTCGCTGAAATCATTGTTGCTTACCGATGGGACTCCAACTGCAATTTGTTGTTGTCTTTAAGATTCAGTTTCTATTTTATTAGAAAAAAAAAGCATTTGAGATATTTGTGGTAAAGTGAAGTCATTTTTACTTTCCCTACAATACATGTAATGTATAGGGAAAGTATTGGAATCATGTTGAAAATCTCAATTCGAGTTTTCGGATATACGCGTTTCAAGCACTCTAGAACCTGAAAACTATTTTTAGTTTGGTGTCTGTGTGTGTCTGTCTATACAATGTATGTATCTACTCTAGCTTAAAAACTAATTACAAGATTTCAAAAAATTTAGCAGATGAGTTACTTATGGGATATTCTGGTGCTTATTAAATTTTGGTACGATTCAGATATAAAGAATCTGATCTTTTTACAAAATAGCTCGCAGACATCGTCAACGTCTAAAATAGAAGAATATATATGTTCAAATGCATCGGTTGAATGCTTGTTTTATACATAATTTTTGACGACGAAAAAATAAAACCAACCCATCGAGAACTTACCATTGTGATACATTATTATTATCTTTTTTTTTTTTTTTGCATTTTTTGAAACATCACCTTTGAAAATATATCCAGTTGGCAAGTGACAACGAAAATTGAACTACACTGAAAATTCACTTGACTGTAATTTCAAACAAGGATGCTTGTCATTTTGTGCAATTAAACTCAGTTTAATGAGAAATGAAAAAAGAGAGAGGAAACGAATTTGAGTTTGTAGGGAAAGTCATGTGCTGCCAACATCGAATTTTTACATTCCTTCGAATGCATGGTAATATATAGGGAAAGTATTTGAATCGTGTCGAAAATCGCAACTCGAATCACCAGTGTACACGTTTCGAACACTCTAGAATCCGAGAAATCTATTTTCAGCGTGACGTCTGTGTGTCTGTTTGTTTTTCTATCTGTCTGTGCAATGTATCTAGCTCAAGAACTACTTAACCAACTTTCAGAAAATTTGGTATGTAAGTCGCAGGTGAGTTACACTAGTGATTATAAGATTTTGGTACGATTCGGAAAAAGAACTTGCTTTATCTTGCGAAATGACCCGTAAGACAAAAATAAAAAAAACCCCAAAAAACCACTTAAATGTTTGCCTTATAAGTAATTTTGACGATGAAAAGAATAAGAACTCTCTCACTCCATAACTCTATGATTAACCGTTAAAGATATATTTTAGTTTTTTGCATTTACAACGTCACTTTTGAAAATATGTCCAGTTGCAAAATGAAAACGGAAATTGAATTAGAACTGCGAATTTAGTGTAATTTCAAATAACTATCCGTGCATTTTTGTGCAATTAAATTCACTTTAATAAGTTATGAAAGAGAAGATGAATTTCAGTCTGTAGAGAAAGTCATGCGCTGCCCACATCAGATTTTTTTTCAATTTTGGTATTTACCATTGTGTTCTTGCGATCCCTTAAAATGTATTTGAAAAACGTAGAATATTTAAAGAACGGTTCATTCTAGCGTTCAAACGTTTATCTCATTCGTTTTATAATGAAACATTATGTATGAAACACTATTGAAGGTCCTGATTTTAAAAAAATTCATTAGTAAATCATGTACCATGAGAACGGTTTGTGCTAGCTTTATAAAGTTTGTACGTATCATTATTTTACTAATGAAAAATTACGTCTGAAATGATTATTTGCCTTTCATTAGTGGATATCTTGATGTTTCAATGATTTTTTCAAAAATTCATTCGAAAATTGGATTTTTTCCAAACATTGGGCTAAATCAGTAGCTAAATCAGTAGGGTACTAATATTTGCTGATTGTAATATTCGTACCAAATTATTTTCAAAATGCTTAATTCGTTCTTGATATATGGCGTACACACACACACACACAAACGCATACATATACACACATGTTAACATATATACGCTAACATATATATATATATATATATATATATGCTAACACATATATATACACACACATGCTAACATATATACACTAACATACACACACACATGCTAACATACACACACACACACATACACACACATACGTCCCTTCAAAAAGGTTCGATACGAGTTCAGAAATTCTTAAAACGTGCTCTTCTGCCGATTTTTTTCCCCTATACATCCTCTCTATACTATGTATGTAGGGAAAGTTATAGACAAAACACAGTTCGCATAAATTGTCTGTTAAGTAGAAGTACACAATAGCTATTTTGAAACATATCTTAGAATTTCATTAAATTGAGTTTTCTCTATAATCTCAAGTTTATAATGATTAGGTTGTGGCAAAGTATGCCTGGCAGTTTCTGGCAAAGTAAGTAGTAGTAAGTTACGTGATCATAATAAACTTTGGAAAGAAACTTATCTCTGGCGAGCTGTCTAAGTCATGCCTCAAGTAATAAGAATTCTTTTTAAATGAATCTTCAAATAAAGTAGTGAAATTAGAACCAAATCAATGGTAGGAGACTGAACGCTAACTTAAATCAGACAAATGGTTTATATAAGACGTGTGTTAGAATTCAAGGCGTTCAATATATATTTGTGCAGTCCAGGAAACAGTATTGGTGGATTTTATGTCTTGGATTAATACGTGAGATTGTTTGAAATTCAAGTCGGCTGTTCATCTACCAAGAAAGTCACGATTTTATGTTATGAAACTAATTCCAATTAACGTTCAAATATAGAAATAATATATAAGTTGTTTTGATGTGTTGCATAAATGTACGTTGCAATGTAAAATTTATAGAAATTGTAAATAACCTTGTTGCCCCAACCGAGAATCGAACCACGGATCTTCGTACTGGTCAGTCGAGGCTCTATCGTTGGGCTACTGGGACGGAATTTCAAGCTCTTATTGTCGAAGTGAACTCTGCATTCTTCTCCAGCTAATGTCAGATTGACATGCAACTTGACAATCTGATAGGCAACCTCCTGATATTTTTATCTCCGTTTAGCCTCCTGATGATACTGTTTTTACCCAGTATATTATACTGCATGGTCGTTAGCCTCACGACTCGAATACAGTGCCCAATATGAGAGAGTTCACTGAGTCCGTACTAATCTTACTGGTGTCCCCTTTTAGACCCCTGTATAGGGGCGGGATAGCCTAGTGGTTAGAGCACGGGAAGGATAGCACTCAGTGGACTCTACTTAGATTCCCGACATTTCCTAAACTATCTCCATGTCTATGCGAATTACGGGCAAGTTAAATTTGTTGGTCCAAATTTTTTATCCGAGAGATTGGTGTCAGGGGAAGGAGAATATGGTCCCTGTGGATGTCTCCCCTCTGGGTTCCGATCTAAATTGGGTGACACTCTCCGGGATGTCCAAGTTGATACTTTACACCTTCTGGTAGGTCAGACGGTCTGAGTCGAAAGAAAGACCCTCACCATCACTGCATTAACCTGCAGGGTTAATTTGTTCGGGCGCCATTGTAAAGAATTTTGCTGTCCCAACCTTTTAAAATTTAGTAAATTGTAAAAAAAGGAAGAAAATAAGAGACCTTTAAGATAAAATTTGCTTACCTAACTTATCACATTACTCTGAACAGTTGTAGCGACAGTGCAGGGGAATTTGATACAAAAGGATTTTCTAAAGAACCTTACATAATGCAGATCGCAAAAATGATAGGTTGGGAAGATTTGATTGAGGTACGCGTATAGTTGTTTTATTTTTGTAGATTTTTATTTGTGGATCTTTTGAAAATGGGGTAGGTCGCTAATTAGACAATATCTCAAAGGCAATGTCAACTGAAAGCACTTAACTTAATGAGGGGAGGAGTAACTTTTTATAATTCTAATCCGAAATTGATGGAGATGCAATATTCTCGTACTGTTAGTAATTTGCAGTTGCTGACTATCTCCAATAAGATGAAATCAAGTTTTGTGAAACCATCCAGATTATATTCGAAACACGATTTATGTAGTAAGGTCCGACGACAGGTGCAAGGATTAGACGGAATCATTACTTCAAGGCCTTAAGTCCTATAAAGTGCGAAAATCTCGATAAGAAAGTATGTTTGAAAGGTCCGTAAATTACATATGCCCCGGACCTCAAATAAAAGTTTTGGTAGCAAGGTCTCTGGATATCAAGGTGTGGTATCAAGGCCTAACTATACAACTTAGTGAATTAAAGGGCCCAGAGCTTAAATCGACTCATGGTACCATGTTGCAGTAGTACCATTCGACACCTGTCAAACCATCTCTTTGCTCATGTCCCTGGATTCATTCATATGGAAAATATTTAAAATGTTTTCTCGGACTATATTACTGTTGCGTTTGTAAGTAAAGCGGCACAAAGTTTGAACAACCATGTCAGAAAGAATGATAGAGCGAGACACTACATAATATACTTTAAGAATTTTGTACGCATCAGGGACTTTATACGTGGCAGCATATATTGCCATGAGAAGGGGACTATATACATACATATACGAGATATATATATATATTTGATTGATGATTTGCTGTATTATATTTTATTCTGTGGGTGTTTTAAAAGTTAGGTTTATCGTGTTACATCTTCTTACTTTTCGTTCATTGGATTTTCAAACTACTATTATTATATATATAGTCATCATATATATATATATATATATATATATATATATATATATATATATAATATATATATATATATATATATATATATATATATATATATATAATATATATAATATATATATATATATATATATATATATATATATATAATATATATAATATATATATATATATATATATATATATATATATATATATATATATATATATATATATATATATATATATATATATATATATATATATGTATTATATATATATATATATATATATATATAATATATATATATATATATATATAATATATATATATATATATATATATAATATATATATATATATATATAATATATATATATATATATATATATATATATATATATATATATATATATATATATATATATATATATATATATATATATATATATATATATATAATACATATATATATATATATATATATATATATATAATACATATATATATATATATATATATATATATATATATATATATATATATATATATATATATATATATATATATATATATATATATAATATATATATATATATATATATTTATATATATAATATATATATATATATATATATATATATATAATATATATATATATATATATATATATATATATATAATATATATATATATATATATATATATAATATATATATATATATATATATATATATATATAATATATATATATATATATATATATATATATATATATATATATATATATATATATATATATATATATATAGTCAACCCATATATATATATATATATATATATATATATATGGGTCATTTTCTGTAAACAAGAGTTTTACATGTCCCAGGTGTTTTAATAAAAGTTTGCATGACTTGGGACTGCTTTTGGACACTGATTAGTTTTACTATATTGTAATTCATATTTATCACCCACTAGCTAAAGAAACAATTTATATTTTTAATAATTAAAAATTTAGTTTTTTTATTAAATGTCATTCCCTTGGGTATCCCAACAGCCAAATAATGAAATCACAATTTACAAGCCTTCATTTTCTAATTTCCTTTTAATTTTATGATTTATATTAAATTAGACAATTTAAAATGCAAACAGTAATAAAAAATTCACTATGCATTAGAGCAATATTTTAAATTAATTTTTTACAACTGTCCCCTAGCTATTATGTCATTCACCTGTCGCTAAATTTTAATACCTCTTTCTGTACATAGATGACAATAAAATATAGTTAAAGTATTATTCTTTTTTACTAAAGTCCATATTCACCATTTGAAGACTTTGACTATGTCCTAGCTATCATTCTGTGCAGGGAAATATTATAAAACTGAATAATTTTGGGTAAGTATTTTTATTCCTGTCATTCAATGGCCTTTAATTATTCTCAGAATAAAAAAGAAATTAATTTTTTTTAACATATATGTGTGCATAGTTAGTGTAGCAAACTGAATACTAAGTTAGGTTTAAATGCAATAAAATTCATATGCTCAGAAAGTAAAATCACATGATTTGTCATTCACCTGTCGTCATTCACCTGTCTTCTTGGTAGTCGAGGAAATTACATTAGGACAGGTGAATTACATTTAAAAACTACATTTTCTTTTTAGAAAATAAACCAAATAAGATGTTAGTTTTAAATATAAGATTGGAATTAAAGCAAAACACTTTTTAATTTTTCTAATATATATATATATATATATATATATAAATATATATATATATATATATATATATATACTAACAAATCAGTTGCCTATATTAAGTGTCATTCCCCTGTCTTGCTGTTTAAATCACCCATGTTAAAATATAACGCAGAAAATGGATTGAAAAACAGAAAAAAATTATATTGTAACAAGACAAATTAAAAGGCCCGTTTAGAGAAAATGACCCATGCATATATATATATATATATATATATATATATATATATATATATATATATATATATATATATATATATATATATATATATATATATATATATATATATATATATATATATATATATATATATATATTATACATATATATGTATTATACAAATGTAATACAATTTAGTATACTACTGAATAAATAATAAGAATATAAATATTCGAAATGTTGGCGCAGCTGACGAACTCAATCGAATACTAACATAGCTATCCAAATAGAAAAAGAATATACAATACAAATTGAAGAATAAGGTACCACAAATTATCTGGGGATTATGACCCCCACTCCCCGATTAAGCATGCATTACGCCGCGGCAACACTCCTGAGAGCCGGTACATTACCCCTTAATGATATCAAATCGTAAAACTAACATCAAAATACAAGACCTCACAATAAAAAATATAAGACTTACTCACTATAAGAAATATAAGACTTTCTCACTATAATAAATATATACTACAATTAGATACTACATTAAAGTGCTTAAAGACTAGTATTATATAAACACGCAGCTTTTGGGAACTAAATAAGCTGAACAAGGTTTTTTTCACTCAGTTTTACTTTTATATTACTGTTTTTGGAAATAATTGTGTTTACTTTCAGTTATGGCTATGTTAAAAAAAAAAAAACTACTTGCAAACATTACATAAAAATCTTAGAGGATATCCTTGTTTTATTGCTTCTGCAAAATAAATCCCGATATTATAATCCCTGTCTATTGAATTTGAATTTAATTTTTTACTTCTTATTATGTAATTTAAGATGATATTTCTGAACACATTTTGTGTAGGCTTAAACTCTATGAAGTTATGTAATGTGAAGCTATGTAGTATCTAATTGTAGTATATATTTCTTATAGTGAGTAAGTCTTATATTTATTATTGTGAGGGCTTGTATTTTGATGTTAGGTTTACGATTTTATATCGTTAATGGGTAATGTACCGACACCCGGGAGTGTTGCCTAGGCGTAAAGCATGCTTAACCGGGAAGTGGGGGCCAGAATCCCCCAGACAATTTGTGGTACCTTACTCTTCAATTTGTATTGGATTTCATTTTTCCATTTCGATATATAATATATATATATATATATATATATATATATATATATATATATAATCTCCATTTATAGGCTTACATAAAAAATTATAACCATTTCATGCCTCTAGATTTGCAATCCAGTGATCAAGGGCGCCATTGTGATCGTTCGAGTATAAAAAGTAATGCCACGTTATTGCTGTACTAATCTTCTAATAATACTAATCTTCAAACAGAGAGGTGTACTCTGGAAGAAGATATTATATACATATGTGATTGTTAATATTAAACGAGTGGGAATCCCTCTGCTGGATACATGCTCTATTATTTAATAATATTACATATGATGACATATCACACGTTGCGTCATAGTGTGGGTTTAGGGATGAACATTTAAGAAGCAGTTTATTCAAAGATGCTTCATAATTTATTTTTAGTCAAGTTCTAATTATTTTTCCTAGATAAATAAATTTTTGTAATAATGTCGTGAAATTGATAGTTATAAGTCGCTTTATTCAAAAAGAATTAAAAAAAATTAGATATGAGTATGTAAACGTGTCAGAGCTTTATATACGAGTTATATACGAGAAAATATTATTCCGCAAGTTAAAAGAAAGTATGAATGACGTATGAAAACATGCAGCTTTTAATTTTAGAACATTAAGCATGCAACTTCTAAATTGATTATAAATAATTTTTAATATTTCCAATTTCATAATTTAAAAATATTTGCCACAGATGATATTATATAACGTATATCTAAATTTAGAATTATACTTATTGCATAGATATAATTTTTTATTTAGAAATAACAAATGATGACAAATGTTAATGAAAGTATATTGCATGGCATAGGAATACCTTGGTATGGCATAGGAATAATCCGCATTACATACTGTATCAACTCTCAAAGCTTTAACAAACAAGAAAGATCAATCATGCTTAAAGCATTGATTATGAAACACGTTTCAACTTCAATGCAATTTTATTTAAACATGTCTAAAATGCAATACATTCCTCGGTAATATTTTAAAACTTATCACAATACTACATTAATTTATTATATTTGAAACCTTAAACCTTCATCGAAAAAAATTAACTTCATTCAAATGACGGCATTAAAGTATAAATTGCCTGGTTTAAACATCTCTTAAATGTTATACATTCCTCGGTAATAATTTTAGAATTATCATAATACTACGATAATTTATTATATTTGAAAACTTCATCGAAAACAACTGAAATCCATTCAAATGACGTCATAAAAAAATAACACGCCTGGCTCTCTCTATAAAAGCAACATTTCATTCATAAATAATTCCCCCATTCATGTCATTCATCACAATACTATAACAATTTATTTTATTTAAAAATTAAGACCATTGAGCTGCAAGTAAGTAAACTCTATGCGTAAAACTTCATCGAAAAATATCGTCCTTCTCTTTCTAAAATCAATGAATTCATATCAGCTAAGCAGACTCCATGGACTAAATGATTTTGTGTTAAAGAATTACAGCGATTCTAATACAACTCATTCTACATATTTTGCTGTTTACATTTTACATAGGTGAAAAATAGGCTTAATAGTAGAAATAATCAACTTTGGAAGAGCATTTAAACTGAAATATATTGTCATTCCGTTGTTTCAGTATGTAGATGCACAGAATTTAGGCAAAAATAAAGTAATTTTAGGACGGATACAACACTCAATATGAATTAAAAAGAAATTTAAAAATCACGATTTTGACACAAGATGGATGCCATATATCATTTTGAAGTGGGTCATGTGATCGTTTCATATCATGGACACGTGATCGCTTAATATAAGGGGTGTTATTATTATTTTAATTTTTATTTAAAAAACAACTGAATATATTTCGCTGAATTTTTTTTATATATTTTATGGAACAATTTGAATATTGCCTAAAATTTTCGAAGCAATTTGTGAATTTTAAATCCGCTTAAAAAATGCTTGAAAAATTAGGTCCCATAGGGCTCAATGTATTCCATTTTTTCAACCCGGGTTCAATCCAAAACTAATTGGGTGATATTATTCATTTATATTCCCATAGGTCCTATAGACCGTCTGAACAACATACTAAAATTTCATTTTGATTAAGTCATTTTTACGGTAGTTATCGTGCCAACGGACAGACAGACAGACAGACAGACAGACAGACAGACAGAATGAACAAAGTCATAAACACTTTTCAACTTTGTTGTAAAGTGTTAAAAACGTCTGTCACATTCAATTTGGAGGCTATTCAATCAGGAATAATAGGTTATATTCATAAAAGAATCAACAAACCAAGTAGTTTCCACGCTCTGTTATATAGAAGATTACTGATTAATCAAGCATGATCATGATTTCTCTATAGTTTTGCTGATTATTATAATTCGGATACTGCTCATTCTTTTATCACTCCAGACCATACACCTAGCTTATTTTGCTAAAGGATGGGTTCAATTAAAATTACTTTCTTTGCTTTGCATTTAATGTTATTTTTTTTATATATTAGCATATTTATGTCGTTTTTATTTACTAAAACAAAATATCTAATCGGAAAAAAGATATCGTCACAGGTAAGGAAGAAATATATATGTGCAAAATATAACGTCACATATTACCAACTCCTACATTAACATCCTGTTCTCTTTATTAAAAATTGTTTATATAAACTACTTTGTAATAAATATGCTTTTTTTGAAAGAGTTTATTCATGGTACTTCTATCTCTGTCTTCAATACCCCAATATCTATATAGATTGGCTTGACCTGACCATAACATTGCTTCTATTGGATGCTCTAACCTCTCAAAGATTGTGAACTTTCTACAGAACTATTTCACATAAGTGCCATCAGTTACGTGCAGTGTTAAAGGGTCTGTTATCCTAGCAACTGATGTGACATCTCTAAGCAAAGAAAATTTTTCAAATCACAAAATAACAGACTAAAAGTGGTTATAACATATAAAAGACTCAATGGAAAATTATCCTGGGCTGTATACTATGCAACCCAGATACTCCCAGTAGAGGAATGTGTTACATGTCAAAGTGTTTTGCCGCCCCTGTTCATTGAAAACACTTATTTATACTGCAACAACGATCAATTAATTACTCAATGGGCATAGTCAATGGCAGAGCTTAGTTTGGTTTCTCCCACTCTTGCAGTTTAAGGAATTTCACCCTGTTTGCATCCTCTTTCACTTAATCTTTATGTTACCAACATTGCTCGCCCAAATACCTTCAAACCTCCTGAGTAGGGATTGCAATCTCGTAGATAATTTTCAATCCCAGGATTGCGGGATCGTGAAATCTTCAATTCCGTGATCCCGGTATCCCGCGCAATTCAGTATTTTTTTTATATATTGAAAAAAATGTATTATTTCATTTTTTTTATATTTGTTTAATAACAGAAATATAATCTTTGTAAAATGTATATATGTGACTTGGAATGAAAAAAGAAACCCAGCATATGCAAATGCGAAACTCTTATCTCCCCAAAATCACCAAACACTTTGGCGTCAGACACTCGACCGAAACAGATTTCAGGGTGAGAGCACTTTTCTTCAAGTCATTTACTTCTAACTAATAAGTCAGTTTTCATAAAACGTGCTTCAATCTTAAAATGAATGTTTTCCTTTTATAAAATAGGGTAAAGTTTAATTTAGGAAGCTTAAGTGCATGTAAATCTAATAAAAATACCGCAATCCCGGGATTCTGGCGTTACCAATCCCAGTATTACGGTATTTATTTTTCAGCCGAGATCCCGGCATCCTGGGATTGCAATATCTACTCCTGAGTCCCTCGCATTCCGGGATCTGTGAGTCCGTATCTCCTCTACCAGACATAATGAAGAATATTGCTGAGCGTCTGAATGCAGATCAATTACCAGAGATCATTTTTGATCAGCCATTATCGACATTGATGAAACAAATTTAGTGGAAGTGGGCCCGAAATGTATGGATTGGACGAGTTTGTAGTTACCTGATCGGATTTATACATATATCATACATTGCATCGAGCGTCACCATATCTCCTATGAGGCGAGCCAGTAGTTTAGTTTCCTCCAGTAGAAATACACAAGCTAGTTCCTGCTTATCAATTTGGAGTGTACTTGCTGCATGTAGAACTTCCTTGATAGAATCTTTTTCAAGATATTTCTTGTATTTGTTGACTTAGTTGTCAACAATTGTCAACCTTCAACGATTAATCCATGTCTCGAGTAGTGTCTCACTTATTCTTGCCAGTGTTCAATCTGAAAGTTCTCTAAGCTCGTGAAACTCGAGTAAAATTTAAGTCAGTTATTCGTAGGTACTTTTTCTATATATATTATTTTGGAATATTATGGATATGTTAACTGTTTCTTGGTGATATTTTGACACATTTTACGCAACTTTAAATTTATCCTAGTCTCTTTTAGGGCGGATGTTGATTGCTCCCTTGGATCAATAAATCAGAATCGTTTTGACATCTTCACGGAAATGAGTGACAGTTCTTTTCTATTGAGCAGCAATTATTTCTACACCATTCTGAAATCAAATAAAATAATTAATACAAATGATGAAAGTATGTGCAGAAACTGAAAATCAATTCAATCGGACAGTAAATAACTAAATTTGAATTTTTTACCATCTTGGTTTTTATAGGATTTGCAATGGTAACATTTTAACTTTAACTTCACATTCGTATTCAGCTCTTAAATAGATGTTTAAACTGAAAATCAATAAAATCAGACCATAATTAGAGAAAAGTGGAATTGTGGCCGCTATCTACGGATTTAAGTGCTCACGGTTAAAATTTGTAGTGTCTAAATATTTTAAACGGAGCCTTAGGGTACACATGTTCATCATACAAAATTCCATGCTTTTATACATAAGCGAAAAATTCCTTGGATATTCCTAGCCATGCCGCCGAACTATTTGGAATGAGAGATAATGTGCAACATTCCTATATTTGATATGAATTAGTCAATTGTTTTCGGAAGTTTTGAAAGCAAGCATGTTCAAGATTATATGCAATCGAACAGCTAACATCCTTGATTTTGAAACAATAAGAGTTGTTCTAAATTTCAATGTGTGACAAAGATGGGTACGGGACCCCATGCAAATATATACTTATCAAAAACATCTTTATGTAGCAAATCCTAATCAAATGAAGGTGCCATACCGATCTTTCCACTCAATAAAGCCAAGAAAACAGACAGAATAAAAATGAAAAAAATGTCTTAAATTTTAACAGATTTATTTTGCTTTTAATGTTATTCCATCAAATTTTAATTTTTGTAATTTGTTTAGAAAAACTCGTCTGAAAACTCGTCTGAAAACCGAATCAATGCCTTTCAATTTGACACCATAAACCGTAACTAGGATCTCATTACAAATTGGAGGTTTCCTATAGAATTCGCCTTTATATTTTGATGAATTTTTATCCGAGCTTCATCCTATCTTCTGAAATCAGCACCGGAGATCAGCCCTGGTCCAACTAGACTACTTATCAGATGCTTTTTACATTCCCTATATACATAGTACAATTTTATAGGGAAAGTATTGTGAAGGGGTTGAAAATTCGAATTTGAGTTTTCGATGGAAGAGCACGTTTCAAGCATCCCTGAACTCGAATCGAACGTTTTTGAGGTGATGTGTGTGTGTCCGTGAGTCTGTAGAGACGATATCTCGCAAACAAATTTAGCTTTTCGAACGAAATTTAATACAAAAATTACAATCGATGAATACTAGAAGTCTATCGATTTGAAACGTAATCGAATGTTCGGGAGCCTCCTGAATTTTAGAATGAAATTTTGAAAATATTTAAAACAATCAGAACCTTCAATAATGTTATATACATGATCATTTATCATATAATGTTTCATTAGAAACCTATTGACATAAATTTTAGAACTCTAGCATATTGTACTTTTTTCAAATAAATTTATAAAAAAATCATTTAAATTTTAGCAAAAGTATTAACTATTGTAAAAGTATTAGTATTACTATTGTTCACTTTTCATATGCAATATTATGCGATAAATGTGTTCATATCATTATCGTGGATCTAATTTGTTCCATTGTAATAATTTTGTATAGTGACGCCTAACAATTTACCAGTATTCATTTATATAAAAGTTCTTCTCTTCGTATATCTGTAATGTTTGACAATAAATTTGGCGAACTTGATGACTAATTTAACGCAATATCGCCAACTTGGTGATATTTCATTCCAGAGTGACGAAAATATAGTTAAAATTGCGAAAATGCCGCTGAATTGATTAAGTATTAAACCGTTTAATATATGGATTACATTGCTTACTGCGAATGTTATCAATATTGATAATTGTCAATTTAGAGTTAAAAAAAGTATTAAAGGTGAAATTCGTCTTCCGAACGGAACTTACGACTGCTGGTTGCAATGCAAATGACTTCACAACCTGGGCGTTGCTATGGGGAGCAGTGACGTATTAAATGTTTTGGAAATATATTTCTTAGGCGTTCTAGTCTTATCGATTGTTTAGACAGTTAAATTCTGATAAAGTGTGTTTATTTGTGAAATTGAATTCTGAAGGGATCATACCGTTGTTTTGTTTTAGCTGATGTAAGGTAAAGCAACATAATATTACAATTTTCGAATTGTCCTCTTCTAATTTTATCCATTTCACTCATTTGACCATATCTCAGCTTTTAATTATGTTACAGCTATATCTCAGCTTTTAATGATGTTACAGCTATATCTCAGCTCCTAATTATGTTACAGCTTAGTTTTAAAGATTATACATTTTAGTTTAGGCTAACCAAGACTATGTAGCCGGATTGCATGAGGATAACGCACATATTTAGAGCGTAATATGTCCAAGCAAGTTATTTATATTTTGGTTTAAGCGAACGTGTGGTAAAAACTTTGTTTGGTTTTCAAGAATTTGCTGTCTGAAGAATTTTATTCCACTTTGGATGTTTTAACCTACTGGGTGTTCCAGTGGAAATTTTGTATGTTAACTCTCGAGCAACGATGGGTATATTTTGCAGTTTAAAATAAAATCACGATTTTAACATGTAAACGTATTACAATCAACAAATAAATTAGATATGCATTACTTAAAATGCATTTTAAAACAAATCTTGGGACAATGTCTGTTTTCAGTATTTCTTTTATTCATTTTCAATCCGAGACAAATGAATTGCCTCCCATAAGCTGTGCACATCTAAGTCGTTAGGTCTTTGAAAGAAAACATTTCTTTTTCTTGGAAAACACACCGTAAGGGAATGAGTTACGAAGCAATCACTGTTGTCAGGATGAGAAAAGAGAAGGGGAAAAATAAAAGAAACCAAAAAGTCTTGAATCAGAGTTAGCAAGAAGATCAAAATGAATGGCGCGGTCAAGTTAATTTTACAAGGGTACTTAATACGTAAAAGGAGACACGGCGATATCCTTTGATACCATTTTCAGGAAATAGCGATTATTTTTTAGTTCATTGTCGATAGGGATGTTTCAATTGAATACCGTTGTCCATTTGTATCGATTCCTTTCCTAAATACATCGATTCTTTTCAAACAGTTCTACCCAAATGGGTCTCGTCGATATTTTAAATCTGTTGACTGCAATCTAATTAGATTGTATTCGATGTTTAGATTTAAATTTCAGGTATTCTAGAGGTGACTTTGAATTTGTTTTTGAAATATTGGTTTAAGAATGCAGACAGCAGCAAGACTGTCCTATTGATTTTTGATTGCATTGTTTAAGAAATATAGGTTTATATTAAAGGCATTTCAGGTTAATTCAAATCATAGTAATTTATAGGTAGTAACTGTCATTGAAAGAAAAAAAAAATGGAAGTACATGCCCAGAAATCTCAGTAATATCCTCAAATATTTAAAACGGGTTTAACATGTGTGAGAGTATAGTACTTAAAAGGTGATTTTAGCAAGAAATTGCCTAATTTTAAACGTAAGTGAATATTACTCTATAGAAAGGAAAGGAACTGAATAAAATAAAAGTGAAGAAACTAAATAATGAAATTGAAGAAACAGAAAAATGATTGGATGCACCAAATGAATAAATGATATAAAATATCAATAGAAGAATGATATGATTACATTCCAAATTGGAACTCATACATTGCAAATATGAAAAGGGGCTCATTTTCGTGCAGACGATAAAGTAACAGGTACCCATTTATTACTCATGAGGAACTATTTTAATGAGATATAATTTAATTACGACTTTCGACAAAAATCATCGCGCATTATCATCACACTCTGCCCTATGTAAGATAAAACTTAAATAATAATATTATAAATTTAAAGTCGGAAGTTCAATTGAAAGAATTTTAGTATATTAATCTTAGCATTTTTTAGTAGTTTAATGGAAAATCACTAGCTTAATAAATTTTGTACCTGTTTGACGTATTCTGTAAATATCGAGGCTTCGGGGATTAGTGTTACAGTAAAAATTGGTGAAAAGTGGGAATCATCCGACCTTTGTCTAATGAGAACACAAAATAGGGATAAAGTAATTGCCTAGAAATAATGTATGGATCCTGATTGGCTATAAGATATATTCTCTTATAATTCCTTGAGCAAATATTCACTTATAATGGCTAGAACAATCTAATTAACTAATTCAGATATTTCTGATATTACTCTAAAGTTTGAAAAGCAACAAATTATAACTACAGATTTTTTTTCTCTAATTGTCAATCTTATTTTTTTTCCGACTTAGCTACGTGAACCGATATTTCCGATTAATTTCAGCGAAGGAGGATAAGCCTAACTATGCCTTAACAATTGTGATGATAAGGTACATTTGTAGAAAGTCTTCACCCATGAATAAACTCTATCCTTAGCTGTCTTCAAAACTGTCAACTGTTCAGATAGATTCTAGTATTCAGTAATCAAAGTGATAAAAAGGCAAATGTAGCAAGTTTAAGCAGCAGCTGAATCAACTCACATGATTTGGGAACATTTATGACGCTCAAAATGTCTTCGGAGGTTTCATTATGAAACTGTAGCCAAGTTCATAGATAACAGGGGCTGAATACATAAGAAATGCCCATTTCGAAACGAACTTAGTTGCACGTAGACTAGACTAGTGTGCCTGATGGTTTCGAACCAGGCCAGAAAATAATAAGTATTGTACCCATCAGTTAAAATGTTCTGCCTAGGACAAGAAGTTTTGGCGATTTGGAAATGTGACGTTACCTTTCCGACTTTTCCAGGTATTGCAGATATTCTGACAAGATCTACGTAACTGATGACGCATTACTTCCCTAAAACAAACCGAAGCGACCAATCTGACCGGTCGACAACTTTAAGTTCGTACTTTATGTTTTAGAAGTTGCGGATACTGGTCAGTCAACAGTTTTGAACTTACTCTTTGAGAAATTCAGCTTAAGAGTTAATCTGGCAATTACTGTATTGTGTTTATATGTCTATATTTCTTGTTTTGGTTGAAAGTATTTATTTAATATAATACAAAAGTCTTAGCTTTTGTTGTATTAAGAGCTATTTTTAGCTCTTACGCTTGTATTTTGAGTTGTTTTCTATACATTTATTTTCAAGTTAAATGTTTGTAAGAAATTAAACTTTGTTATGTTGGTATCACTGCTGGTATCAGTGAACGTGCTGAAAGAAATTGGGCCAATAAGTAATGCACCAATTATTTATCTGTCATAAACGCTAGAGATGCTGATTATTCAAGGGTAAGAACTTTTTACTTTAGTTTGGTAACATCAGGAAGGACTAGAGAATTAAATTAGATCATTCCTGAATTTCCTGAATCCGAAATTTTGGTGATATCTAGAAGGACTGGCGTGACTTCACAAACTAAAGAATTGAAAGCTAAAAATTAAAACTCTATATATAATAGTGAGATGCTTCAAATTTCATGATCATAGTTTTACTTGTATTTCTAATGCTAAAATTCTGGGTGCACCTGCCTTAGAAACAAATTTGTATATCAGGATAAAAATTACCACTTGATGAGTTGTTTTCATTTTGATGGTAATTTATATAATTTTGCTAAAACATTTTTTCACTATGCTTTATGCATTCTGTGAAGTCCACTATCGGGAATCCATTTCAAATCTTCAGATTTCACAATTTGAATCGTTTCTTGCTGAAAGAACCTTATCCAACTCATCTAATCCATATCGTCTGATATCCAAATTTAGCTACAAATTTTCGAACAGCAAAAAACCAATTCTGGACACAATTATGGCTTTTCAAAATACGAATAATTTTGACTGAGGCCTCTTTAACAAATAATGATGTATGTTTACTTTCTCATACGTAGTATTGTTTCCCCAAAATTTCGATTTCGAGATTTTGATGCCAATATATGTTTTAAGACATCCTGAACACGTTTTGACTATGTTTGGAGGGATGTCCGTCTGATGTCTGTGGTTGATTTCTTGTGTACACGATAGTAGCCACAAATATTAATGGATTTTCACGGAACTTTATATTCAGCGTTGTTATACAACATCTAGAATTATATAGAATGTTTTTAAATGTGAGTGAAAACTTCGAAATTTATTCGAAATTATATATTTTTTTAACATGGCAGCATAGGACAAAATTTGACATATTCATGCATAAAAGGGTTTATTTATGGCTCAATTATCAAGAGACTTAATAGTTTCAATCATTGCTGTGAAACATAACCACGATACAATTTTTTACTTTCCCTGCAATACATGGTAATGTATAGGGAAAGTATTGGAATCATGCCGAAAATCGCAACTCGAGTTTTCGACGGATCTATACGTTTCGAGACCTCTAGAATACGAAAAACTATTTTTAGCGTGACGTCTGTGTGCGTGTCTGTGTGTCTGTGCAATGTATGTATCCACTCCAACTCCAAAATTTATGGACCGAATTTCATAAAATTTGGTAGGTACGTCACTTGGGTATGACCCTGGTGCTGATTAGCTTTTGGTATGATTCGTAAAAACAGAACCCACCTTTTTTTGCGAAATGGCCCTAAAAATGTCATGTATCCATTCTAGCTAAAATACTAATTGACGAAATTTCACAAAATTTGGTAGATAAGTTACTTGTATGATACTCTGGTGCTGATTAGATTTTGGTATTATTCGGAAAAGAACAACCTGCCTTTTTTTACGAAATGGCCCTCAAAAATCGCCAAAATCTAAAAAGAAGCTACGTATGTTCAAATATATCAATTAAATGCTTGTTTTATACGTAATTTTTGACGAGGTAAAGAATAAGAACAACTCTATTACTCTAGGACTAACCGTTCTCGAGATATTTGAGATTTTCCCATTTAGTTATGCTACTTTTGGGAAAATGTCCAATTACCAATTAAAAATAGAAATTGAATTAAACATTCAAATTTAGTGTTATTTTGTGCAATTAAACTCAATTTAATGAATTCTTAAAGAAATAAAGGAAATATGAATTTGAGTCTGCAGATTAAGTCACGTGCTGCCCATAACAGATTTTTGTTTGTTACGTCATTACCCCCCTTGGGGGGCGATGGGGATGGGGTATATTGTCAAATATGGCATCAATCGAAAGATTTTTTCATGCCCTTTAAAGTGAAGGGTAGCACGCTATGGTTGTAATAATTTGGACTCACGATACCAATTTTTCAAAAAATTTCTTGTAAAATTTGAAAAAAAAAAATGAATACTGGTATAAGAAAATCGAGTTCAGCCACACTCTAGTTAATTGAAAAAAGCTTCAGAGAAGAATGTTTGCTTTCTGAAAAGAAACCGCAAGCATATTCAAAACTGGTTTACCACGAGTCTCGTACTAATTGTGGAAAATCAGCTCTTGATTGAAGTCCTTCCAGCAAAAATTGAATCAATCATATAATCATATTAATAAAAAATTTCACGAAGTTTTATACAAAGTTTAAAAATTGTTTAGAAATAATGGGTGCTTCATTATCAGATGATACGTAATACTGAAAGCATGTGATTTAAAAATATATACATAATTTTATTGAATTGAGTGCCTTTTAAACGATTTTCTATGTTTTTCTTTCAATTACATATTAGCAGTCAAGCAATAAGTTCAGTGTATGTAAACTGTTCACTTCGAGACCTAAAGATCTATCAAATTAGTATGCTCATCATATTATTCGACGGCAACTAATTCTTTACTAGCTATATATTTTTCAAAATCCGGTCACCGTAATGCACATTATTGCATGATTTTTTGCCACCTGATGACTGTCCAGGAGGTTGGTGAAAGGTTTCCTTTGTGGTTTGTACAGGTTTTTGCAGGGTTTTGTGTCGAAGGAAGGAATGTTTGAAATGTCAACATGGCATGACAACTTAAGTTCAAGGGTTGATTGCTGTCAGTTTGGTAGTTTACCAGTGAGGTTAGTGGGGAGGATAGTGTTTTGGAGGCAATTTTATTCCTTGTATGGGGTCAGATGAAGAAAGAAATGACTGGACATACACTTATGTCCAAAAGTTAAGCATAGTTGCTGTTTATGTGAAAATTTCAGGAAATCCACTTAGGAATGGAAGGAAACGCGGTATGCGGCTGTAATAAGGTTATAGAAGAAGAAAACAATGCAAAACAAGGATAATGACGACTTTTATTTTCCAAGGAAAAGGGTTGAAAGAAAAAGGGTCACAATACGAGTGTCAACCTCAATGAAACAGAATGATTAGAACAATGTGATGCTGCAGTTTAACCTTTTGCTTACGGGTGGGACAGCGTCAACCCCAAACGAAGAACCTCTCAAAAAGACAGGTATTTGACATACCCTATCCCAAACAGTTCGATCCCCTTTTGCAGACATTGGCGTCCATGTCTGCAAAGGGGGATCGAACTGTTTGGGATAGGGTATGTCAAATACCTGTCTTTTTGAGAGGTTCTTCGTTTGGGATTTACGCTGTCCCACCCGTAAACAAAAGGTTAATACTGTGTGTGGGAACCTCGCGTAGCCACGCATGCTGCACAACGATTTCCCATACTTTCGATGAAGGTTTGGATGAGTTGTGTGCTCAAAGATCTCTAAGCCTCACTGAGAGCAGTTTTCAATCCAGAAACGGAGCTTGATAGGTAGCGGAGGGCTGCAAGATGTCTCCCGAGCATATTTCACACATGCTCTATTGGATTCAGATCAGGAGAATTGGCAGGCCATTGCATGGGTTGGATATCTTCAGTTTGAAGGAAGTTGTCGACCAAGGCAGCACGGTGAGGAGTCGCGTTATAATCCATGAATATGAAATCAGGACCAACAGCACCTCGAAGCAATCGAACGGTAGGCTCAAGGACTTCGTCTCTGTATCTTTGATAGGTAACCGACCCTGTGTCAAAGATGTGGAGGTCTGTGCAGCCGTCCATAATGATGCCTGCCCAGACCATGACTCCCCCAAACGGAAAACGATGTCTTTCCGTGATGTTCCCGGATTTAAACGCGTTCCACGTTTTCTCCAGGTCGTAGTACGACGAGAATCAGTTTGCAGGCTAAACCTGGACTCGTCACTAAACATGACATTGCTCCACTGCTGTCCACTCCACTGCCGATGTTCCAAACTCCTGTAAACTCGCGTTTCTGTACAGACGTCAGGGGGATGCAAACTGCTGGTCGTCTGGCATAGAGATCAACGTGTCTGAGTCTCCTGTAAACAGTTTGTCTTGAAACAGTGACTCGTGTGGCGGCTGTCAGGTCTGAACCCAGTTGTTTGCAGACGGTTCCTCTGACGTCGCGCAGTTATCACCAAATATCGGTCTTTCCCAGCAGTTGTAACACTTGGCCGACCTCCAGTGGTTTTTAACATCTGCCACAATCTGGAGATCACACACTGAGGCACATTCAGAATTCGAGACGCTTCGGTTTGGGATCGACCGGATTCCAGCATTCCAATAATTCGTCTCTTCAAAAACATGTCCAGTTGGCATCTTTGATTGTTGACAACGCTCCGTACCACAGCAATTGCGAAATTCTGCCTCAAGTGGCCATGCCGCTCGAGGCCGTTTTATAGTCGTTCCGACGTGCGCCGGTGCTTTGCGCATGTCGACGTCGACTGAACTGTTTTGCATATGCACATGATTTACCTTCGTCCCACGATTCTCCACAACTGATTGTGAACCATTGTATTCATATTAACTCCGAATTTTTCGCATTTTACGAATTATGCTTAACTTTTGGACATGAATGTATGTAGTAAAGCTTTGTCGAATACTGAGATACTTAAAAATGTAAGGAAGCTATAGGATAGCTGGCCATGACCTTGAAACCAATGAAGTCCATAACTGTTATCAAACCATATGGAATCAGGAAAAATATAAGATAACGCTTAGGACGTATTATGCGCGAAGGCATATTTATGTGCTTAGTTAGGGCATATTTCGCCTACACATCGTTATTTAATGAAGTAGAGTTATCGTTTTTACATTTATCAGGACCCATTGATGCGTCCTACGCTTGAGCAGCTGGCTATAAAATCCCTTGTGTTGTGGCCATTAATGTGCAAACATCTTTGGTTGTCAAATCCATTATGGCTATTAAATACGTAAAAATCTTCCAGGAATGGCACATTTTTATATAAAATTTTCAACTTTACGAAAAGTCAATTTCTCCTTTTGTACTTGCAATATACAAAAATAAACTTTGATGATACAAAGGACCGACTGTTTAACTTTAATTAATCTACACATTTTGGATAACCCTAAATCATATAGACCGTTTCTTGAATCATGTCAAAAGAAATGAATTAAAGTATTTTTTAGAAACATAATAAATTACGAAGTATTAAATGAATAGTGATTTCATACAAAATATGATAAAGAAAATGCAATCCCTTTTAAGACTCTCACTTGCAACTTGAGAAATTAGACTTTATGTGGTAATTTGTTAATACTTTTTTGTATTAGTCATCCAGGTAACGTTTTCTAAAAGTGTGTAAAAAGATTAAAAGTTTAAAAAATATGAATATGATTAATATTATAATGCGAATATAATAATTTCAAATAAGAAATCCGGAGATAGATGTATATATTTAATCCTTACATCATACTGTTTCTCAAACAAACTCGTTACTGCATTCTGCTTTTGACGTTTGTATCGTTTGGATTTCATCTCATAATTATCTAGTTATTAAAATAGGAATTATTAACGGAATATGTATGGATTATTTACAATGTTAAGTCTTGGGAAAATAAAATACTTTATTTAACTTCATATCCAGCTCTTTCAAACAGAAAGGAAGTAGTCAAACTAGAAAAGAAAGTCTGAAAAATAAAATGGGGGGAAAATACAATCATCAGAATTTCAACAGAAATGAATATATGGATGAAGTAAATAAAAATTTTCATTTTACGGAATCAGTTGGAAAATACCAAATGAAATTTCAAATTTGGATTATATCTACAGTGAGTTTCTGAGTCCATTTCTATCCAATGATAGTAAAATGGTTTGATAGAAACATTGATGGGATATAAATCTCTCTGAGCGTATTATTTGAAACTATATTTTTACCCTTGCTCGCAATGGCTAGTCATTAAATGTGATACCTAATAAAAGACTTTTGATAACTTTTCTGAATATCAAAACCGCTTTAAGATTTAAGCATAAAAATGGAGCTCATTTCATGATTCTGTGAACATGTTAGATGGAAAAACATATTAAAATTATGTTGGTACCGCAAAATGATTATGGATTGCTTTATGTATTTGTTTAATTTTTCCGATTGGCTGCGAAAAGATATAATGTTTTTGCTACTTCTGAGAGATAAAGTGGTATAAGTTTTTGAAAATATTCTTTATCGTCACCCTTAATTCGAAATGTGCAATTTTTCCTTTGATCTGAAAGCTGAGACGGATCGAATGAAATCAAATCCAAGATACTAGCTAGAGTGATAGTTCTCTATAATTAAGTGAAGTGATTTTGAGTTTTTTATTATTCCTTTGCATAGTCACCCCTAATTCGAAATATTAGATTTTTCCATTGACCTGGAAGCTGAGACAGAAAAAGACCAAAACTGATATTCTGGCTCGAGTGGAAGTGCCCGATAATTTTGAAAGTGACTATGAGTGTTTTGATTAACTCTTCACACCACCACCACCACCCCTAAATTGGATTTTCACTTGGTTTTGAAGTTGAAACGGATCAAAAGACACCAAAACCGGGATTCTAGCTACAGTGGAGGTGTTCTATAATTTTGATATGTCACTCAATCAGTCACTCAGTTCAGTGCATATTATTATGATAACATGTATATGAAAACGAAACGAATTAGCAATAAGTTAAAATTGGATTATATGTAAGCCTGTCACTTTCGGGATAGTATGCTATTTTAATTCCAACGAAGTTCCACCACTGTCGTTAGACTCATCTGGCAAGTCAATTAGTATAGAAATTCTGAAGCAATTTTAATTATGTATTTATGTAACTGTATGAATAAGTTATGTGCAGCTAAAGTATCGTATATTTTACCGATAATTGCAATTTTTTCAAACACGGATGATTTAAATATGGACCATGGAGACACATTGGTGAGCACTTCAATACTTACTTGATTCTTGATCGTTACACTACTCCATTGTCGGCGTGCTGATCTGGGAAGCACTTTCGTATTGTCGGCGGTAACACTTGCCATCTCACTATTTTTTATCTCGTGACCACTGATTAGGCTATGGCTTACGATGAGCCCTCGCGAAGTTCACACTTGGAGCCCATCTCCTTTTCAGGGAGCTTGCTTCCAGTAAACTTTCTCCTTCTTTAAACTCTATCTTTTTTGCTTGCCTCTCTTTCTGATTATGTGTTCCACCGTCCAAGGTTCTATATGACTGCTGCATAAGCTACTTCTGCCTTATTATCCTGAGTCAGCATTCAAACCCAAAGGAATGTTAAGATCCATCCAACTATTAACTAAATTATGCGTAAAATCAACTAACTTCGATGTGGGGATACGTGAGTTTTCTCACAGGTGCCCCAAAAGGAAAATGCCTTGGACCTTGGACTTTCGTATGATAGTCGGTTATCACTAATAATAATGTGTGGAATATTGTCAGCCAGCGGTAAGATCAGGAAATTCTACGGCATTTCATGCCTTCCATGGAGGGCCTACAAATAGCCATTTTCTAACAAGATAATGCTCATCTGCGCAATATTGGGGTTTCAGGGAATGTTTCAGTCATGTCGCCACACTTTTTTGTTCTGTCCGGTTTCCAGCTTTGTGTCTTACTGAGCATTTGGGGAATAAGATAAGATAGCAATTTCGGCCATTAGTGTACGGAGTCTCTGTCTGGAGTGACAGTTGAACATCTGGCAAATCTGTCGCAGGATAGCATACGGCATCTGTATGACTCTATAGCCGACAACATTGGCGCATGTATCTAAGCAAGAGTAGGTCCCACAAGGTACTTAAGGTAATATTAAATTGTACCGTTGTCACTTAGGAAACTTTCTTTGCTACGATATTGTAATAAATTATTTTAATCATCCTTACAAGCAAAATCATAGCGTTTTATTCAATTCTAACGACTCCCTCATGGTGCGCAACTTTTTTACTAATAAGTGTATTGACTGTTCAACTTTTGAAGTTCTGGTGAAGCAGGTTCCACATTAAGAACGCCTTGAATGTTTTTGAAGAAATTTATCACAATATATAAAGGCAAATTTTTGATCCACACTCGTAAGCGGAATTTGTATGCTAATTGTCCTTTGTGTCATCAAAATACGAAAAATTGCGTATATCATGTATAGGATTGGTAGCTTTTGAGAGCTAAAAATCCATAATTCTATTTGTGGCTTATAATTATATTGTGTATTTACGATCCCAACTTAATGCTATTCTTAATCATTGCTTTCTTTCTTTCTGCTCAAGCCGTCCGACCTACCTGAAGGTGTAATGCATCTATTTAGACGGCCGAGAAAGTACCACCCAATTTAAACAAGAACGCATTGGGATTGGCAACCACAGGGGTAGTACCATCCTTCCCTTAACCCATTCCCTTTCGGATGGACTTTAGGACCATTATATTTATCATGTTCATACCTTATGTAGACACAGTAATAGTTTTGGGGGACGCCGAATTCTGGACTACCGCGTGTGATTCTTGCCCCTTTATCACTGGGCTATCCTTAGCCACTGGAAAACCATTACTAGTCGTCAAGTACCAAGAGTCAAGCTGCAGAAAATCAGTTGAATTCTCTGCTCAAACTGTTTTTGACAGCCTGCGTTGCTAACATTAAATGATATTCTTTTCATGTAACGTAAATTGCTGTTTTGCATAAAAATAGGCTACCAATCGTATCCTTATTAGCAGTATGGCACATCCTCCTTAGCAGTATTGTCACATCCTCCTTAGCAGTATTGTCACATCCTCCTTACCAGTATAGTCACTCTTGCACTATTAAAATGAACTCCTAGAGGCCACCAATCAAATGATCTACTTTATTTTGTTTGTATGGGCACATTTTAATATTTTTCCATATATAAGATTCAATGTTAGCATCACATTTCATATATAAGATTTTACAGATTTTCAATTCTGGTTGAATTTTTTACCATAATAACATATAAAAACATTTGTTTCATTAGGTAATAAACGATTTTTCCTGTAATTGAAACACCACCGAAGTGTAGCTCTAATTAAAATTATAAGTTATTCTAAATTTCTGTATCCACAGCCTAAAGTGTCTGATGTATTCAATACATGACTCGTTAGCTTAAGCTTTTGACTGATATTCTTTAAGGAACATTTTTATAACTGGATCTCGCTGAAAATTGAGAGGACTACTGTCAAGACTACTGTAAGAGACACACCTAATTTCATAGAAACTGCTGAATTCCTTTGAGAGGTGAATGGATATTTTCCGTTGGAAAAATGATATTTTTATTATTTTGAGAGTGGTTCGTGAAATCGCCTACATAATGGTGTTTATTTTGAGTTAGCAGAATCTGCAATGCATCCACTCATTTCACAACAGTTAAGCTATATCATCTGTTATGTTTTATTTATTTTAAGTTAAAAACATACAAGATTTCTCTCATTTCAACGTTCAATAAATTATGTATTTTAATTTTATGTAAAAATTACAGAAATGGTTATTTTTTAAACGTTTTATATCATAATATTATTAATGTTTCTCTATTTCCCAGAAGTATGTTTAAGAAATTAATTGCCTTTTCTTGATTCCGTTTTGCTGACGATCGATAGACCTCTGTCAATTATTGATTGAAATAATCGTACTAAATTTTATTCAAATCGTTTAATTTGTTTGAATGACATATTTAAAGCATGCATATCCATTAAAATCTGAAAGTTGAATTTATGACTCATCACAATACCTTCCATTGATATACAGGGTGTCCCCAAAAGATTGAAACGCGCTTTAATTCTTTACCTGGAGATAAGTGGGCAATGTAAATTGCAAAAATTTTGAAAGTAAAGTAGGAAATAAGACTACGTTAATCAAATAGTCCTACCATTCATTTACAAAAAGTCGCACTTTTTATATTTTTATACGACCCTCTTAGACAAATTTGGTCAATCAGAAGATTTTTATTTTAAATGCAACAAGATCATTAAAAAACCCGCATATCTGTATCTTTAAAATTAAGCGGGTTATATTTAATTGAAAATTGAACATTGTGAATGGGGACCCTATATCAAATAAAAAATGTGAATTTGTGACATATTACAAAAAAGATAAAACTGGATGATAATACATAGGATACATTTTTGCAAATTCCGCGTAGGCTCACGATGCAATCCCGGATTCTTAACTACTTTTCAATAACTAAGTATTTTTTTAATAAAGTACTTAAGTATTTTTTTTCGATCTAAACAATTTCCATCGTCAATTTGTTTATGATCCCTGTTTTCACTCATGAAACAGGTACGGAAAAGTGGCATAAGTTAGATGGCCTTTATCAAAATTCAGTTGATTTTAAAGATAAAGATATGCGGTTTTTTTAATGATCTTGTTGCATTAAAAATAAAAAATTTCTGATTGACCAAATTTGTCTAAAGGGGTCGTATAAAAATTTAAAAAGTGTAACTTTTTAAAAATTAATGGGAGGACTATTTCATTAACATAGTCTTATTTCCTAATTTACTTTCAACATTTTTGCAATTTGCATTGCCCACTTATTTCCAACAGTTAAAGAACTAAAGCGCGTTTCAATCTTTTTGGGACACCTTGTATACTCTGTATTGTAGGGAATTAAAAATATTATAAAATTGCAAAATTTATTCACCTATTTCAGTTTTACAAACCGAAGTATAAAGCTCTTATTTTAACTGATTTTGCTCTTAAAAATATAAATAAAATATGATGTGTCAAATCAAAATGAAACTACAAAAATAGACTGGATGTATTTGATCATCTGCTAGATAATACTCTTTCTATACTCTTATCAAATATCGACCGAGATAGTTTTATTTAATCCTCGAATGCATCATTTGTATTGATTCCTTTTATTTTGTCTTGCTGTTACATTTTCCTTTTCGATCCATTGTAAAGTAACAGGTCTCTATGGACTTTTGTAACGTTAAACTGTGAGGAAGAATCAAATTCGTTCAATTCTGGAATTCTAATAAAAGCAAGTATTTATTTTAGACTGAACATGGTTGGTTTTTATGTTGCTAACATAGAACACGAGTGAAATCTAATTATCATTCTGATGTTCTTTTTTAAATTTTATTTCATTTTGTAAGTATTTTATTCTTTCTGACCTTAATTAGACTAAAGCAATTATTTGGTCAATTTTTTTCTATGCTGCACATTGTTTCTTCCAAATAACATGTTTGAATTAGAAATATGAACTCCAAAGATTTATAATCAGATAATATCAAAACATTTATAATCATATTGATTGTTCTGCTTTTCCTAGAATACGTTAAATACTATATATTTCTATTAGAAAAAATAGCATTCCTGGTCAGAGAAATTACGACCTTAGTATTTATAGACAAAGGGTTTGAATCACAGATATGAGGGAGGGCGATTTAGAAAATAACAAAACAAAAAATGTTTGCTGTTTGATAATTACTGGATTCTGAATCCATTGTCAGTATATACCCCTCTAGCTCTATTTGTGCTTTTGACTTTGGATTTGTTGATCTTTTTAGCACTGACAAAGGGGCTCCAACTTATCCCTAAAACAGCTGTTTGCAGCGTTTCAAGAATATTCTTTGTTGGAATTTTATTGAACTGTGGATAATTGGACACGTCCGTTTTTTTGACAAAATGACATTGGATACTGTATGATTAGTTTACTTGGTGGCAGAGTTAAGAAAACTTGGAAATTTAATAAAATGACTACTACTATTAAGCAAAGTAATTATCTTACAAAATAATTTACCCAATCACGTTATGGTACAATCATGCAATGTATTTTTATTCATAACCAAAAAGTATAAAACACAATTCAAGTGCACTTTCAATCGCGGTTGGTTACACGTAGTTCGCCAGTAATAAAATAACAGATCAATTTTAATAATAACTCATGCGATTTTCCTTAGAATGAGAGCACTTAATTTGCTACCACTAGCATCCAATGCGCAAAAATAAATTTCAGTGTTGCCACTTTAAAAATATAATTTATACGCCTCGGTTATTCTACAAATTAATCTTTCTCGAATGTTTATGAATTTAAGCGAATCGTTAACACTTAATCTACCTGCTGCGGTTTCACTGCCTACATGGAAAAGACGGGCTAACTTGAGTGCAGATTCTCGCCTAATACCGGCTCTGTTTCGCTTATCGTGTGAGATATTGCAGTAGTAATCCCGAATAATGTTTTGTATATCCTATAATATCATTACCGTCACTGTATTCGCGGCTATCATTGTTCAAAGAACAATTAGAACACTCTGACAAAGAATCTAAAAAAAATCTTTGCTTTCATTATCAGGAATCATTTTGTCTATGTTTTGGATCAAGAAAATTAAAATTTATTTAAGTCCCCAACGACACGCGGCCAACACTCACGTCGTCTTGAATTCATTAATAAAACTGCACATATACGCTTTAAAAGTTACTGCAATAAACAGCACTTGCAAATGCCTATTAATCGGCTCGCGGTTGATAAGCGTTGGCACCTAATATCCTAATTTTAGGCTTGCGGTAAATAAGCGTTGGCATCAAAAAGCCTATTTTTAGGCTTGCGGTAGATAAAGTGGAGCCCCTTAAGACTGGCGTTTTCTAAATTTTAAAAGCTGAAAACGGATCGGTTTCTACAGTACCATAAGCCATGCCTCAAGTAATTGCAGCTTTGAAATTAAAAAACTTCATGGCCCGTCATAATGCAGAAATTATTTGACTGTATTTCTGAACGTTTATAATTTTACTGACGGTGGTACCTCATGAAAAATCATCTTCAACTCTAAACAGAAGAAAGATGTCAGAATGTATACACACTAAAAATATGGGTACATACAAAAACTCCATTTAACTGCCATTAGAATGACACTTTTAAACTGGTAAATTTCCACTGATACACTTTAAAAGGTAACTATATTTATATGAATGTGTTATTTTACTCTTTCATATAATAATTGCACGGAATAATGGGTATATTATATTTAACGCTGTAAAGACCTCTTTAAACAGGTCATTTTACGCACCTGTTTATCTGCTATCGACTTGCTTACTGCCTCAAAAAGGTTCTATGAAAGGGAACCTTTTATTTAGATAAACAAGGGCATAAACTTAACATCTCATGTTACCCTTTTACCTGTTTAAAATGGTCTTTTCATCTTAAAATAAAATATACCCATTATTCCGTATAATTCTCATATAAATGAATAAAATAGTAAAGTAAAATATATCCATTAATCCTTGCATAGTAAAATAAAATGTATCCATTATTCCATGCAATTCTCATATAGATGAATAAAATAGTAAAATAAAATATACCCATTACTCTGTGCATAGTAAAATAAAATATACCCATTATTTCGTACATAGTAAAATAAAATATACACATTATTCCGCGCAATTCTCATATAAATGGATAAAATAACACATTCATATAGTTACCTTTTAAATGTGTAGCTGGAAATTCACCTGTTCAAAAGTGTCACTCTAATATCAGTTAAACCCAGTTTTTGTGTGTTTTTATCCATATTTTTTTAGTGTGTACACATTCTGACATCTTCCTTCTGCATAAAGTTGAAGATGTTTTTTCACGATGTACTTGCAAGCATAAAAATAGTAACAGCATACATTTAAAAAGTAATAAGTAAAAATAAAGAAAAACGAACTTTTTATAGTAATCCAATTAACTTCAGGCGTTGCATTGCTTTTTTAATTAAGCTGAATGTACAGAAATAAGTAAGGATGTATTTGAATCTGCTTCATATATAGCTTGTACATACTTAACAATTTTATTAAAAAAACATTTGTGTCTATCCTCTTATATTTTTTATGTTATTAGCAGATTTTGGAAGAGTGTGTAAGCTTATTATGGCCTTAAGAGGATTGTGTTATGGATGTATAATTAAATATTCACGAAACCCTTACTTTACATGTAACTTATAACATAAATTGTCGCCTGGATTGATGAAACAGTGACTAAAGTAATATCTTGAAACTTCGAAATGATGCTTTTAAAAAAATCATGAAAAATTCTAGTACGGTCATTTAGCGATAGCACATTTCCTCCTCTTAATCATTGCGCCCGTGTCTGTCAACGGTGAATAGTACAAAATAAAAAATCAATTGATCCTTAAGGAACTAATAGATAAAAAAAGACTTTTCTAATTTTGAGATTTTATGAGTTTGCTAAATAAGAAATAAGTAAGTATCTCAGAAGAGCCCCGAAATCAAATAAATGAATTAAAATGAGCAAGCGCAAAGAAATTAAGTATTAGTTACATTCATTTAAATATAATATCCATGTTCTTTATTTAATACCGTATATCTTGTGACTTGTCTCCAACAAGGTTAGAATAAACACAAAGATAGAAGTCCATGGCAAAAGGGGTGAGAAATCAGCTTCTGTTGATTCAAGAACCCCAGGCACACCATGCCAGAAGCCTTTCTTTGTCTAATGCCACTCAATTTAGACCAGAATCCAATGGGGTGGAATCCATAGGGACCGTACTCTCCTTCCCCTACCATTAGCCTCTCGGAAGAACTTTCGGATCCCCAAATTTAACTTTCCTGTACTCCACGTAGACACAGGGATACAGTATAGTTGTTGCAAAGAACCTTGCTGCCCCAACCGGGAATTGAACCACTGATCTTCGTACTAGCCAGCCGACGCTTTACCATTGAACTACTGGGCCGGAATTGCAAGCTCTTATTGTCGAAGTGGACTTTGGCTCCTCGGGTCGTACAGTAAAACGAAATGTATCATTAGACTCGTAATAATGACTGCTTTAAAAATATGAGCCGCTAATTTGCATAAGGGTTCGTCTTCGTATTAAACTTTGCACAAATTCTCTTTGTTCAAAGGGCAACAGTGACATGAACTTTATTAAATTTAAAACATTTGAACTTAGTAGAGGGATTGACAAGAAACCATGGCGACAGAAAGACCCGGTGAGATGACGTTACAGTATCTAACAGCACGAACAATTTTATTTCAAAATTTATTGCAGGCAATACAGCACCAAACTTCGTATTTCGCAACTTAAACAGGCCTCAAGCGAATAGGGTGGAGGTGATCATATCCAATCAGCGGTAACTACTTGAGGCAGACCAACGGACTCACAAATGTTCCGACCAATCTGCAAAGAGGACCAGAGGTGGACCTTACCCCCAAAATGGGCCATACCTTTTAACCAAAACCTTCTTCACTTGCTGGTTAAAACTTGTGTGATATGAACGTAAAAATATGTGCTTAAATCCAAAGGAGAAAACGGGAAATTTTCGATGTCAATGATGAAATGAATGCTTCCACGCAGTGGCGTGGACTTGATCAACGACCTCAGTGTGTGATAAAGTAGGGTGAGCATTTTCAGTTATCTTTCCCTAAATTGTATTAGTCGCACTTGTCCCTGACCTTCCCTTTGGACAAACTAATGCTAAATTGGTGCTGAAATTTTCCTTTATATTACCTGAAATAATTAGCCTATCAAACTAGTTCTTATTTAATATTATGTTACTAAACAACCCAAACAAAATGTATACTATTTTTCATCTTAAAAGACATTTTTAAAATTAATTAATTATTATGAAAATCATATTTGAAAAAAATGCGAATAGAAACGTGGGTAAATTTTGACGCCAATTGATTCAGCATTGTCGGAAACCTTGGTGTACAAAATTTTAGTTCATCACTTTCCGTACTTATTGAAATATAGACCTATACTCAAATCTGCATCATTTTGAAGTCTTTTGGGTAGCACGCATCAATTTCCGATGAAAACTCTGAAGAAAAATGTCAAAATTGCACTGTAATGCAAAGTTCGGACTCTTCACATTTGTGCAAGAGTGATCAGACATTGTTTCTGCGTTTATGTTAGGAAAATATCCACAATTGAAAGTAAAATGACAAATTTAAATGTCGATTATCGATCAATACGTGCTATGTCTACTTCTCATTATATAACATATATATTATAGAAACTTTTTGTATAAAATAATTTTTATTTCGAAATGCCTTTAAAAGTCTCAATCAACAACAGTAAATGGTGAAATTGCAAATTAAACTAAATATATATATTCATACTTCAGTGTAAGGAATGCACTTGAATATGTAGGCAAAGGCTAAATTTGCATTCTTGAGGCTTTATGTGGTGCACAAGAGATTTGGACTTTCTTATTGAAAATTGACACAATAATGTACTTTTTTAGTTATTTTTGAATCGTTAATCGCATTTAGAAGGTATAACGATGGCTGCGAAGATTTCATGCAAAATTTTATGTTTTGTAGCTACACTCTTTTGGGGGAAAAAAACAAACAAAAAAAAAACGAAGCACCCCTAAAATATAACCCGATCATCTCGAAATTTCGCATGCAAATGATTAAATTTGCAAGGCCAATGGGGGTTTACTTCGGTCATAGAGCTCGTTTCTACTGCTCAACTAGCATCCTATAAAACAGGTTAAAAATATGGACGGTTTGTCTTTGATCGTTATCGGCGTTGCAGTTCCGTGGAGACACAACCTATAAGGCTGTTACGACGTTGCTGAAGACCTTATAAGCAATTAGACGAGTTCGGCCGTGGTCGCATATTCAGGATGCGTGAAGCTGGTTGGTCATACCGAGCAATAGACCTCCACCTGCACCGAACGGACACTGCTGTGAAAAGGTGCTGGCAGCAATGGTTGCTGCAAGGAACTCATTGGCGGAATGAAAGCTCTGGAAGGCCAAGTAGTACGAATGAGAGGCAAGATCGGATGATTGTGCGACAGGCCCGAACTGGCCCAACGGCATCATTGTCCCCGATCCAACATGCTATAGCCTCTTCCATACCACCCGTGGTACCTTCCACCATCTCACAGCGCTTAGCTGAGGTGGAGTTATACTCACGCTTCAGTCTTTAAGCAGATGACCATCGGGTGCGTGTGGGGAGGCGCCAGGACCAGCGGTCCCAATCAGCCTTTGTTTCACACAGGCACACAGCCATTAAACCTGGTGTGATGGTGTGAGGTTCTATATCTTACAGCAGCAGGTCTCCCCTAGTCATCCTGTGTACAACTTTAACAGCTCAATGATACGAGTATGTTGATGAAATACTGCGGCCGTTTGAGTTATCCTTAAAGGCACGTCATTCTGAAGCAATTTTCCAGCAAGATAATGCCATGCCACATACGGATCGCATATCTGTGAACTATCTCCGTGCTGTTGATACTGTTTTTTGGCCAGCAAGATCACCAGACCTTTCTCTAATCAAACATGTATAGGACATGCTAGGTCGCCAGATTCGGGCATCCCGAAATGTAGCAAATCTGGAGCAACAATTGAGGAATGCCTGGCAGAATGCATCGCAGGATGACATTAGGAAACTTCCCCTCCTTACCTAGACGTATACAAGCATGCATTGTCGCCAAGGGGGGTTTCACCAATTACTGATTTGAAAATTCGATGTGCAATTGCTAACCATTGATTGGTCCTGCGGCCTTGATTTTGTAACCATTTCATTACCTGTTTCTGAGCTGTACGCATATTTAATTTCAATAAAAACAGTAACTTTCTTCATGGTGCTTCGTTTTTTTTTACAAAAAAGTGTATGTTTCAGGGTAAGTTATTCTAGAAAATGGTAATGAGAGTTAGTGTTAGAGATCCGCTTTATGTAACATTGGAATTATTTCGGCGGAATACCGCAGCTTGATATAGTGGTGTTAAAAAATGGCATTACCTCCATATTTTCATCACTTCGATGAGGAGAAATGACAGTAACACATTTAAAGTGTTTAATATTGCTAAATACATTAAAAAAGAGGGGTTTTAGTAATAAGGAAATCATTTATTTAGGAATGTCTATGCGTGAAATATTTCGAATTAATGAGAAATATGTGACATTCTTATTTTATTAAATATCTAATAATAAAGAGAAATATGTGACATTCTTATTTTATTAAATATTTAATAATATTTAATAATTTTTCATAATTAAAAAATATTTTATTAAATGTTTTAGATGATATGGGGTAATGTCACCGAAATAATAGCTAAAGAACGACGACAGTTGACATTTTCATATAAAGGTAAATGCACTAAAAATAAAAATCACTATTCGGGTTTGTTACGCTATAATAAACATTTTTCTTTTAAATATTGAATTTCTCAGAGTGATGAAATATTTTTGAGCACCACTGTAGATTCTATACCGCAAAGGTATCCGAAAAGTTGTTGCCAGGAACGGGCATGTTATGTATTATTGAGTTGTAATATTTTGTGTATACATTAGCGATTATAATAAGTTGTAACAAATTTAATAGTATTGGACTGCTCTGTATATATTAGTAAGTGTTTTAAGTTTTGCCTTTTAGTTAAACCCTCTAATTAAAACAAACTTAACAAATTGTGCCAAGTACGAAAAAAAGTGTTAATGTTGTTTAATACTTTAATGATACGCATTTGCGTGCTAGGTAAATAAAAGCCTATAGTCAAAAATATTATAGAATTTCTAAATAAATTACTTTAAGTAGAAATCAAAATTACATTTGTGAACGATTCGAATAAAATATCAATGACTTTCACCCAACGTTTTGAGGAAAATTTATTAGTGGCCCCAAGAGCACTTACTTTTGTGGTTTAAAAAAAACTCATTTAATAACAACATATTAATGGTTAAAAATGTCATTTAATTTGCTTCAAAAATTCACAGTTCCGGACACCACAGGTCTACTGATAAGACGTTTTTGTAACAAAATGTGTCAACGAAATAGAAAATATTTAATTGCAGAATATGCGTGACATTTAATTTACTCCCTTAAATATGGATAACAGCCCTGAATGGTGTTTTCCGTATATCTCCCTTATTTATGGTCGGAATCTTACCCAAATGTATATTTAGCATATTATTGGCATATGAAATCTTATGATGACAAAAAAATGATTGTTGCTATTTGAATTTTCGGAAATAGAGCAACTAAATATGATGGCGATTTCGTATGTTAAATTAGATGCATATTTATTTATAGTAGACAGTATTCCGAGTCTAAAGATGCTTTTAGTTTGCTTGTATGACCCCAGGAGCATGAATAATGAGCACTGATCAGATTTTTTTGACCGGCTGTACATCTTTGTCTCAGTTTTTGGCAGAGAAAAATGCATATATATATTTCAGTGTGTTTTAAAACAATTCTGATGAATTTAAAGCATGACGAAGAGCCATAGTTTCATGCGTAAAATCTCAAAAATGTTAACCTCTCACTATTAGTTTTGATTTGAATGCATTAAAATTGTATTAATGAATTTATTTTTAACAAACAATTTCACTTTGATGACGTGTAGTATTACGGAATCATGTTTTGAAACAAAAATGATACCTAACTTTAAGCCGGTTTATAGCAAGAAATTCTGGATCGAACTTTAATGTTGAAGAAAAATTGCTACTGTGCGCCCTGGAGTGTACTACTGGAAGTAGAGTAAATAAAGAAGCGGAGAGAAGGGGGGGAGGGGTTATTGATCCTGTCCCAAATCTTGAATAGGAAAATGATTGTGCAATTTTTGTTCACCAGAGGGCACATCAAACTCCCTAACTAATATCTAATATGAACATTCTCTTGTTCTCATATTGGTATTTGAAATAACTTTATAATTTGGTTTTACGCCATCCCTCTTTTGATTGTAATTTTTAGAGGAAAAACTCTTGAGTTAAATTGTAAAGCGCATTTCGCTACTTACCTCTCTTTTTATTTGCGATTTCTAAGTTTATTGATTTGAGCTGCAAGTTTGAGCTTATGATATTTCTTTAGAGGTCATCAACAAATGCAATGAAGGGCTTTATTGGGATATAAAAAGCGGTAAAAGCTAAACTAAGCTTCTAAATTCTGAAATATAGAAACAAGTATTTAGTTTTATTTTTCGCATATGTTTTAATGTTGTAGAAGGGGGGAAAAGAAGCGATTATTTGGAAGCCATTTTCGTTTCTTTCCTTTAATTTCACTTTATTAAGTAATTAAATGAGTACCGGTTGTGGGAAATAAAAGAAGCAAAATTCCAAGTCATAAAAGAAGCATTAACCTAATAACATTTTAGCGTGTACCCGAATATTTTGTTCGACTAACGAGATTATAATGAGAATTCCTTTCGTGTAAAAATAACATCGAAGGTTTTGGAATGTTAATTTCAATTGAGGTATTTTTATTAAATATTTGTTATGTAACTTAATATATCTATATATTGCTTTTTTGTGACACTTAATATGCTTGTGCTGCGGCAGCATTGACAAAATTGATATACATTTTCTGCTTCCTACATTTTTATTTTAAGGAAGATCAATATGAATTGATCAATATGAATTATGCAACCTTTTAGTTTAAATACATTTACTATAAAATTCAACCAACACTCTTAATTGAAGAGATATACTATGTCAAAACTATTCAAAGTATTCCACATACTTATTTTTTTATACTCTACTCTCAGTGATTGCAAAACTAATTCTTTTGATAAATATCTCATGACTTAGCAAAATGAAACACACATCCATAACAGAAGGTCTTTATTTCACTTCCTTAAGACGTACAAAAGTTTAAAATGTCTTAAGGAAGTGAAATAAAGACCTTCTGTTATGGATGTGTGTTTAATTTTGCTATTTTAACATCAGACGTGATGCCAAATTATTTATCTCATAACTTCGTCATGCAGTCGCAATGTGCAGTTGTAAAGAATAACATATTATAATCTAGACTTTTTTTTTAAACAGTGTCCTCATGAGAAGAGACAGTCAACATTTCCATTAAGCGATATTTGAGTTCTCGATGGCAATCGAAACTCTTTTTGTTTAGTATTTTGGGAATTGGTTATAAGTTGTGCGATAACACAGCGTGTTATTGCATAAGTTGCTATGTGGAATTGCTAAATGAACGTTCCTGTGTTATTGCTGGACTTCAGAAGTGGGTTATGGGGGGGGGGGGGAGGGGAGACCAGGTCTATTGTAACAGTACTTCAGGAAAATTGTAAGACTTTTTCTTATATCTTATATGTGGTGCCACATTAATGTTGATCACTTTTTGATGTGTAATGGATTTTAAATTTTGCTTTAATGTGTAGTTATTTAAGTACCAGCTTTATGTTTGTTCTAATTTTGTTTTAATTTCTAATTATCATTTATGTCTCTTACCTTCGGCCACGACACATCCCAATAATATCCACTAACATCGTTGAACATCACGCCTTTAGTCATGGTAATGTGTTGGTATGGGTTGAATGTTTTTTTAGATATCGCACCAAATATTTTCTTTTGATGAACTTTATGCTCGTCCACACAGAGCAGGGCTGGTGGGCGAGACATTATGAGAAATACCTTGAGCGTGAAAGTATTGCTCGTTTGCAGTGGTCAGCACATTCTCTGGACCTTAACTCCATAGAAAAGTTTTGGGACCTTGGACGAGCTCTCTACCATCTCCAACTGCTCGACAAAAGCACTGCCTTTCTATAGGAATGGCAGTTATTGTCCTTGCTGCGCTGGATCCCCTGACTGAAGGGAAGAATTATCGATGTGAAACTTGTGTGTTAAAGTCAGGGGAAGTCATATCCCATAATAAGTATTTCGTTGTTTCTGTGTATAGCATACAAAACTGTTTTTGAATATACTAAGTGTGAAGTAAGCACTTAAAGGGTAAAAAATACATCTAAATAATGTAATTTTTTAATTTTTTTTTATATTATACTGATGAATATATTACTCAATTAACAACAGTCTTGTGAAATTTGGAGTCAATCAAAGCAGAACTTTTTAGTTATGTCGGATTTATTACCACGTGCTTAGCTTTCGAAAAGCAGTATATTTACATTTAGAAATAAATACACTAGTAATAAATTTATATTTAAATACTAATAAAAGAAGAAAGCAGAACCAATTTAAACTTCTGATTTCAACTAAATAACGACGTATTTTAACTGAATGACGACTGAAATTAAATTTACCCTAAAGTTAGATTTGATTTCAGTTGCTTAACCATAACTGTACTTGACTTGTTATCCTGTTACAGTTTGATTTCAAATTAGACACACAAAATTCAATTTAAATTGCTTAACAACTAAAATAAATGTCGCAATATTTAGTGTACCTTCAGTGCTACAATTGTACTAATAGTTTCTCTGAAATTAAGTTAACACAAAGTTAAACATTAGGGCGTTTTTGCCTCCAATAAAATGTCATTTGTTTTATTTTGAATTAAATAGGATTCTTCGTTTCATTTTTTACTCTTTTATTTTATTTCAATACGTATTTGTTTTTAATTTAGATATTTTCATCCTTAAAAGTTTTATTTACACGCCCACATATTGCCACCCGCTGTATCCATTAGACTATAATATTTGAAAATATGCAAAGAAAATTCCAACGACTCACATTAAAATATTTAATTTTGGAAAAAGAATCTATTAAAGTGTTTCATTTCTAAAATTGTGTTACTTAATAACTTTGTAAGGCAGCAGAAATAAAACCGTAATGTCATATTTATATATTGGTTTCAAATGTAATTTAACCGTGCAGGAGAAAATAATCGAATCCAATGATATTAAAATGTATTTAATGGATTTCAAATGGGATGTGTTAAATGGTTTATGTTTTATTCCAAAATATCTTGGTAGAAGTTAAGCATTTGCAAATAATGCACACTTTACTGCATACATATTTCCGAATGGATAATCAATAAAATATAATGAAGCACGCATGCAATAAAATGTCTAAAAGTTTAATTTTAAGTATGGGTTGCCATTATCAATTTTTTCGAACATATGTAACTTTCTACTATATTTAGAAGCAAATTGAGATTTAAAAAATAGCGTTTACCTGGAATCTATGTATTACTTTTCCATATGCATAGTATAATGCAGGGAAAGTACTGTTGTTGTTGTGACCCAGACCGTCCGACCTACCAGAAAGGTGTAAGGTAATCGTTTGGACGGCCGAGAAGTGCCACCCAATTTAGACCGGAACCCAGTGGGGGAGGCATCCACAGGGAACATACCCTCCCTCCCCTACCACCAACCTCTCGGAAGGACTTACGGATCCACATGTTTAACGTAATCGTACTCCGCATGAACACGGCGGCAGTTGTGGCAGCGTGCAAATCCAGCGCGCAAACCACCGGGCTACCGTATCCGAAATGTGCCAACAGCACGCGGTGTTCCCAGGTGGTTACCCACCCAAGTACTAACCGCGGCCGATGCTGCTTGACTTCTGTGATCTAACGAGAACAGGTGTTTTCAGCACGGTAGAGCAATTGGCCTAGGGAAAGTATTGTGACAATTGTTCAAAAACTCAAATTCGAGATTTGATCCTATCTTCACGCAATGGTTCCTTGTAAAAGTGTGTACTCCTTGTGGGGTGACAAAACGCAGTGAAGCATTCTACATGTTCATAACACTACTCTCTCCTTAAGACTGCACATTTCAGGCAGTATCAACCTACTGTGGTCCATAATACACGTGGCTAAGCTGTCGTTATGGACGACTTTTGGCTTGGTTGAAGATGATTTCTCAATTCGATAAATAGCACTTCTTTCAGTTTATTCTTTTCATCACGACGTAGGGTCCTTCCCAGTTTAGTTGTAGTTTCTGCCAAAATCCTAGTCCTCACCGAGAGTTGAAGAGCCACACCTTACCGCATTCCTGAAATCCCCCAATTAGCTTAGACATCGTACCGGTTCTTTATTCTATCGATATCAGTGTTTATTCGCTCACGAGCGAAACGATGACTGTTAGTCTTGAACGTATTCATCAGGAGAGGAATGAGCATAGCAGGGTCATCCAAAAATCAGATCAACGATAGTCGTAGATTCATTCAAACTGCATTTTTGATTGAGAATGCCAGGTCGATTGGTGGACAGCACTTCTATAAGGTAGCAGAAACAAAGATAGGTGACGGTCTCAGTCTTATTGGTTTTTTGATACGAATATAGAGATATGATTAAATATCGTTCTGTTGAATCACTCTACCATGTCGTCCGATTGGGGATGAAGAGGAATAATTCGAGTGTTGTCTATTCTGAGTAGTTTGCACAGTGCAGTAAATATACTAGAGTTAAAGTTCGTCCCTAGGTCAAAATAGATGAGTTAAGATCATCCGTAACGATATATTCAGTTCCGCGTTGCAGACACTCGGTTAGGTATTGCGTAAGCTTCTGGCCACTTTATGAAATAGTTCATTACTACTTGGATGTATTTGTTATTGTCCAAAGATCGTGGTGGTAGCCCCAAAATATCGAGTGTAATTCTCTCCTACGAAATAGGAGGGCAGGAATATATCACATATTTTAGCAAGTGCTTGTCGAAGTCCAAAAAAAATTATTGCGTTAAAATCAATTATTAAATGTCGCCAAGGTATGGCAGCTATAGCTATGGTTGTCCGTAAAAGCATTTTCTCCCTGAAGGGAAAGAAATCACAATTTTACATCTTCGTAACAATGTATTTATTCATACCGAATATAAATCGAAAAACACGTATAAATATAAGCAATTTGAAAAACATGTCTCGCAAAAAATTACAAAAAGGAAGAATATTTCAAATTATTTTTCTGTTGTGAAGCTAGGAGCTTTATATGAGGCTCGAGTGAAGAGGTATTAGGAGTTTCCATGACACTATACATTTTATATCCACTACGTGACAGTGAAAATGAGATACCAAGAAGGAGTGGGCAGAAAGTGATGAAAATCGACAGACACGGAGAGACAGCAACGAACAATAAATGATGTCTATTGCAACATGATACACCTATACACTGAGCAATAACAGTGTCTGACCAGTAGGCTGTGGGAGTTATCGCGGGCGGCGATACATGGAGCAACACGTCTAGGTACAGAGACAATAAGCGTGTGGATGGTGTACTGAGGGATGGCTGCCCATTTCTTGTCAACCATTGCCAGAATTCGTCTTCTAAACGCGGCGATGGCAGCGCACGCAAGCGAATTCCAATCACGTCCCAAACGTGTTCCATTGATGAGAGATCAGGGGAGACTGGCGGCCAGGGAAGCATCTGGGTACTTTACAGGGCATGTTGGCTACTGCGTGCCGTGTGTGGTCGGGCGTTATCCTGCTGGTAAATGGCATTGGGCACCACCTGATGGAAGGGTAGTATCCCCGACCTCAGCACGTCATCCACGTATCGTTGGGCTTTCATAGTGCCCTCGATACGGACCAGAGGTGACCTGTTATTGTAGGCAATGGCGCTCATGGTGCCCCCAAACCATGATGCCGCGTTATCGCGCGGTGTGGCGCTCCACAGATGTGGACGGATTGGACCTGTCACCACTTCGGCGCCAGACTCGTACACGGCGACTGTCATTGCTAAAACATAAGCGTAACTCGTCTGAGAACACGACCCTGTGTCATTTCGCCTTCCACGAGGCTCTATCCTGACACCATTGCAAATGGAGGCGTCTGTGCTGTTGGGTCAGTGGCAATTTTCTTAAAGGGCGTCTTGAGTGCAGGTCGCCCAATCGGCCGATAATGGTCCTGGTCGATATGGGAGCATCAAGAGTGTCCTGCAATGCTGAAAAAGGGCGACTGAAGTGGCCTGTGGGGCCGCCAACGCTTGACGGCGGATACGTTGGTCCACGCGTGCTAGCGTCGCTCTGACCGTACCAGCACCCCTCAAACGTGCCACATTCTTTTGTTCCAACCATCTTTGCCACAGCCAGTGCACCGTGGACGCGTGTAGGTGGCTGTCCGCTAAGATTTGATGTATGGACCAACCTGCCCTTCTGAGTCCGATCAGCATACCCCTCGTGAAATCGTCTGTCTGCTAGAACTACTACACGTTTCCTCTGAGACAAAAAAAAATTGCAAGATTATTTCCCTGGTAGACGGAGCTGCGCGACTATTGCTGATTCTGCAGGTTCCTTCTCTTATATATCACTCAACGTGAGTGGGGCAGCTGCACATATCGTATCATTTACATAACTCGGTGAGCTGTGTCAACTATGCAATTTGCATATTTTTCTGTCCACTCCTTCTTGGTGTCTTATTTTCACTGTTACGTAGTGTAACTGTTTTGCTTTCACTCTGAAACAATGGTGACCCATATAAACTGAATTGTTTATGTATGTTTATTTATAATACAGTAAGAGGTTGATAATTTGACGTTCGATAGTTCGACATACCCAATAATCCATCATTTTTTGTTTAGGACGGGCCGCCATACACTGCTCTATTTTAACGTTTCTTTAACAAACTCACGTCTATTAATTCAACATATGTATGTATGTATGTATGTATGTATGTATGTATGTCTGCATGTATGCTTCTTACACATGGACACAAATCGCTCTTTGTATTGGAATGTTTGTAAAGCTATCCTATCTAGTTCAGAGGTCCGGGTCTCATTTCCGCTGATACTTCATATTCCTTTTAGTTTGGCATTAAGTCCCGTACGAGATTATTATCACTGAGAACCATTCTGGGATTCATTTGACAAATATTAGGAAGAAATGAAACAAGTAATATGTTGCTTTCAGAATAAATTTCTAAGGATATAGTTCACAAATATACCTAGAATAAAACAAATTACAATTGATAAGTTTCTGATAATATCTGTGTAACATGTTTGTCACTTTTGTATCAAATAATATGAGTTAATAAAAATTTAATGTTAAAATGTTAAACAAAAATAGCTTGTCACTAGATTGACTTCGATAGTGTTGGATTATGGAGCTTATAGTGCATTTTCATTTGCTTGATTTCGTTTATGCCACTATGATAGATGATATTTTTTAAGATTTGAAATGATAAATCTATTCAAATTGTGTTATCCCGCACGCACATCTGGTAAGTTTATGAAGAACTTTCATTGAATTTGTTTCAATTCAGAAAAACGCACTACGCCGACAAAGGAAAAATGAGTTAAAGGGTCTGCAGAATTAATGTATTTTTAAATGAGTATTCATTTCTTCCATTTTTTCGCGTTAGAACAAATCTATCTCATTTAAATACATATAACGAACAAAATACAAAATGTAAATTTGAGTCTAAGGAAGTCATATGCAACCAAAGCAAACATGTGTTGTGTACAGAGATAAAAGTATTTAATTCGTAACGGAATTTATGTGACAGATGCAACATTTTGTTTTCATAGTTAAACATTACCAAATATACGAAAATGACTTTTCTTTAACAAACTCACGTTTCTTTAACAAAGTCTTATACGTTTTTTATTATAATATTAGTAATATAAAAAATAATAAATTATGTCATCACTTCTATACCTTCCTTTGAGAGGGCTTCGTTGAAAATATAATATCATAACAATTTAATCACTTTTTTGGTAATTTAAATTATTATTAGCCAAAGCAATTTATTCCATTTAAATTGCTTATTCTCAAAGTGGCATTGCCAAATGTACAAAAATGACTTGTGCAAAGCTTAAGCGATTTTCATTAAAACACCAGTTAAGTGAAAAATACTAAATTATGCCATACACCCTATACCATTCTTTGAGAGGGCGTCGTCAAAACTGCGGTATTATAATTATTTAATCATTTTGGGAGCTTTTATTATTATTACCCAAACTTTTCTGAAAATGAAAATAAAAGAGTAATAAAGTCTCAAATGTGAGATATACAAACAATCAGTTTTTTTATTGCTTGAACAATTTTTAGAACAGAAATGCATTTGCGAAAGAAGTTATCTAGAATAAAAGACACTTATAACTTACCTGGAATATATATGCGATCCGTTTTATTGTTTAAACAAAAACAAAAACAACAACAACAACAAAAAAACTGGTAGCATCTGATCTCTGATCAACTGATCGAGATAGATATGTATCTGTGAAAAAAATTTGCTAGTATAAAACAATCCATTTTTTCATCTGAAATGATTTTATTCCTGAATATTTTATGCATTATCTAAACTTTAATCACATACATTTGTACATAAGCTAATTATTTTTTATGTATTCTATTTAACTCTCCGGTGAAATACTTCCCTAAAAGCAACTTGAATACGTGCTTAATTTTCTGTTATTGAATTATCCCCTTTCTCATAAAAATCTTCTTTATACTTGGCCTTATATCTAGATATGAAGGAGTGGATTCGAATCGTCCCTGAGGGTGCTATCGAAGAGTAGAATGATACTTGTTTAAAGTATCCTTACTACTTGGCACTTGATTCTTTCTCTTTCGAGTACTGGATAAGGGACTTTTGCACTATTCGGGGGGAAGTGAACATCTTTTATCCAGAAATATTGATATTCTAAGGAAAATAATATTGATCTGTAAAAAAGCGTCATTCATTTGAGATTCATTGTTTAGTAGAAAATGGTTTTGTTTTGGAAAATTAGCAAAATTGAATTATATAAACAGCATAAATTTGATGTTGTTAAATGTTTGTAATATACTTTTCACTTCCCTTGATATATGGCAGTTTTATTTTCGCGTGTGGAAAATACAATCAGACGAATTGAAAATTAAAGTCTTAAGATATGAAACTGTACTTTTCATCATGCTCTTCGCTTATTACCATTATACGAGTATACAAAGTATCCCAAAAAGATGGAAACAATTAATTGATTGAAACAATTAACAAACAATAAAAGATCTAAACAATTTCCATCGTCAATTTGTTTATGATCCCTATTTTCACTGATGAAACAGCCTTTCACATGGTACGAAAAAGTGGCATAAGTCAGATTTTTGCATTTATCATAATTAAGTTGAGTTTAAAGATACAGATATGCGGTTTTTTTAATGATCTTGTTGCATTAAAAATAAAAATTTTCTGATTGACCAAATATGTCTAAGGGAGTCGTATAAAAATTTAAAAAGGGCAACATTTTGAAAATTAATGGGAGGACTATTTCATTAACATAGTCTTATTTCTTACCTTACTTTCAACATTGTTGCAATTTACATTGGCCACTTATCTCCAACAGATAAATAATTAAAGCTCGTTTCAATCTTTTTGGGACACCCTGTATATATTTCTGAAATTAAATTCGTTTCGAAGATAGATGTTGCATGGATGTGAATGCAGCGTCTTGTATTTTTTTAAAAACTTTCTCATGTTATACGGCGTGTGCACCTACGTATTTTTGAATCCAACATGAATTTAGGATTTTTACCCAGTTTACACACTAAATTAGGCTTACTAAAAATCTTTATATGAGTAATCTAAAAATGAATTTTAAGTAAGGTGAATGCGTTATACTGTAGCATGCTGGGCATTCAAACAGAAAAATTGTAGTCCACGTAGGCGTAAGAATGTGAGATGAGTTACAGGAACACTAATATTCTCAAAGTATCGTCCACCCATTTGTATTTTGTACAATCTATTTGAATAAATGATAAAAATATAATTATGCCATATATCTTTGGTCATGATTTAATAGGATGTTATTTAAATTATTCGTTTTTTTAGGATTAGTTGTGACCTGCTTAGTATCACCTAAAGTTTATTGAAAACTGGCAATAATGGAGAAATATCTTCAAGTGTAAAAAGAAAGAGGTCAGTGTTTTTTCTGATTAAATACTTTCTTTAACACCGAAATATCATCATTTTGAAATGGCAATTTTCTCAAATTTTTAGACCAAATTTGCAATTTATAACACAGAAAGATAATAATGATAATAATGAATACAATGATTTTTAGAATGATATAGTATACAATAATTTTAAATTAAAAGAAACTGATAATTAAAAATTTGCATGCAATCTTTGTTATAAATTTTCCACGACTTACTAGTTTAACACCTTCTTAACAGGATTTTGGTGCTTCATTTTCCTGAAATTGAAACACCTCTTATCATGGAAATCTTATCATTTATTCGTCTTTTATCTAGTAGATAGGAATTAATAGTTTTTAATCGTTCCTCAAAACGCTACTGATGTGTAGAATTATATTGTTTAAATTTCCCTTACTACTTGGCATTATGTGTACCCATTGTTTTCCCCCTTGAATCTGAAAAATTGGACCATTGCCCCTTTTGGGAAATAGAGAATTATCAAATATCTAGAAATGTTTATATTCTAAAAAGTATGGAAATACGAAAATGACTGAAGATCCCCGTCTGTGACTTTATTGAAGTGACTTTATTTATTCTTTTAAAGTAAAGTCTTATGCGCTTCAAAGTTATACAAATCTAAAACTTCAAATTACGCTCCCAATATTACGTGACTGTCCTGTTATAGCGTGTGACTATGGGCTTACTCATTACTACAGACGACATATGACTATGACGTATCGACGGACTATGAACTTAGCCATTACAGCATCAATCTTCTCGAAACTTGAAGACGACTGCATGATAAGGCACAGAGATTTGCAATGCAGCATATATTCAATTTTCTTGCTGTTATCTGGTACTTGGTGAAGCAGCGAGCTAATAATTGTTGTCGATCGATGCTAGTGAAGAATGCTTCCAATGCTTGAGAACGATAAGTTCTGTCATTAATATTATACATCCAAAACTGTTTAAAATTCTGACCAAATAATTTTTTCTAGGAAAAATAAATGTAATGTTAATATTTTATTAATAAACTCACAATTTCTCAATAAATAATTAGAATTTGAGTTTCGCAAAACTTCTCAGTTTAAAAATTTTATATTGAAATAATCTAAATTGATGAGCCATAATTTGCACATTAATCCAGTTATATATTCTAAACTTGTGTGAATAACGTTCCTAAGAGGAACTTGGTACGAGATGGTTCGTGTTCACATGGAATTGAAGTATTTATTTTAAAATCCTTCTGATTTTCCCGTCTTCCCTAGATCTGAAGGAGTGAATTCGAATAATCCCCGTGGGTGCTATTGATGACTTGAGGATATACCTATTTAAAGTACCTTTATTGTTATAAATCAAAATTGGCCTCTTGATTTTTTTTCTTTATGGTATTGGGTATATGGCACTTTCCCCCTCTTTGGGGAAGTGAATATCCTATTTCAAACAGAAATATTAATCGTCTAAAAATGAATGTAAAACGTCACTTTGCGTAATAGCAAATACGGAAATAACAACAAAAAGATCTTTAAAATATATTTAATACGGTCATATTATAGTCTTTTAATAAATAATGACTGAGCGGCAAATCTGATTCATATTTTCTTGTTATAGAACTGAATATAAAAATAAAATAATTATAATTATTAAAATATAACTTAATCAGTAATTTCCTAAATAGCAGTATTCATATAGTAAAAACATTTCATAATAAAATTTACTCTTTAAACAAATGCTAAAAATCATTTATATTTAAGAATTAAATGAAAATCAAATAAAAACATCAAAATTCTATATAAGTTCTGATTAGTATGTATATGACGCCAAGAAATAATTTTAATTTTTCCAAGCAATTTTTAGAAACAGTTCATAAATATTTAACAGTTATTTCTCATGCCGTGAACACTATGGCAGAATCAGCTCAGCAGTTTAGAGAGTTTGACAACTGTGACAGGCTAGGGTTCGATTTTCCCGGCATTTGCAACAAAGTTGGGATGTCACTATCCCCCGTTATCTTTGCCGGGCATGGTAGATATTTTGAATCAATGGACCAAATCCCATAAAATAATCAAAATGCATTTACAATATGACCTTTATTTAATAAACACCCACATAACGAATTATTTTGAAAAAGGCTTTTAAGACATATAGGAAAGGTCGTGACCAACTTTAATTACATTTCCTTAAGTACTTCGTTTAATGATTTTTCTAAATCTTACATAATAATAAAGAAATATATATGTCTGTGTTGGCAGTGCATAGCGCGAAATTTTGTCGTCGTATGATCATGAAATTTGGTACACAGGTACTTCTCGACGTACACAGGTGCACCTCGGCGTTATTTTTTTTATTTTAAAATATATTTTTAGTTACTTTATGTTTAAGGGCAATTTTGAGCGATATTGGGCGACATTCACACAAATCAATTTTTTAGCGACCGAAAATATTATCACAATGTTTTCATCTTGACACCATCTGAAACGTCGAACAATTTTCTTTCAAAAAAATTTTGAATGGAATCCATACCATGAATAGACAAATGTTAAATAATTTGTAAAAGATATATACTTTTCATGCGTTTCAAACCTCTCCGATTTTTATATTACAATATACTAAAATTGAAGTGCCATTCAACGTTCATTTTTTTCAGCAGCTTCTAAATATATCACAGACTACTCCAGAAAAAATAATTTCAGAAACGCATCCGTTGATTAATTATACATTTTTATCCGAATCATGTCTTGGATTTTTTGAACGAACCTAGCAAGCATCGGACCCTAACAGAGCTGTTCCACTCCTGTGTGCGGGAGGAGGAGATTTTCTACCACGTGTCCTTGGTATAGAGTCGAGAGTTGACTTCTTGAAGCATAGATCTAGAACGCTGTAAGAAGGCCAGGTACATCATCTGGCAAAACTGACGTTAACTGCTTAGGAATTTATTTGGACTAGCTGTTACTAGAATAGAAAATATTGATGTGCCCAGCACCGGGATAAAAGCGTATTCGAGCAGCAGATAGGCAGATGTGATTAGGTGCCTATTTTGGGCGAGCCCAAAAATAGGCACCTAATCACATCGCCCAAAATAGGCAGATGTGATTAGGTGCCTATTTTGGGTGAGCATGTGCTCGCAAGCGTTTCGTAATTTAAGCGCAGCAGGCGACTAAGCCTTTCGGGAAAATTAACGAATTTGATTAATCTGTGCATTAAATCCTGAGTACAGATTCTAGTTTAAAAATAAAATAGACATCCCCTTTCGTTTCTCTAATTTGGCGTTTTTTAAAATGTAGATTGACGCATGTTTTGAATACATGTTTTGATATACATTTAAATTTTTTGTACTACGAAACCTATACAAATATATATTGCGCATACTTTGCTATGCAGTTGGATGTTGCAAAACAGGGCATCATAAAGAAAATAGAAAAATGTGTTACACATCCTTATCCATATCGTCCCGTTCGTTTAACTAAATAAGAATCAGGCTGTATTGTTTCATGGTACAATAAACCATATATGTTTAAATTTAAAATATAAATAATCAATTTGAATTAATGGAAAATTAATAAAATCTTTTGAATTTTTATAAAAATAACTATCATTCCGAAATACTCAAGAAAGCTCTTGGGCAACAAATAGGGTATTACGGTCCACAGGTTTCCATGTGTGATTTACACTATCACATAACAATGAATTTTGTGTTAAGAATGCAAAGAAATAAAAACAATTGATGTGGGCAGCACATGACTTTCCCTATATAACGCAATTAATTTACTTCGTTCAAAGAGAGCAAAAGATGTATAATATCCATGACACAATGTTTTTAACGTTGAATTGTAAATTGGGCTCTTTTCCGAATGACAGACAGTATGTAAAAGTATTTCGAAGTACCTAATTAACTTATAATTAGCTCAAATCTAATTTGACAGTTATCAATATTGATGGCATCTGCAATAAGTAATATAGACCATATATTAAATTCTTCAATAATTAATTTATCAATTTGGCATCATTTCCGTAAAATTCAGCGTCATTTTCGACTATATTTTCGTCAGTCTGGTGCGACATATTGCAAAGTTGGCGATATTTCGCTCTATATCCACAAAAATGATGGTAAAAAAATTGTCGCATAATATTGCATGAAAGTGAATGCATTTCACTACAGTTAATATTTTTTAATTTTATACAATATTTTGAAAATTGTTTTAGAAAAGCGTACAATATCTTGAGAACGGTTTATGATAGCGTTCAAAAATTTGTATCATTCTTTTTCTGTTAAAAAATTACCTAAGAGATGATCATTTACGAAATATTAATAAATGCTCCAAATTTGTAATGATTGCTTAAAAAGAAGTTTGGAATATCTTCATTATAACATATTTTTAAGTAATTAAACTACAGATTTTCAAGCAAACATTATTTCAATAAATTTTCTTATTGTGATATATCTGAAAATTTCCTGATACAAATTAACTTTAGGGAACCAAATCTCCTAATGTCAACTGCTAAAAAAATTTCCGAATAAAACACAAAACTTTCATTGTGGATATTTTTAGACGAATGGGACACAAAAGCGGATATTTCTCCACTTGTATTAATGAGTGACAGTGAATCCATTCTATTGAAGTCAATGCTTTAGTCATTGACTTCAATAGAATGGATTGATTGGTATCGATCGGGAAATAAGACAGCGAGATATTCAAGGCACCTTGTTTCTTTAATGAATTGTACTGTGTTTGCCAATTTTATTAACAGTGTATAATCCTTCAAATAAATATATTATATGTAAGTAGTAAGATTGTTGATAATTCACTTCAGATGAATGCACGTAAATTTAGAAATGGAAATCATTTTGTTGTTGAACAATGTGGCTTGAAATAATTAACTTATTCGTATACCTTTCATAATAAAATATAAATACACATCTCACACATAATAAATGTATAATTATTATATTAAAACAAAAGATTGAAACTTTCAAATATTCCATTTTTAGTTAATCGTCCCATTTAATTTATCCATATGCAAGCATAAGAAACACAATCTATGTTTTTTTAAATTTAAGATGCAAGTGCTACTATAACAGAAATTCCAAACTTTAGCCATAAACAATAGCATATTTCACAATTTGCGTCCTTTTTTGCTCACCACAAAATCCTTATCTCAATATATTTAACTTTCAAGCATACTTAAAAGTCAGATATTTTTTTCCTTTTGTATAAATTAAAATTTATTTCACAACAGAAGTTATATTTTTACATCAATAAAACATGTTTAAAAGGTATTTTATTACTATAACACTCTGCAGGTGATACGTGTATAAATATATGTAACTAAGATGAACTCATTATTTGAATTATTAAACACATCTTAAACGATCAGTAAAAAAAAATCTCATGCCTTTGGTTATACGGCGATAATTTTTCTTTATTAGGGAGAAAAAAAATATATGGGCGGTGTGGAAGCTAATATCTATGTAAAAAATTAATCCAACATGTAATGCTTTATAACGTACGCTTTTTTCTGTGTAACGCTGAATCATTTATTACAGATTTATTACGCAGAAAAGTACGCCTCTGCGTTCAGAAAAAAATGAAGTAAAAGGCAAAAGTTTTTTATTGTCTGAAGAGCTTTCATCCTTTCTTTGTTCAGAATTTTTTAAAATAGAAAGTCTTGGTGGGATAAAATTTTCTTACCATTTATCATTGTTCTCTTTTAAAATTAAGTCTTAGAAAAAGACGAGAGAATACATGAAAATGGAGTTTTTTATTCAGGGTTTTTGTTTTGGTTTTTAATGGAGGTAAGGGAGACAATGCATCATTTTATAGCCACGAGAAATTCTTTTGTAGATGTGTGCCGACTTTAAAAAGCAAAGTTAGAATTTACACAAACTTTCACAATTTCAATGGTATTAGTAAAAATATGAATATCAAATTGTGTATATACCTCAAGTATTATATATTATACAATGAAATATGTCTAAAACGAAATTGCACGGGACGCAATACCTCCTGTTTACGTCTGATTTACTTTTTACTCAGATTACAAAAAACTTGAACAACGTAATTAAGCACAAAATAATAAACAATTCAGCATACAGATGTTTTAAGTATTCGTTGGATCCCCTTATTCAGTGCAAGACAGACCAATAAACCTAAAATAAAAAAAAAATCGAAATGGGCACAAATGGAAAAAACAGAAGAGTATATATGCGTACATCATGGATTAAGAGTTCACCTGCGAGAGTCAATCAGATAGCAGTCTAAAAAATTCGAAACAGAAAGTTAACACACAAGCTTGGAGTTCCCGGCCGCTCATTTTGCTGCTCATGCCCTCGGGTGAACTGGAGTGCTTTGAGTGCTTCAAAATGCAACAGCAATTTCTTAAAATAAATCATAACAAGATTAAAAGAACCCAACAGAACGAAACAAGTCGAAACAATATGCAAAATGGAAGTTTCGATTTCTGCCATCCCATTCGCATAGGAAGCATGGAAATTTTTGTATAGGCTCCTTGCTGACCCCAAAAGTATAGCAATAGCACGCATTGATCTATCATGTCATCATATTTTACTTTTCTGAGTAATATTTCCGCAATTCCTTAAGTTTCTTTCATATATGGGGAATGCTCAACTAGAATAGAAGATAATCGATTTCTATTATGCAATAAATAAGCCTTTAGACATTTTTAGAAGAGTCTATGAACAAACGTTAATCTCCTGGAACGTTAATCTCCTTATAACTAGTAAAATTATGTAAAAATTCTTACCATCATTACAGAAAAATCTAACTGCTGCTTGTAACATAAACACCCATCATGTCTGAAAACATTTGCTGCTCCATAATGAACGGCATGTAAAGATGAGCGGAGTTGAATACTTGAGTGTACGAGGTACGAGAAGATAAAACCATCGGGTTAATAACAGTTCAAGAAATGCGAGTTCTTTGTACATGTGTGTGGTTATCACTCTTGATTGTGAAGGGACATTTGTAGCTGTTTACAAGGGTTTGAGAATAAAAAATGCATAGAGCTTAGTTTTTTAAAATGATCGATGTGTGAATGTTGAAAATGAATACTTGCTAGGCTTTGATTCTTAACAAAAAGCGGACTACTTAATTTTTGAAAGCTGGTTTCTGATATTTAATAAATAGTAAGGATATTTTTTAAATTACTGAGTATTTGACTACACAATCTTTCGCTCATTTTCGCCTCTGGAGCACCACGGAGGGTGGGGGAGGATCACACTACACCCTAAACCGACCCCGCAACATCCATGCCCATAGGTGTCGAACCCACCACAACCTGGCAGTCGAGAGAGCACTAGAAAAAGCTTGCCTTATACATCTCAGCTATCGGGCCAGCATAGTGTGGGTATAATTTCACATTAATCTGACACTGATGATGGTTGTCCTAAATAGTGATACTAAAATGATTACAGTGTCAGCATATATGAATGCGATATCGAGAGAATCAATTTGTTTAAATGCATTGCTTTTAATGAAACTGAGTTCTAGATATAATGACGTTAAATATGATAATCTGTGGGGGTGAGTGAAGGCAATAAATGACACCGTCAATGTAACGAATTGGAGAGATGTGTTGTGTAATGGATGTAGATTTTTCTTTATAAAAGTAGACCTACAGAATCAGTTAGCTTAGATCTATTTGTCGAGCCTCGGGGTACACCATCCGTTTGTAGGTAGACAGTTTTTCCATGTACGAGATAGTTATAAAAATACGAAGTGGGACAAATTGTTGAATAGAAATGAGTCATATTTTGTACGAATATTTACATTAAATGAAGTTAATTTTTTTAATGACTCAAAAGATATTCTTGATGTTGATATTGTTAAAAGGATCCTTAAAGTCTAATATTTGTAAAAAACTTATAGACACCATAGATAATGTGATGTGAATCTTTAAAGATTTCAGTAGAAAGTGTGTTTAAAACTTGTGGAAGATTTTTTATTTCACAATATTTTTAGACTGCACATAAGTCAACAAGAAAGGTCAATTATGCTTAAAGCATTGATTATGAAACACTTTCCAACTTTAATGCAATTTTATTTAAACATCTCTAAAATGCAATACATTCCTCGGTAATATTTTAAAACTTATCTCAATACTATAATAATTTTTTATATTTGAAAACTTAAACCTTCATCGAAAAAAATGAACTTCATTCAAATAACGGCATTGAAATATAAATTGCCTGGTTTAAACATCTCTAAAATGCAATACATTCCTCGGTAATACTTTTAAAATTATCATAATACTACGATAATTATTATATTTGAAAACATCATCGAAAACAACTGAAATTCATTCAAATGACATCATAGAAAAAATAACACGCCTGGCTCTCTCTATAAAAGCAGCATTTTATTCATAACATTTTCCCATTCATTTCATTCATCAGAATACTATAACGATTTATTTTATTTAAAAATTAAGACCATCGAGCTACAAGTAATTAAACTCTATACTTAAAACTTCATCGAAAAAAATCGTCCTTCTCTCTGTAAAATCAATGAATATTTCATTCATATCAGCTATGCAAACTCCAAGAGCTAAATAGTTTTGCGTTAAAGAAATACAGCAATTCTTATACAACTCATTCTACATATTTTGTTGTTTACATTTGACATAAGTGAAAAATAGGCTTCGTTGTAGAAATAATCAAATTTGGATGATGATTCAAACTCAAATATATTGTAATTGCGTTGTTTCAGTATGTAGATGCACAGAATTTAAGCAAAAATAAAGCGGCTTTAGGACGGATACAACACTCAATATAAATTAAAAAGAACTTTAAAAATCACGATTTTGGGACAAGATGGATGCCATATTTCATTTTGAAGTGGGTCACGTGATATGAGTCTGCAAGGAAAGACATGTGCTGCCCTCATCAGAATTTTTAACAATATTATAACAATGATTTATAGAAGTACGCCACCTTTGACAATAAGTCCAGCTATCAAATGAGAACCAAATTTAAGTTTAACGTGCAAATTCAATGTCATTTAAAATACTTATGGCTGTTATTTTGTGCAGATAAGCTCAAATTTTTATTGAAGAAATAAAGAGAACGTGAATATGAGTCTGCAGGGAAAGACATGTGCTGCCCACATCAGAATTTTTAACAATATTACAACAATGATTTATAGAAGTGATAGGGGATTATTTGCAGGCCATTTCGAAAAAAATGTATGATCTATATTTAAAGATCCACCAAATTTTTGTAGAATAAAATGTTCAACAAATTTAAGCTGTTTGCCAAATTTTAACTCTCTAGGACTTAGGAAAGTGCATTAAAAATGCCATCAAATAAATATATCACGAAGAGTTATATAAAATTAAAAAAAAATTTGGAAAATTGTTATCTACCAAATTTATTTTAAAATGTGAAGTTTCTCTCATATACAAAATGATTAAACTCTTGGAAAGATATTTATTATATAATATATCTCTTTTTTCTTTCTGGAGGATATCCCAAAAGTCAGAATTTAATTGAATTTGTTTTTTCCCTATATTAAATAATTTTTAATTAAAAAACTACTTAATATATTTTACTGAATATTTTTTATATATTATATGGGATAATGTGAATATTTCCTAAAAATTTCGAAGCAATTTGTTAATTTTAAATTTGCTTAAAAATGTTTGAAAAATTAGGTCCCATAGGGTTCAATGTATTTCATTTTTTCAACCCGGGTTAAAAAAAAACTAATTGGGTGATATTATTTATTTATATTCCCATAGGTCCCACAGACCGTCTGACATACTAAAATTTTATTTTGATAAAGTCATTTTTTGGCAGTTATCGTGCTAACGGACAGACAGACAGACAGACAGACAGAATGAACAAAGTCATAAACACTTTTCAACTTTGTTGTAAAGTGTTAAAAATGAAATGCCATGAAATTTAATCGTATATTCTATGACTAACTAGTAAATCGATCTGTTTATATGCGGGTGTCCCGGATAGAGAGAGAGAGAGTTCTTGAAACAAGCTTTATATCCTGAACAATTAGTCGTAGGTATATTTTTCCAATGACAAAAACGTTTCAATTAAGTTTATAATTTATCTTATAAATTTATATCGAGAATAGATTTATATCGAGAAACGCGTTTTCCTGAAAAATACAAAATCAGGCATTGTATATGGTTGCTCAATCAAACATTTTACAATTACTAAAAATTTCTGCATGTTAAACTAAAATCCGTTAGATTATTTTACGAACAAAATTTATATGAAATATTGAATTTTATGAAATAAATCACTTTCAAACGTTTGCGACTCCATTATTTTGAGCTAGCTTTGGGAAGTCGTATAAAATAAAACATTTCAAGATATTTGTTTTACATTTCGTTTAATATCATAGCTTTAGGATTTATCAGGACATCCTAGAAAGTCTTTTAACATCTAATAATGTATTTAGAAGGGGGGAGGGTCTGTAGGCATGCATAATATGGGGTATTTGTTAACAAACTGACATGACTCGAAATTCAAGTTGTGTACAACCCCCAAGTTTACAGCGATAAATTGCTACAAATTTGAGCTACAGAATCTCGCTAAATTTTTCTCGTATAAAATCGAATTTCTTTGAGTTTTACATGTTAATGCATGAAGACATTTTTAGTAATTGGAAAATTTTGGATTGAGGGACCATATAAAATGCCAGATTTAATATTTTTCGGACAAATATGTTTCTCGATAGACTTATAACAGTCTTTCTAAGATTGTTATAAGATAAATTGTAGTCGTAGTTAAAACATTTTTATAGTTGGAAGTATATATCAGTAAGACTCCAACAAGTTATTTTTTTTTCCACATCGCCAAATCAGCGATGAAGACTCTGCCGGCAAGCATTTTAAGGGTTGCCAGAGCAACAGAGCGAGAGCCAAGAAGAGCGAGAAGATAGGGATAGTTGTGAAGGCGGAAAGCAAGGCGCATCCTGCGTCGTGAACATTTTAAAGAGTTAACCAGTGAATTAAATGTTTAAGTGTTGTTATGTTATGTGCTTTCGTCTAAATAAATGTGGTTTGTGTTAAATGCGGATGTTTAATTACAGTTGGCTTTTTGTCGAGTGTTCTATTCAAATATAATGCAATGGAAGTTGCGAGGTTAGTGTTCTAAAAAGAAATGGCGCACTAAAGAAGAACCTCGAAAGTTTACTGGCGTAGTCGGCAGGATTAGTTTATTACGGAAGTAATAATCGTTCCTGGAATGAAAAACAATTTGTATGTTTCTGGTGAATAGATGAAGATACGTCCGGTATCAAGTAATTAATGCACCAGCATTATAATACGAGTGGATACGATATTGATTTTTGAAAAATTACGTTGTTATATTAACATGACATATGATGATTACAATTTTCATTTCTATTGTACGATTAAGATACGTCCGGTATCAATTAATTAATGCACCAGCATTATAGTACGAGTGGATATGATACGTCAATTTTGAGTGTATTTGTTACAAAACAAGAAATTAGTACGTCAGTGCTATTGAATACGCCAGTGTTCACGATAAAGTGTTTTTCTGTTAATACTGTTATTTGATAATTGAATACGCCAGTGTTCATGATAAAGTGGTCTTCTGTTAATACTGTTATTTGATAATTGAATACGCCAGTGTTCATCATAAAGTGGTTTTCTGTTAATTTAATTGATAATTGAATACACCAGTGTTCATGATAAAGTGGTTTTCTGTTAATACTGTTATTTGATAATTGAATACGCCAGTGTTCATGATAAAGTTGTTTTCTGTTAATATTGTTATTTGATAATTGAATACGCCAGTGTTCATGATAAAGTAGTTTTCTGGTAATACTGTTTCTTTTAGTAAATTTAAACAATTTAGAGATAAATCAGTTAACTTCCCTCGTGATCAGGTATGGCATTTCTTGCGAAGGGTAGAAAAGAGGATTTGATGGTTTTGGCGGAAGAATTGGGGATAATTACTAAACCTGAATTTAAAATTTTGGATTTGCGTAGAGAAATTCTTGGAAGTGAAGACTACGACGAAGAATTTACGAAAGAACTCCTCATTACTATTATTAAAGAAAGAAAAGATCAAATAGAAAAGGAGGAAAAAGAAAGAAAAGATCAAATAGAAAAGGAGGAAAAAGAAAGAAAAGATCAAATAGAAAAGGAGGAAAAAGAAAGAAAAGATCAAATAGAAAAGGAGGAAAAAGAAAGAAAAGATCAAATAGAATTTGAGTTAGAAAAACTCAGAATCGAAAGGGGTGTTACTCAAGATTCTACGTCCTTAAATTTAGGGAGTAGTGAAAGATCAAAAAGCAGTTTCGAATTGATAAAATTGATGCCAAAATTTGACTTGAAGAATGATGACATTATGTTATATCTCACACTTTTTGAGAGACAAGCTAAAAGAGCCCACGTAGACATGACGGATTGGGTGTCAAGTCTGTTGCCACTTTTGCCTTCTGAGATCATACAACTCATCACACGGGAGTCAGAGGAAAAGTTTGAAGATTATGAATACGTTAAGGGTATTCTATTAAAGAGATTCAAGATGAATCCAGAAAGTTTCCGAAAAAAGTTCGTGCAGCTACAGAAAGTTCCCGAGAAATCGTGGCGTGATTTCGTATTTGAATTAACCAAGTACTTTGAAGAGTGGATTGATGGTCTCGAAATTAGAGATTTTGATAGCCTAAAGAAATTGATGATTACTGATCAACTAAAGAAAAGGGTACCTGGGGAGGTACGAGAACATTTCTTGGATGAATGGTTAAAAATTGTAGCACCCAATATGTTGGCAGACAAGTTAGATGAATATGAAAGTATACGTGTAAACTATACGAAATCAACAGGTATAGTCCGGAAAGAGAAGGTTGAATATCACCAAAGCGAATTTAGGGAAAAGGAAAAATTTGGAGCACCACATGGAAATGTTTCAAGAAGGGGACATCAAAGTTACAAGAGCCAACCAGGTTACAATTGGAGAAATGACACTTCTAAAATCAACTATAAACCTATTTGTTTTTCATGTAGAGCTGAGGGTCATATTGGAAAATTTTGTACGTTAAGGAATAATCAGAGAAAATCACCCAACACTAATGCTCAAAGCAATCATGTTCGAACTATACAGTCTAAGGATGAAAATAACTCTCAAGTTCTGACAGCACGAATTACCGTACCGGTGTCAGTGCAGGATAATACCAAGAATAATGTGGATACCCTCCATACCATACATATAAAATGTGGAGAAACTTCACTTGTAGGCATAGTAGATTCGGGGGCACAAATCTCAGTGATACGTGAAGATTTAGTAATGGACGTTCATAGTGAAGGAGAGGGCAGAATAAAAATTGTCTCAGATTTTGGAGAAAGTGAGATCGCTCCTTTGAAGATGATTTCGATGAAAATTGATGACAAATTACATGGAATAGTCCCCATAATATGTGCAGTTTCTAAAAAACTAACAAGTGATATGTTAGTGTGCTCTACAGCTTATGAGTCGTTGCGGGAGAATATACATTTGCATGAATTGGATCAGAATATCATGATCGATAATGCTACCTATCTTGGCGAAAAGGAGGAGAAAGTAGGGTCTGACCAGGAAGTAATAAATGAAAATGGTCAAGAAGAAAATACGTGCAGTGACCATGGTACTGTGAATGCTACTCAGGTCGAGAGTGATGGGAAACAAGAGCAGAAGTCGAGTAAGGATAACGAAGTAAAGAGCTCGTTTATTCAATTGCAACATGAAGATGAGACGTTGAGAAAAGTCTGGGACTATGCAAGAAAGGGACAAAATGCATACGAGATAATTGACGAAGTCTTGGTCCATTCTGAATGGATTACGGGTGAGACAGTCAAACAAGTAGTTTTGCCGATCTGCAAACGCCAAGATGTTCTTAGAATGGCTCACAAGATTCCATTAGCTGGCCATTTGGGAGAACAAAAGACTAGACAGAGAATTAAATTTTCATTCTTTTGGCCTACCCTAAAACAAGATGTGGCCAAATTTTGTGAAAGCTGCAAGATTTGTCAGATGAGACGAGTTGTTACATACAGGGACAGAATTCCCATACAACCGATAGCGAGACCAGAAACGCCTTTCGAAGTTTGGAGTTTAGATTGCATTGGCCCGTTAGAACCTCCTTCTGGGCGAGGACATAAGTATATTATATGTGCGATAGATCTGTGTACAAGATGGGCTGAAGCCATTCCGGTTAAAGAAATCGGTGCAAAAACAACATGCAATGCATTGATGAAAATTTTTACTCAAACCGGGTTTCCAAAATTGATCTGCACTGATCAAGGAACAAATTTTACAGCAAAATTAACTGAAGCATTTTTAGGTATATTAGGGATATCTCCCAGATTTTCTACACCTGGACATCCCGAAAGCATGGGTGCTGTGGAGAGATGGAATAGAAATTTGAAAAATATGATGAACAAAAATATTCAGGAATATGGGCGGAATTGGGATATACACCTTCCCTACCTTCTGTTTGCATATAGAGAAGTTCCCCATAGTACAACAGGTGTATCACCGTTTCAGCTAGTATATGGACGCCTACCCCCAGGACCACTTGCTCTACTAAAAGATGTATGGATCGGTGAAAGGAAAATTCCCACCAAGGCATCCCGAAATGTGGAGGAATATCTACATGATCTAATAGAGAAATTGAAAAAAGGACATGAGATCGCAACTGAGAAATCCGAAGTAATTCAGGGAAATTTCGCTTCAGTAGTGATACCTTTAACTGATCTTACCAAGAAAAGAATTTATAATGTTTTACTGTATTGTGTTTTGATATATATATGTGTCTATTGTTTAAGTTATAACATTTCTTATTGTAACACGGTAGGAAATATTATTGTTAAACTATTAGATTTTTTTTTCTTGAAAATATTAGGTGTTTTGAAATATACTGTAATATTGTGTTGTTAAATCAGATGTAAAATGGTGTTGTTAAACAGATGTAAAATTTAATGTATCAGTATGCGCTTTTTAAGTTGTTAGGACTGTATTTTCAATGTGTATATGCCCATAGAACTCTATTTTCAACAACATTGTCTTTAAAGAGACGAATGTGCTTTTTTTTTAAGGGGGGAGTAGTAAGACTCCAACAAGTTATTTTTTTTTCCACATCGCCAAATCAGCGATGAAGACTCTGCCGGCAAGCATTTTAAGGGTTGCCAGAGCAACAGAGCGAGAGCCAAGAAGAGCGAGAAGATAGGGATAGTTGTGAAGGCGGAAAGCAAGGCGCATCCTGCGTCGTGAACATTTTAAAGAGTTAACCAGTGAATTAAATGTTTAAGTGTTGTTATGTTATGTGCTTTCGTCTAAATAAATGTGGTTTGTGTTAAATGCGGATGTTTAATTACAGTTGGCTTTTTGTCGAGTGTTCTATTCAAATATAATGCAATGGAAGTTGCGAGGTTAGTGTTCTAAAAAGAAATGGCGCACTAAAGAAGAACCTCGAAAGTTTACTATATCTACGACTAACTGTTCAGGTTGTTCCAGGACTATCCTGGATAGTTTGTATATAAAATAGTAGCTATAGTACCAAATCATCAACCAAGCATCTCTCTAAAAATCTAATTGTGGGAAAGTGACTGGTGAAGTGGAGAAATAGCGAAAAAATTGGTTTTGTAAGTTGATTTGGTGATAGCATGTAAGGTGTTTAGATCTGAATGAGATAAAAAATTTGAAAATGTATCTAGTTCTTGTTGCAAAAACGGGATAAAATTCAAGTTTTAGGCAACGAAAAATATTCTCCAACGTTTATTAGAGCGTACTAAATGATTTGTAATTTAATTATATTTTTACCGCATTATGCTAACTGGGAACATATTCTAAATCCAATTATTGCATATTATGCAATACAATTTATTAAAAGAATCGTTAGTTTGCCGAATAAGTGGGTTATGAAAGGCAATTTAAAAGTCTTAATAAAAAACTAAATAAAATTGGAATTGTGGTTATCCAATACATTAATGTAATATTTAAGATAAAAACGTAAAAAAATAATCTTTATATCTATACTTTAATTATGTGACAGAAAAAGAAGCAAGAATTCCCAAACATAACTGTCTCATTTATGAATCCAGTAATTAATAATATTGATTTTTTAAGAGTACAAAGCCATATGCGGAAGAACAGAGGGAATTCTATATTGATTTTCAGATTATCTGAAATTATACAGTCATATTATCTGAGAGAATGCTTTCAGATACGGTGGGGTGCCGAGAATAATTTGCCTAAATAATATGAAAATTGAAGTATTTGGCGTATCAGCTTGCCAGCGAAGAATACATTGTAGCGTTAAAACTCTTAAATACACACTACATCAAAATATTTAATGAGCAGATAATTCAACATTCGGTAGCAAACAAAGTAAAACATCATTACACATAGCGATGAGATTTTTTTGCAAAATGACATACTAACAGATAGAAGCTATAATGCTAATGATATGTTACTCAATTAGCAAGTAATTAAAGTTCCCTTCAAAACAATTTTTTGAGTATTTACTATTTAAATAAAATGTTAAACTATTTTTAGGTTATCAGAACACTTAAATGCTATCTCATTCGTACTATAGAAAGAGTAATCATACAATGCCGGAATATCGAAAATGGAGAACTTTGTTTTCACCCAAATATTTTACTGTCTCTTGTTCTATAAAATATATTGTTTAGAAACAATTAATTATAAAAGATTCGATTGTAAAATTAATCCTTGCATCTTGCCTGATTGCATGTTGATGGTTCCATGTATAAGATATCAAAATATAGCGTGCGAGAAAATGCTCTGAAAATTTCTCTCGGCTTTAACCGTCATAATTCATCTATAGAGAGGAATGTATCATGAAAGCGTGTCCTCGCGGCTTCAAAGATCAATATTTATCGCTCGCATGGAGCCATTCTTTATAATCTCAGTAACAGCCACAGACCAGCACAGTGTACTTAAATACATCAAGCAATTTCCGCACTGTATCTTTGCAATATAGGGATTTAGTCGGAATAACTTAGGGCCCTGGAAAAGCCAAGATTATACATAAATCCCCGAAACTTTTGATGAGCATTAGAATATACTATACACACGCACACCATATATATATATATATATATATATATATATATGTATATATATTATATATATACACACACCACCACATATATATAAGAAACTGTAGAATAATATGCAGAAACTGTACCCGGTGTAACGCAAAATTTAAAGTAAAAATTAATTGATTTCATTCATTAAAATTTTCGGAAGTCTTAGTCGCCTGTTGCACGAGCACGCTGAAATTATAAAACACACGGGAGCACATGCTCACCCTAAACCAGCACCAAATCACACTTTAGACCCTTTTTCGGGTACTGAATACACCTTGGTCCTTACTTTGGCCACATCAAATGCGCCCAGAGTCCCTAACACGACAGCGTATTACGCCCTAAATACGTATTTTGCTCTCTGCACGGGTATATTAGCTATTTTGATACGCTTTAAATAAGCTCTTTTGTTTCTCCCCAAATACGGCTTTCACCCTCTGCGTGAGCGTAATATGCCTTAAATATGTGTTTTGATACACCCATATAAGCTCTTCCGATCCACTACATAAGCTACAGAAGCTCTTTCGATTAAATTTAACAGCACGCTTTCTAAACGAAAATTCTTGCAAACACGGATAATATTTTCGATTCTAGCACCAACTAGCAATCCAAATAAATCCCTAAATAGATTACGTCAGTTTTTCTACTGAAGTCGTCGAGAAATACCAATTTTTAACCCGTCCCAAGGTGCGTTGAAGGACGAAGAAAAACATGTTTCATCTCTCGTTTCGTACACTGTTAGAATTCTTTTAAAAATTTATGCGGTTTTATATAAAACTTCGTAATTAATGAACTGAACACTGAAGAAACAGACATTTTTGATTGAAGCAGCGTGTGGTATTCAAAGAAACATCTGACGTCAGTTAAGTTATAAAGACGGGATTGTCAGTCAATTATTTTATTTCGCAATATAAAAATAAACACGCGAAATGTATATATAATTAAAAAATCCATGTAAATTCGTCTGTTAAGAGTATGGATTCCGTTCAAAGTTTGTTCGAAAGAGACTTTTTTCAATCTTTCGGATGATGTTAAGACGGAAACCCTGTAATAATATTTTCTGTCACTAATGAACCGATTTGTGTACACATCGCACAAAATCGTGCTAAACATAAAAAAATATAACGCAGGCAACACACGACTTTCCCTATATAATGCAATGAACTTAATACTTTCACGATAAAGATAGTGCGTAAGATCTACGTTACAATATTTTTAATGTTGAATGTTACATGACTGTGAACTGGATGTGAACTGGAAATAACTGAGATTTTAAATGTCAACATGTATTATATTTTATTGCGCATTTTATTGTACGGTTTCTAACTAAAAATTCTTGCAAACACTGATAATAATTATATATAAACACTAATATAATTATAAGCTATTATTATTAAATATTAAAAAAGTATTTATTAGATATTATGTATGTTTAAAAATTCTAATAATATCTAAAATTATTTACTCTGCTTTTTACCAAATATACGTATTTATATTGAGAATATTTATATAAATGTTATGATATTTTTAACTTTATAATCTATATACTCTTATTTTCTGATTAATAATAATATTACAAAGCAGTTGAAAATAGTTAATGAAATAAATAGTAATAATCTATGAATATTAAAATTAAAATGTTCATTTTAATTATATACATTAATGAAAATCTTAGTAATTGAGTCAGTACTTGGATTTAAATCCAAATAGTTAACGTTACTTAGAAAGGTTTCATTAGGTAGTAATTTTAGATTATCTAGATAGAAATCCAATTTGATGTTCTGCAGTAACTAGGTAACTAGATAAATCAGACCATCAAAATCTCTATAAATTAAGTAATCAGTAGACGTAAATGAATATTTATCATTATAACGACATAACTTCGTCAGTATAATACTACTACAGTCCAGAGATTTGTAAGTACAAATTGTTAACCTGAAAACCTAGTTATTGAAATAAAGTGTAGAAGTTAGGAGAAATTATGAATTTTAATATGATCTGATGCGAGTTATAAGCAATACATTAATTATAAAGTGCTAATATTGCATCATAAATGTCGTGTATGTTCATTTTATTAAAGATGTTTTTAAAATCAAAAGTTTGTAATCAACAAATAATACCTATTTGTCTAATTTATTAATTCGTTTTTTAATGTTATTCAGAATAAAATAATCTTTTGATCTCTGATGGAAGGTACGAAGTAAAGTCCGTCGTTATTAGTGTATTTGAATGAATGGTGTAAAAAGGATAAAAGTCATATATAAGGTCGAAGTCGATATATTCATATCACCACGAATATCAAATGAAAGCAATGCCTACAGACCTTGCATTAAATTTAATAAGATCGCAAATGCATATCTATAACTAAGCAAGATACAAAATAATGTCAGTTGCTAAGTTATACAACATCATCTAATTAATACGAATTGACATATCATATTTCAAAATTTCTTCTATATAATAAAAGGCAATGTCTGTCTGTGTGTCTGTCTTATACACTATAGGCTCAGTGACCGCGCGTCGCAGAGCAATGAAATTTGGCAATCGGAGACCCGGGGGGGGGGGGAGGTGACACCTGAAAACCGATTTTTAAAATTTGAATTATTTTTTTTGTTATTTAATGTTTTATGTGATTTCAACCGTTTTTCCCCCTTTTTATCTCCACCATCCAGACATCGTAGAAAAAAAAATCACACGACCGGAAAGAGCAGACAATTGCGAGTAAAAATATATCAATTTCAAATCTCAGGGATAAATTCTAATATTTTTTCAAAGACTTTAAAACAAAAGTCACTTTCGGCTCAAAAGAAAACGAACTTTCGTTTTTAAATCCTCGCGTCGGAAAAAGTACCGACAATTTCGACTAATAATTTACATTTTTAGAAAGCTCAGAGATCAGGCTTTCTAACAAGCCAATCTAGTCAAGAAATAGGAAAAGTAGCTCGATCCGGATTTTAAGGAAGTAATGATTTTCAATTTCTAGTCTAAACTGCGAAAGAATGGATCGATTTTTCACCCACATGCGCCCGCAGACGCTCTGTGTTTCTATGCTGGAGGGGAGTGGGCGAGGTTCTGACTAGAGCTCCTCTACTACAGGCTGACTTATCAAGCATATTGAAGCCCATAGGGTTCCATACTAAAGTTACAGAAATTATAAAATAAGTGTTTAAAATAAATACTTTATATGAAAAAAGAAGTTTCAATTAGAATATTGTAGAATTTAGCTCGCACAAGTATTCTCCATTACTGGGTATCCAATTGTTTATTAGCCATTGTTTTCTTCTTTCTTCGTTTCTAGGATAGCGAAATAGCCTAAAACCCTTTCTAGAATGATTAGAGCAGTTCGGTGCAGAACAACCACCCATAATTATTTCAATTATACTTCTTAAAGTTAAAATACGAATAGAGTTAATGCTAATGGACTGCGCTTCCAGCTACGGTGGGCTTCAATATGCTTGATGAGTCAGCTCGTATATAGAGGAGCCTTAGTTCTGACGAGGGTGCGTCAGATACGCACTGCCAAATAATGAATGTACGTCATTAAACTAAAACAAACCATCCATTTTATTTGAATAAATTATTTATCCATTTTATTGGAATAAATTATTATTTTCGAAATAAATTTCTTTTCATTTTAAATTTCAATTTGCTTGAAATGCATTTATTAATTTTTTAAAAACGTCATTTTTTCTTACAACTCAACCCAAACCTTTCACTTTGTTGTGTTAGCAATTTCCTTGGCGCGGTTAATCCGTATCAAGATAAGAATTTATTTTACTTCATTATTGTTCTTTTAAGAACATAAACTTCTCTTTCTCTTTTTATAACATTACGTATTAAGTGTATTTACACGTTTATAGTGTATTTTATTTATATTGTTTTAAAATTGTTCTGATTTAAACAGGGGCTATATATTGTTCTAATTTAACAGGTTTTCGACTTCTATTCTAGAATTGTATTTAGATTTTTGTTTAATTTGTAAACATTCTATTCAGTTTAGAGTTTATTTTAACAGTGGGCTATTGGTATTATGGGTGTTTATAATTTTGTTTCGTGTTTTTATTAAAAACAAAAAAAGCTTTTAATATATACAAACTTAAATAATGAATGTTTTTGTTTTTGGAATACATTATTTTTCATCTTAAAATGTAATTATTAGTGTTAACGTCATTAAACTAAAACAAACCATCCATTTTAATTGGAATAAATTATACATCTACATCGGGTGGTGGTAACAGTATACTGAGTGAAATTATTATATTTATTAGAAAATTACGTTATATTTTAAATGATGGAATTAAGAGCTTAGCATATGGTCTTTATAAAATTTATATGATTGAATTATGGTGGATTGAATTATGGTGATGTATTGTATACATCGGGTGGTGGTAACAGTATACAGAATGAAATTATTATATTTATATGAAATTATTATATTAATTATATTTGCAAATATCAGTGATTGCTTTTTATACGGTTTTTGGCCTAGGGACAATTAAAAACCGAATAAGTGTTTGCTTTTTATACGGTTTTTGGCCTAGGGACAATTTAAAACCGAATAAGTGTTTGGTGGTATCTGGCTGATATATTTGGCTCATGCTCTTGATACCCATGCGAATATCCTGATGAGGATATTCGCATGAGTATTAAATTATATTTGCAAATATCATCAATGAGTGATTTTTATACGGTTTTTGGCCTAGGGACAATTCAAAACCGAATAAGTGTTTGCTTTGTGTACGGATTTTGGCTTAGGGACAATTAAAAACTGAATTAGTGTTTACTTTTTATAAGGTTTTTGGCTCATTATGCTGGATTGAATTGTGGTGATGTATTGTTTACACTGGGTGGTGGTTAGGACTACAATGAAAAACTTAAACACTGAAGAAATAAAAAAATAAATAAAAAGAAAGTTATGGAGATTGTCCCGGTGCATTTATGCATCGGGTGGTGGTGGGGACAATCAATGTTTAAAAAAAAAAAAACATTTTTTCGCTGAACAGCATCGTTAAAGCAGAATTGTTATTTCTTAAATACTAAATTCACATTCAACATCATCAGTCTCAAAAATACTTTCATGTCATTTGCGATGCAATGCTATAAATGCAGACAAACGGATACAATTTCATTTATGTAAAACAAAAAATAGAGGAGCATACCTCTATAAAAAAAACATAGGGACAGCTGATCCCGACCGTGAGTACACATCAAAGGGATCCCTTTCCTAGGGTTACAGGTACAGAAATCCTCAGAATCTCACAGTTCACAAACATTAGAATAAATTCACTTTACAAATCAATTTTCAAGAACCCCCCCAGAACATTATTTTACATCTTAAAATTTTATTATTAGTTTTCACGTCATTAAACTACAACAAACTTTGTTAACTCCACAGGGTTATGGCGCCAGCGAGTTTGTCAGAATTTTCAAGGGCAGCGAACAGGCTGGTCGCCGAAGGCGGCTAGTTTACAATAAGTCAAACACAGTTATCTCGGAATTTCATCCCGAAAGTCGACAAATTACTAATCTGTCCGTAAACTTCCAAATGTGGAAAGATGTTCAGTATTATGCAATGATGAGAGTATGAACATATTGCATGAATACATGCACACAAGAAGCAATAGTACCTGCATACTGTTCCATATTTGTCAAAGTGTTAGCCGGTTAGGTTAAATTCCACTATGTTCACAAATTGACACTCATATGTTGCAGATAGGAATTTAGTTTAAAACTAAATATACGATTTATAACTTTATAAAACCAGCTCGATAGTTGATATGTATATTGCAAGTGTTTCTTCGTGCTCTCTCGACTGCCGGGTTGTGGGTTCGAATCCCACCTGAGGATATGGATGTTGTGGTGTCCGTTGATGGTGTAACGTGATCCGCCGCTCATGGAGCGCCTGAGCAACGTCATGCAACGGCAAAATGGTTCACGATCCGGCCGCTAAAATGGGCGACTGCTTAGGTAATCAGATGTCCAGGATTAAAATAAAAAAAAAAATAACAATTTGTAGAAATTCATGTTAAGTTTTATTGCGCAAAAATTGTGTAAAATGTTGAATATTGTACATTCGTTGGCTTTTTCTTACATATTCTGTTCCGATATTCCTAAATATCGAGAACTGTAATTGAATTTTATCTTGTTTCGATCGATGACAGTGAGATGGACCGTATTTTTGTATGTCTTCAATTTCAAAACTATATGAAATAAGAAATATTGAAGCAAAACCTAACTTAGAAAACATGAAATTCTTTTTTGAAATACGGATTGTTCTCAAAGCTTATAAATAAATGAAGCAACATTTTCTTCAACTCGGGCAGCTATACTGATAGAATTTATCCGAGTCTGGCAGAAAATTGGGGAGAAATAATAAGATGATATATTTTTGAAAGCATAAATAAAACATTTCAACATAAATGTATGGATTTTAGGTCTGTATTTCAATAAAAAAAGATTGATATATTTAAAACCTTAAGATTCATTGACATTATTGCAAGCAAACTATATTTTCAAATGTAGTTGATTTATAAGCCAATTACTGCTGTTTGTTTGCTTTTTAATTGGTAATAAGACAATAGTTAAGATTAAGCTAAAACTTAATTTTTATCCTAGATACATTTACATAAGAATAAAATATAGAATTTTCATGAAGAAAAAATATGAATTGTTAAAGTGTATATACACTCTCTTACAAAAAATATATGCAACCATAAAAATTTGAGCTACAGCAGCAAAACTCGGCATGCAAATGCCGTTTTAAGAGTCACGCAAATAATTAAACTGCCAGCAGTTAAATTTACCCAGTCCATGCAGTTTTATAAATACTTTAGAAATCAGGAAAATAATAAAATACCATTTGTGTGAACACTTTAATGATTACAGGAAAAGTCCAAAATTCTTGACTGCTTGGGGATCATTAATGTTTTCAGCCGATCATATTAAAATTCAAAGTTATGAAATAATAATGCAGAATAAAACATGTAAATTATTCACTAAGAGAGACAGCATTCATAAATCTTAAAACAATCATTAAAGATAGTTTACTAAAAAAATGCACTAAATATATGTAAAAATACGAAAGCAGAAACTTTATGCTGGAAAATACACAATATAATTCTTGAAATCGGCTATTTCAAAATCTTTTTGATATAATTATGTCATTTTAGGAGCACTTACTATTGATAATGAAATAAGTAGTATTTAACATTTCCAAATATATATATAAAGATTAACAAAATTGGAAATTTAAAAAAGTTGGCATTTGAAAGAATAATTTTCTTCTTTCAAATCGATTTTGGCTATGATAAAACCTTCTCAAATATTGTCAAATAACACATATTTCCGCTCGGAAACATTCGAAGGCTAGAATATGCGTGTGCACCCTCTAATACGAAACCATACTAAAACCTTATGCTTAGTAACTGACATAACAATTCTACGATAACAAATAACAATAATTGGGTCGAAAGGCAAACTTTATCGGATAACAGAAATCAGTATTTCAAACAACATCTCTGAAAGTATGTTACTGTGAAGCGATTCAAGTTTTATCATTATCTTCTGTATATTTGCGGAAACGCGTCCGTGAATGTTCATGTTTTCTCAATGTTATGCAAGTATCCTATTATGAACCAGACCTTAAAGAAGAAAATAATGTGTAGTAAAGTATGTGTAGTAAAATTATAACAATTCCTAGTTTTGAGAGTATTTATAGAATAGATATAAAGATCTATTAATATCAATTTAAATAATAGTTTTGCGTTTGTTTTAGTTCTTAAAAGTTACTCAATTTTTCTGAAAAGTTGTTTACATCATGTATCCACATGATTTTAGCTCGATGACTAAAGTTGGCATACTTAGTAGATAATCATAGTTATTAGTTCCGTACAGCAAACATTATTTTGTCATATATTAGCTATTTTTTTACTATGTTTAGTCTTCTATTGTTGAATATGGGATTAAGTTTGAAGCGGAAACAATGATCATAAAATGAGTGGTAGGAAACCAAAGTTGTATTTATTATTTTAATTACCAATAAATCAATTCGTTAAGTCAGGAAAATTTTCAACAAGCAACTTCCAGAAAAAAAATACCCCAATATATTTTAAATATTGCCTAAATTACAGTCCATTCAGAAATTTTCTTAAAATATATCGGTCGTTTCATTCAGGCTTTGCAACGAACCTATAAGATCACGAGAATTGTTAAATTTAATAAGACATGCTTTACCATCATGATCGCTCCAAGATGAATTGAAAAGGTAATGAATCTGGTTGCATACGCACAACAGTAGAATATTTCACAATAATCAGAACTATACAATTAAAATTTCCCCCAAATAAATAATTATGGAAAAATAAGTTATTTAACCTTACAGTTTTAACAGGACACGGTGGAGCACCCAATTTTCTACATTAATTTGGTTTATGCGATTCACGTATATTTTTATGTGGCCAAGAAAGAATCTTACCACGGCAAAATTTTACCACTTCTCATTGAACTCGTTGACTGCTATGGATCCAATATCCATAGGTGGCGGGTTTGATTCAGGTTTAATGGTGATCTACTTCAACTGAGAGCTACAGTTGACTGAAATTTATAGTTTACAGTAGGCCTCGTCTGGATAAAATGAACCTTATAATGCCAAAATAATCTAAACTAATCGTATCCAGTTCAAGAGTGGTATACAATGTTCTCTTGTTAAATTTTTTATCTAACAAGAACATATTTTAACCCTACAGGACAGCTGGAATTATGTATCCCAATATACAGCTGTGTACATGTTTTTTACAGTGTACAGTTTTAAAAACACCATCAAATGTGGAATTTTAGCACTGAAATATTTTATTGTCATTTATACCAATATAAAGAATATATTTAAAATTATACGAACAATTATATGTTTTCCAGTTCTATGTAAATCATTGTTCATAACATTTTATAATATTTTAGTGCATGAATTGGTTTAATGAGAGAAATTCTTGAATTGCTCAACTGCTTTGCCTCGATTAATAAAAAAATTAGGTGAACTAGTACATTTGAAACAGCAATAAAATTATTAAAACTACTAGACAGCATACTTTTTCATCTCTCAAATTTACTCTTTTAGAGATGTAAAATTGTCCTAACTACTAAAAACAATCACTGCATGAGTAATAGTATCGAAAAACGTATAATGGATATAGTAATATTTATATATATACTATGTATTGTGGAGAAATTAAAATTAATATTGTAGTTTTCACATTCGTTTGGATCAAAATTCTGGTTAATCCACAGACAAATGTAAAATAAATGGAATTAGAAACAAAATATTATTTATTGTTGAAGTTAATTTTATATTTGTAAAAAAGTTTTTAACTTTGTTTATAATGTGTAAAACAGTGCTAAAATCTATCGATTGTTTCAGAAATATGTTAATATTTGGAATAAAATTAATAATAAGAAATGTTCGGATTGAATCTCAAAATAACCTCAGATTTCTTTAAAAATGAAATTGGTACATGGAAGATAAAATATCTTTGTTTTACTGTGTTTTAACTGAGCGCTCTCTCCATTTATGTAATCTAAACAACTATAACTTCCTGGGGATAATACATTTACAAAGTGATTATCTAGCACATGGCAGAAAGATTCAGTTAAAAATTTAATTAGTATTTTTAATCCCACAAACTGCAACGAGTTGGTGTCAGTATTTATTTATTGTATAAACATAAAAAAATTGTAAAAAAAGACAAGTATATTATGATTTATGAATAATATGTTGTATGATATTACAAGTAAAATGTTTTTGATTTTATAATCTGGTGTTTTGGATTTCAAAATGATCTGACCATATTTTGAAATGAGTTACATATGTTCTTTTTATGGATTATATTTTTGAATCACTTGTTATGTGTTGATTCTACCACATTATATAGAAACATTAAAATAGATTTATTTATTTCTGATTGCTTCATAACTTTTACCTCATGCACCTTTTTATATTATTTTATATTCGAAGTACATATTGCAATATTTTGACCAATGTTTAATTAATTTTACTTTAATTTGTACAAAATCATACAAGCTAAATTACTTTTTTAATAAAAGTATAAATTTTTAAATGATAGAAATATATCTTTTATTTCCATAATTTCTAAATTTTCTCTAAATTTACAATATTGCTATCCATATAACAAATGCATTATCCATATAACAAACATGTCTTTCAAGAAACTAAATTATTGCTTCTAAGTTTGCATTTCCTCAAATAGAAACAAATTTGTCAGAAATGTGTAAAACGTGTCTATTACTTCTAATTCCAATCCATTGGTCGTTATGGATAGGGTAATTAATAGTTATCTTAAGTATTTGAAACAGTATATCGAAAACCTACCAACTTGGAGCTCGTACATTATTAAAAAGCCGGTTTTCTACCTAGTTAAACTACAAGCGGTCATCTTTAGCTTAATTTATATATTCATTTTCATTTATGCAACTTCTTATCTCAATTTTTAATGAATTAATTTTTACTTGTTTATTAATTTATATTTCTTTTATCAATATGCTAATGTATTTATTTTCTTCTAATTCAATTCCATAAACTTTAGTGTATAAAATAATAAATATTCAATACTTGGAACTACACTTGGAAGCCCTAGTTTTTAAATAATTCATTACCGAGAATCTGATCTTCATATTTAAATTACCAGCTGTCTATTTCAGCTCATTTATTTTACAGTGAGCACCGGTTTTAATTTGTCTATTTGTTTTTATAATTCCGATTTTTTTAAATAAATTTTATTTGTTCACCTTATTCCGCCTTTCTGACGCGTTTAATCATTTAACTATGTTCATTTTATTATACACTTCACTTTTATTGTATTTAATTGTATACTATATATTCCGAATGTTTATTTTTTTTTTCATATTTCAATTGTAACCCATATTAGCATTTTCGAATGGAGAGATAAGTCATTTAATTCACAATACTTTATATCCCCTATACATTGCATTGAAAGTATTTAACTAAGTTACTGAAATAATATACGTAACTTGCAGATATTATTCACTTGTATAAAAAAAATTCCAGTAAACTGTTTAAACATAAATTCAGAAAGGATTGAAAATTTAACACTTTCGAAAAAGCATTACAATCGCCGGAAAGAAACCACAACGTATTGCCTGCTAAATCCCGCTGAAACCTTGGTCTTTGGCGATCAAAACTCGATATTTAATATTTTTTCCGGATTATCTACTAGGATTTAACCGCTAAAGTTGACTGATCTTATTCTTTATACATGTACAGAATTATTTGCATTTTTTTCCAAATCGATTTAACAGTGCGGTTTAAGACCTTCATTGTGAGCATAGAAAAACTGAAAGCAGGAATTTTTTATGATTCCCAGGTGAGACAGCTTATAAGAAAATTCACATGTCATAGATTTTATTGACAAAATTGAGTTTTATACCTAGTTTCCGTTTGTTCTACTTGTCAAAAAGTTTCTTGGCAAACATAGGGCAGCTAATTACTCTGAATTGAAGCCATACTCAACAATTTTGAAAAGCCTGGTTATAATATGAGCACCAAAGTCCATTTTCTACACAGCTTTTAATTTGAGTTCTTATCTTATTCTGAGAAATATTAAGGATGAGTCTGGCGATCTGAAGATTATAGTTTTAGAGCATCTAAGACACGTACATAGGTAGAGAGATCTGGTTGATCCACCAACCTTTCGAATATACTAGTTACTCTGAAATTAAGAAACTCTGCCTAATGTGAACAAGAATTATTGCTCACAAAAGAAGTTGAAGACAACAGCTCCCATACAAAATATTTCATAGACTTAGATGTTTCTGTTTGCAAACAATATAATTTTCCTTACGTTTTTTGTGTAGCAATTCACCTTGCTATATCACTGAGTTACTATTATAATCTTAAAAATCTGATGTGGGCAGCACATGACTTTCCCTGCAGACTTATATCCAAGTTCTCTTTATTTTAATTAAATTTAATTCACTTTTAATTCACTTTTCTTTCTCATTTGGTAACTGGACTTATTTTCAAAGGTGGCGCAGAGAAAATACAAAAAAAAAACTAAAATATCTCGAGAACGGCTAGTTCTAGTGTAATGGAGTTGGTCTTATTATTTTTTTCGTTAAAAATTACGTATAAAACAAGCATTTAATGGATATATTTGAGCATATGTAGTTCTTTATTGTAGATTTTGACGATTTTTGCGGGCCATTTTGGAAAAAGGCAGGTTATTTTTTTCCAAATCGTACCAAAATCTAATCAGCGCCAGGGTGACCCACAAGGAACTTATCTACCGAAATTTGTGAAATTCGGTCTATTAGTTTTTCAGTGAGAGTGGATATAGTCTTTTGAGGGCCATTTTGCAAAAAAAAAGGCGGATTCTTTTATACTAAATCGTATCCAAAACTAATCAGCACCCGATTCGCTCACAAGTGACTTACCTGCCAAATTTTATGAAATTCGGTCAATTAGTTTTTTAATTAGAATGGATACAAAATCTGCTCAGACAGACAGACACACGCACACACACAGATGTCACGTTAAAAATAGTTTTTTTGTATTCTAGAGGTCTCGAAACGCGTAGATCCGTCGAAAACTCGAGTTGCGATTTTCGGCATGATTCCAATACTTTCCTTATACATTACCATGTATTGCAGGGAAAGTAAAAATACTGTTTTACATATTGAAATATTTGCCATATTTACAAAAAAAAATCTATGCTTCCACTTTATTGTTAGATGTTTTGAAACTTAATGAATGAGACTTCAGGCATAATTATGTGCTTTTCATTTCTTTCTCGAAACAACTGATATAGTTAACGAATCGCCTTATTTATAACAAATCAGTAGAGACCAACAAACAGCTACCATACATAATATTTCATAGCCATAGATGCCTCTCTCTAAAAGTAATATAATTTTCCTATTTTTTTTGTGTAGGAATTCACCTCGGTATATTACTGAATTATTGTCATAATCTTGATAACACTCTTTTACATATTGAAATGTTTGCCATATTGACAAAAAAAATCTTTGCTTCCACTTTATAGTTAGATGTTTTGAAACTTACATGTATGAGACTTCAGGCATATTTAAGTACGTTTTACTACCTCCTCCAAACAACTAATATAGTTAACGGTTTGCCTTATTTATAACAAATTAGTAGACATAGTCATCAAAAGGTTAATTTTTTATTCCTTCCTTATATACATAATGTATAAGGAAAGTATTGTGACTGGGTCGAAAATTCGAATTCGAGTTTTCGACGGGAGAGCACGTTTCAAGCATCCCTGATCACGAATCAAACATTTTTGATGTGATGTGTGTGTGTGTGTGTGTGTGGAGAGACGATATCTGACGAACGAATGGACCGATTCGAACGAAATTTGGTACAAAAATCACAATCCGTAAACACTGGAAGCTTATTGTTTTTATACGCAATCGAATGTACAGAACCCCCCTAAATTTTCCAGTGAAGTTTTGAAAAATCGTCAAAAAATCAAAACCGTTAATAAAGTTACGCAAATAGACATTTCTTATGTAATTTTTCATTAGAAAACGATTGATATAAATTTTAGCACGCTAATATGAACCAATCTCGAGATATTGCACATTTTTCAAAAAATTATCAAAAAATCATATAAAAAATATATATATATTTCCTATTGAGAAACATGCTCACTTTTCATATGTAATACCATGCGATAAATTTGGTGACATCATTCTTGTGGAACTAGCTCGTTCCATTCAGGAAAAAGATACTTTGAGTAATACTTTTGTATTTGAACGCCAATAGTCATTTATCTGCTGTAAGAATAACTTATTTCTCCATCCATAACGCTTGGCGAGATTTTGGCGATGAATTTGGTGGAATGTCACCAACTTGGCGACTTCTGCTTGGCGACTTCTGCTAACGCCGAAATGTTGCCAAATTAACGAAAAGCTCGCCAAATGGATAAAAATGAGGCTAAATCAATGAAAATGACGACTCATTGACAAAAATTCAATATCTTGGAAAGAATATCTCTATTATAAGAATAACCTATTGTTTTTACTGTTAAAGTAGTCAATTCATTGCATTATATAAGGAAAGTCATTTGTTGCCCACATCAGATTTTTTTTTAATGAGTTTGGCTAATGGAATACTTGGGCCACACTTCCGCAAATATACGTGAACTAATTATTTCGCAAAACATAGAGTAAATAATTAGGAAATAATGATAATACATATTAAAATTCAAACACCTCCGCTGTGTGCTATATTGGTAGATCTGAAAGTTTATATTAAATTATAACGGACGTTAACATGCTGGAAATTATAATAATTTCCAGCATGTTAACTTTCTACCAAGTCAATTTTCGTACCATAAGGACTTGAAATAGCTTTTCTCCGCAGATCGTGTGTATATCTGAATAACATGACGCTATATATGTCCAAGAATAATTCCGCTTGCGACTTCAGATATCAGAAACGCTTTTAGATCCAAGGTGTGGAATGCTTTAATGATCATAAATATATCTTAAATATGCCTTTCCTATGCACTGAAATGTAGAGTTAGCAACTAAGTATTAAGTTATATGTAGCAATAAGTAGATATGCTTGTGAGAATCTAAAGTATTTTGAGTTGCATAAATAATTCGTAAATTAATTTAATTTCGCGATTATTATGGTTTCGGCGTTTGCGTCACTTTTCATTTTGTAAATATAAAAATGATAACATTTGAAGAATTAATTAGAATTTTATAATTATCTGGTATGCAAGCCTGTCAAGTAACACTTATAAAAAATAAAGTTCACTTTTAAAAAGAAATAACTATAGTTTAATAATGAATGACGCAATTTGTTTAATATTCAGCCGTTCATTTGCTCAGATTCTGTCCTGTAGTCAATAATGTGTGAAAATTTTCAGACTTCTTCTCCACCGGAGGCTTCTGGAGGATCTGGAAAGACTGTTATGCTCCCTATTTAATCTGCTGAAGAGGAACAAGAAAAATCAATCATGCATAAAGCATTGAATATGAAACACTTTCCAATAGAATGCAATTTTACTTAAACTTTCCTAAAATGCGTTTTTAACACTTTTACAACATAGTTGAAAAGTGTTTATGACTTTGTTTATTCTGTCTGTCTGTCAGCACGATAACTGCCGTAAAAATGACTTTATCAAAATAAAATTTTAGTGTGTTGTTCAGACGGTCTGTGGGACTATGGGGATATAAATGAGTAATATCACCCAATAAGTTTTGGACTGAACCCAGGTTGAAAAAATGAAATACATTAAACCCTTGGGGACCAAATTTTACAAATATTTTTAAGCGAATTTAAAATTCTAAAATTGCTTCGAAAATTTCAGGAAATATTCAAATTATCCCATAAAAAGTATGAAAAAAAAATTCAGCAAAATATATTCGGTAGTTTTTAAATAAAAAATTGAAATATTAATTACACTCATATTATATGAAGAGATCACGTGACACACTTCAAAATAAAATATGGCATCCATCTTGTATCAAAATTGTGGTTTTTAAAGTTCTTTATAATTTATATTTAGTGTTGTATGCGTCCTAAAATAGCTTTATTTTTGCTTGATTTCTGTGCATCTACATTCTGAAACAACGCAATTACAATATATTTGAGTTTAAATGATCATCAAACTTTGATTATTTCTACGACGAAGCCTAATTTTCACGTATAGAGAATGTAAATACATAAAGAATACATGTAGGATGAGTTGTATAAGAATTGCTGAAATTCTTCAACACAAAATTTAGCTCTTTGAGTCTGAAATGTAGATGATATGAATGAAGCATCCATTGATTTTACATAGAGAGCAGACAATTTTATAGCAGACTTTGGGCTATGTACCCATGCCGCAAAATATAGATGCACAGAAATTATGCAAAAATAAAGCTGTTTTAGGAGGGATGCAACACTAAATATAAATTTAAAGGAACTTTAAAAATCAAGATTTTAACAATGGAAAAAAAGATGGTTGCCATATTTCATTTTGAAGTGGGTCACGTGATCTCTTCATATAATATGGGTGTAATTATTATTTTAATTTTTATTTAAAAAACTACCGAACATATTTTGCTCAAATTTTTATATATATTTTATGGGATAATTTGTATTGCCTAAAATTTTCAAAGCAATTTGCGAATTTTAACTTTGTTTAAAAAATGTTTGAAAAATTAGGTCCCATATGGTTCCATGTATTTCACTTTTTCAACCCGGGTTCAATCCAAAACTAACTGGGTGATATTATTCATTTACATCCCCATATGTCTCACATATCGTCTCAGCACCATACTAAAATTGCATTTTGATAAAGTCATTTTTACGGCAGTTATCAGGCGAACGGACAGATAGACAGAATTAAATTTTATTAAGTCATAAACACTTTTTAACTATGTTGTAAAGTGCTAAAAATGAATAATCTGGCTTTATTAGGCTTTTGCCCATGGACTATAGTGCAAAATTAAAACTTTCTAAGTCACCAGAGGACTTCCGGATGTTGTGAAAAGACATTTAGAAAACATTTTTCATTTTTTCTGCTTCAGGGGTGAGAGGAATCGAACATCTAGCCACGTTAGCTTCTGCCCCGTGGTCGATATTATAAGTATGAAAATGTTCAGCCTTTTAGTTCACCGGAAGGTTTTTGGAAGGGCTGGAAAAACGTTATGCACAATCCAAAATGTCCGACTATGATTTTTGTCTCTGATAAAGTGTTTATGAGCGGCTGTAATTTAGTCTAATACGTGAAGATAATATAAGAATAATTTAGATTTAATGACTGAATATTTTATAATTAAGATTTCGTCGAGTAAAATATTTAATTCTATTTCTGGTTTTAGGATGAGTTCTGTGGTCTTGACACACTCAGGGATAAATACTCTGCGCCGTAAGGTCAAATTTTGTCACAGAAACTTACTCTAGTTAATGCGTCCTGAAATCGAGTTTCCTATTAGTCATTACTTCACCACACTCAATTCTTGATCTTCAAAAAGTTGTAGGCAATAAAAAGTAGATCGATAAGATTTAGGCAATCCCAAAGCTTTCACAGACGGTTGTAAATTATTCTGTTGCTCAAGGCTGTCAGCTTATTGGATCATTTTATATCTTTATCTTTTCGAATAATGTTTTCTAACTAAATGAATCCACAGGGAAGATGAAGTGAATTGGGATAATATTATAATGGATTGCATAAGAAAGCATGTTGAACAGAAGAAACAGAAATATACACAAGAATAACGGCCAATAGCTATATTTATGAAATTGTGTCGACAACTTTTGTTACTGTATAGGATTATTCGTTCAGAAATCGATCTACACTCTAAAAGTAAGAGTAAAGGAGATTAGGGCACAGTGAAGTAGGGGCACAGTTTCGATTTTCTTATAAGTGTTGATAGATTGCGCTATGTACCCATAGTTCAAAAGCATTTGACCAGGTGGATTTTGGGATAAAAATATTCTGCTTCTGTTTGTAATTAAATTATCGACATTTTCCTTTGGGGTAAGCAATGTGTATTTTTTTACTATAACATGCATCAATTTATAACATTTCGATGTATGGATAGAAACTAACCACTTTATAGAGTTAATTATTCCATTTATGTAGTTAGTTGTTGTGTTAGGGAACACTAAAAATAATTTAAACGAAATACTTAAAATGCTCATATTGCAGAAAATGGCAGAGTGGAGGTACAGTGAAACACTTTCACGTTGGGCAAGATGTCAACAAGTCTACTATAATTTAGAAGGTGACACATGCATGAGCCAAAACCATGGCAAACGTTTGGCGATCTACAATATAGATGGACGTCATGGTATCGCGCATCAAAGAGCAATGTGTCGCGGTAAAATCATTTCTGATTTTAGGAAATGTAGAATCTTTCCATGGGATAGAAATATATTAACAGATTCTGGATTTTTAGCTTCTGCTGTAACTGATCGCTTAGTTCCAAATAAAATGACAAATTAAATAGATCAGAATAATTTATTAAACGTAGATGAAAATGGTACAAACAAGCTTTCATGTTCTTGTGTAATATCAAATGTTTTCTTAGGACCCGGAGTTTTCAGAGGATTTGATTTTTCAGATGATTTGATGATCAGATTTGATAATCAGAGATTTCAGAGGAATATTCAGAGTATTCAGAATGACTGAAAATATAAAAAAGTAGTCCACGGAACATGGGAAGTAAAAAAAGGAAAATTATCATTGTAACTGCTACTTTCGAAAACAATATTTCAGGAAAAGATAACACGAAACTTAAAAAGTGAAAAAATTGTCAAAAATTTATAAAAGAAAATTGGAGATAACACAACTGATGAGGCAGAAAAAAACAAAATGACCTGATAATTCATTAGATGACGTTGATATATGCCTGAATCTGTCTTCTGGATTTCAAGATTTGGATCGTGATTTTGGAAGTTGAGGCAGAATCTAAGAATTTTGTGACAAATAATTGCTATTTTATATTTGTAAGTTTTGAAACCAGCTGATAAAGACACAGACTTGGATATGCATTTTTTGCGCAAGATTCAAATAATTTTATATGTTTACTTTTGGCCCATCTTTACCAGATATGCATCTGAGATATTAAATTGTTGTTACAAGCTCCTTTGAGATGAAATAGCACAAAGCAAATATTATATTTTTTATCATGTGAAGTGATTTTTTTAAATTTTAAATGTCCGATGAAATTGTTTGATCTTTTGCACAATATGATAGTTTTTTTGAACATTATGTCTCACTGTGCCCAATGCAACGAGGCAGCATGTGATTCTGAAAAGAGACAAACTGACCACTTAGCTCCCACAGATGTCAAATTAGGAAAAATTATAGCTAGGGAAATTTTATTTTCTTCTATATTAAACTATCAATATATTTCATGTATAACACGATTCCAGAGAAATTTTGGCAAGAAATGAATGGGGCAAGAAACATCTTCTCTTTAACACTGTTTCATGTTATCCCAATAATTTGATGCATATTTATTTTGAAAGTACCAAAATTATGTTTAGTGTTAACTGAAGTTTAATATTAACTATTTAATGTAAAACAAACAAATATACATAGAAGTGTATAGGCACCTGATGGAAGATAACGTGCTTTTCTTGTTAACTACTTTTAGGCATAAGATAAACAAATATACATTAAAATATAAGACAGATATTGGAAAGGTTTGGGCCTGCATATCGTGTTAATTAATGTTTCATATTATTCATTTTTGTTTTAATTTCCATTGTATATGGATAGCAAACGCCATAGCTTAGGGCCCTGTGATGGGGCTGGAATATCATTAAACTGAGTAAAATGTGTAAAAAAGAAATTGAAAGTATATAGGATTCACCGATTTGCACCTCACATAATGAGTATGTAATATGGTCTCAAAACTAAAATATGGTTTGGGACATGTAGAGTTCTGTGCATTTTTTATGCGCACAAGGACACCAAATATGGAGTGCTTAAAAGCAACACGCATTACACACGTAACAAAATAGACTCAAAAATATACTAAACACATTATACTAATAATTATATAAAGCATTTTGTTTTTGCATTTTAAATTATAATTTATTTGAAAAATGTTATACTTTAGGAGGAATTTCAGCAATTTATAAACTCCAGCCTTAAAAAATCTCACATAACAACTGGGATAAATACAAAGCACTGCAAAACTTGAAATGGCAATAATATTCAAGTCTAAAAATGTACACTGTTACACCCGGAATAGAGGCAAATATTTGATACGGTCATGATGAATAACAGAGCACATTGTGGTTCTACAAATTTTTGAAAATTCTACTTTGTGTTTCTACAAAATCTTCTACAAAATAGATGGATACCTAAGCATACATTTTTCTCAAGTATTCATTCATTAAATGCGTACTAGTTTACGAAAAGTTAAAAATAGATTTGGGAAATTACTATAATCACAGAGAATCATTTTTAAATTGAATTAAATAGAGTTTTCCGGCAGTTCTAAATTAGTAAATTGGCAATTGGTACAGTACAATGAAATTGTATGACTGCTTAATATACAATGGTCATGGCAGCTTTAACGTGGAAGTGTTGATTTTAGAAAAAATTGCATGATAAATAAGTGAAAGTTGATGATTTTATTCTATATAACAAAGCATGTAAAATATATTACCAAACAATTAATTTTTTATTATTAAAATAAATATGATTATACATTAAATATAACTCATCTTTAGCGCCCTATGAACATAACATAAAATTTATTATGCTATTTGAAAACAATCTGAAATTTGTCGTTTTTCTATATTATTCCAATTTAAAACTCTTTGTGATGATGAAAATAATTAATTGAAATTGTTTAAATTATGCAAGAAGACGTCTTATAAGTAAAGGTAATTTTTCATCTCTATCGCGTCAGGTCAACCATAAAAATAAATAATCCGAAAACATAATATTTTAATTTCTCTTATCCCACGTAACATTTCTCATGGTCTACTACTATAATATTCTATTTACATGATTTATTGTACATTTAGATTTAATTTATTCCTTGACTTCATACTTTATTCTCATTTTACATTTTGAATGTTAACTTAATTTTCTGGAAGAATGTTAAAGGCATGGTATTAATTACACATATATTTATTGTGATAAATGGATATGTATGCATCAAACTGATTGGTAATGAAATTAAGTGTTGAGGCATGAAGGGCAGCAAAATCTTTCAAAGTACTTTCACAATTTCACATATTTCTACAATTTATGGCAGCGATTTAAATCTATAAATATTTTCGAGAGTGAAATTTCCTTTCACACATACCTATTTCTATATTGTAATCCTATATTTTTGCAAAGGATTTAAAAACAGGTAAAAAAAACTTTTTTATGTTTAAAATTAAAATGTTAAGTATGATCTCATAGCGTGAAAGCTATGAAACCGCAAGAGATTACTGCTTCTTTAATGTATGGCTGTGAGAGTAACACACACCCAGAAGGAGAAAGTATGCTACTAACATTCCCTGTCACTATATTTCTTAACCTACCATTGTTTCATATTTAGATACATCCGCAATTCTGCATCCATTTTCAAAATTTTGTTTACAGTTCAATCAGAACTATGCTTCGTAAATTCTTCCAAAGATGTATTTATCTTCGCAATTGTTCCCGTGATTTGATTTGCAAAATCCTCAACTAGCAAACAGAGAACAGTTTTCTTCTATAGTAGTGTTTTATATAAACGTCTTCACCCTTTTATGTACGTGTACCATTTGCTATTGAAGTACTGCATGCCATTTTACTTGTTGAAAGTTAATCGTCTGATTCTTCAACTCATTTAACAATTCAGGCTAAACCTCCTGAAAAGATTTTAAGTATATAATGATTTTTATTTCTAGTGGGGAAGTCCTAACGCTTGGAAATATATTTGACACATTCTTCAGAGTTATAAAGATTGCTTGATATTACAATATATTCACCTTTCTTTTTTTAAGAGTATGTTGAAATACATGCTCCAACCGGTCATGGTACTTCAGAGTTAATTCATGTGAAAATACTTTCTTGTATTGGCTATACTGAAGGATAGGTCTTAAATGCAATTTCACACATCTATTAAGACTGCTGACACAGGTAAGCACACTTTCACAACTAGTACAGTGGATTTCTTCTTGGTGTCCTGGGTCTTCTATTCCACCCGCTCCCTTACCACTTCATCACAGGGAACGAGATAATGACCTATACAGCAACATTAGGTGTGATACACATACCGTCTTATAGACTTTATTTACCTCCAGAGAGGATATCTCTATTGAATTTCCACATTCATCAACGTAAAAAAATAATCACTTCCAATATCGTAAATTGGAAAAAAATCTAGCTTAGTGCCAACATCGACTTCCTTCAATTTATCAGTTCTATTCAGGATTCTGGAATTGAATTCCCATCTGACTTTCGTCTTTCTTTTTATTCTAGATTACAATCCAGTGATAAAATTCTTGAATATTTTATATACCTCCACATCTGAGGAAGAGTATTCTCTTTTACGAACATAAAATCATTTGAAAAACATTTAAATCATGATGGACCCAGTATGAATTTTTTAGACTTGAACATACCTCTTAATATCTACATATTTCACTGCAAACATCAGCACTCAGAGAAACTTTTTAAAGACATCTAGGGCTGTTTCACAAGATTTATCCCTTTAGCCATCAACTAATTTGCCACGAAGACAGCAGATGATGACTTTCAACATTTCCCTAGAATTATACAAATCAACAATGCTATCAAATTTAGAAAAAAAAAAGTACGTTTAGCGAAGTTTTGAAAATGTACAAGATGTTCTGTCTGTGTGTGTGTGTCTGTCTGTGCAGAATATCTATGTCTGTAGCAAGAATATCTAAGCGTCATATGATCATGAACTTTTGTATGCAGGTACTTTAGGACCCAAATAGGTACCCCTCGTCTTCAAATTAGTTTTTTTAGTTATTTCATGTTTTAGCCTGATTTGCAACAATTTTGACCGATATTCACACAAATCCATTCTTAAGCGACCTAAAATATTACTGCACAGTATCCATCTTGACACAATCGGAGAGATCGGAAAATTTAGTTTCAAACAAACTTTGAAAGGAGTTCATACGATGAATAGATAAATTTTACTGATATTTTTAAAGAAATATATACTTTCGTGTGTTTTATATCACTCCGATTTTTATATTTACTATATATTAAAATTAACGCTCTATCCAACGTTCAGTATTTTCAACAGCTGCTTAATATATCCCAAACCCCTCCAAAAAATGTTTCATGAACCCATCTGTTAGTTAATTATGAATTTTTTTTATCCGAGTCATGTATTTGATTTTTTGAACGAATCTAGTATGCTTCGGCCCACTGGAGGTCGAAACGTATGCGGAAATAGACCAGACCTATTTCGTTTAGAATTGTGGATATTTCGGGATTGGGTGAGATCGTCCTTGGTATGGGGTCGAGAGGTCGTGGATCTAGAACTCTGTAGGAAATAACGTCATCTGCTTTGGGATTTCTTTGGATTGCGAGCTGTAACTAGAATCGAAAATATTGATGCGTCCAGCACTGGAACAACGTCGTATTACGTATCTGAGCAGCATGTGCTCGCGTATGTTTTATAAATTAAGTATGTACTTTATTACGGGCTTTAACTATGTGCATAAATTGTTTGATTTAAACTTAAATTCCGAACGGATTGAGCATTTAAACACACGTTAAGCAAGCACTTTCGAAAAAGTATTGTAATCACCGGAAGACAAGCACGACGTATTGCTCGCTAAATCCCACCGAAGAGTTGGCCTTTGGTGATCAAAACTCGATATTTATTATTTATTTCCGGATTATCTACTGGGATTTAGACACTAAAATGGACTAATCTCATTCTTTACACATGTGCAGAATTATCTATATTTTCTTTTCTGTCAGTTGGAAAGTAGATTAGTTACAATGAAGGGATTTCTGTCTTATAACAGGATGTTGCATCAAAGAGACACTCTATCGCGGTCATTGCCGTGGTGACGAGCGGGATTGACCGATGAAATTTGGTCCACGGATGGTGATGGACGATCAATTAAGCACTTTTTTGACAAAGTTAGATGTTTAGATGTCTAAAATTCTTACATGCCCAAATCAATAATTGGACAGCAATAAAATGCTTTACAAACCAGGTTTAGAATTATACAATTGATTGAAATCCTTCCTTTCATATTGAAAAATTAAACTTTTTAATTTGAGTCTGAGTTATAGACATTCTCTTCTAGTCAGAAGTAGGTGCAATTCTATAGCTGCCTATGATAAATTTATCTAATTGTGGTATATTGGCAATTTTTGTTTCTTTTATATAAAATATGCATGTCTATACTCAAAAATTGTAAGGCACTTTTTACTTTCTGAGTGAAACTTAGAGAATAATACCATGCATTTTAATAAATAAACTCAGACTCATACAGGATATTTTTATTCAATATGTTGCCACTCTATATATAACACAAAATAGTTTTGCATGTAACTTTTTCCTAGAATCATTCGCAAGAGAGAACGAAAGAAAAAAAAAAAGTAGCGAAATCGACTACTCCGGAAAATTTTTTTTTTTGAGATAAAAATTTCTTGGAATCCTTTATCCCCCGAAAAACATTACCCCCATTGCGTGGGCGTCGGAGGGGGCTTCACCTAAACATTCCTCCCCTCATTTCATTCCGAAAAGCACGTTTTGCGTGAGGAAGGCGCCTGCGCAACGGATGCTGCGACGCATGCGCCTCCTGATTCCGATCCTCCGGAGGTGGCCGTGGCTCCCGAATCCTGGGGCCGCAGCATCGTTGCCGCATTGCCTGGCCAAGAGGATGGGAGGCCCCGATCAGTGAAGCCCCTTGCAATGCCGGCCTCCAAGCCCCTCCGACATTTCGTGCTGGAGGCTATCTGCTCCCTCAGTGTCTTCCTTGTGGTGCTCTTTGAACTCTTAAACCTGAGCGTCGTGCCATACGCTCACGGCTTACCCAGTGTTATACGAATAGGTAAGTTTGGAAAATTTACTATTACAATATTTACATTTTTAATGCAAAATAAATTTATTGTTAAAAAGTTTACTAAATCAGAAATTTTCAAATTTAATTTTTACGCCGTGAAATAAATGTCTTACAACTTTTACAAAAAATAATTAAAGTGAAACAGAGTATAATAGAGCGAAATATTTAAATACAGCAAATTTTTATCATGTGCTTGAATATAATATATATCTCTTACGTTTGGAATAATATATAAATAATTTCCTTGCAACAAGATAAGCACATATCATTTAAAAACTTGCTTAACATACACGCGTTTTCAAACGAGCCCGCTAATGATTTGAGTATTTGTTTTGGTTTATTTTCTCCTGCAGCGCGTTGATACTGATACTCTTATAGTACCTTAAACAAAACTTTTTAACTTGTGTAACGGATTTAGCAAACTATTTGTTTCTTCCGGGTTTTGTTACAGCAATAAAATTAGTAATATATATATAAACATTTTCTGTTCTTTTAAGGTGTTTTTGCTTAGATGCGTGATATAATGAAAGTGAAAATATTTTATTGAATTGCCGAAATATAAAATATTAATTAATTTATTGAATTGCCGAAAATAAAAAAAATTATGATAAACAAAAACACACCCAAAATAAATACAATGAACAAAATTAAAATATTCAAAGAGAAAAAACATTGTATGTGAAAAATACTAAGCTGGTATTATATGTTAGATTAACACTACAGTAGTATCCGTAAAATAACGGTATATTAATACCTCATCTACTTATTGCGCTAAATGCAGCATATAAATAAGATGAAATTAATAATTAAAGTAAAAGAATAATAAAATACTAGAAGATATAGTGTAAAACACCTAAAGAAGACTGAATATTAAAACACATTAAAAATACTGAATTATGAAAATAATGGAATGATAGTCATAAAAAAACTAATTATTGGAGGGTAACAGAACAACAATCCATAAGAAATCATACTAATTAAGAGAATAATTGAAGGTATAATAATGAATTGCAATGGATAGGAGACAAAGAATGTGCAAAATCTTCAGGCGGTGGATGCACCCCTTTGTCGTTTTGTTAAATAACCTAAACAAGTTATTTTTGTTAAATAACCTTGTTACATTCAACAAAAGGTTATTTTGTGCCTTAAAGAAATTAATAACATTTACCATAGAATAAAAAGAATGAAAGAAATTGAACCAGAATTGAATGGAAAAAAGTACCAAGCCAGAAATTCATCACGTGCTAACAAAAGATGCAAATCAGCAACCATCGCCACTCAAAAGATAAAAACTAGTGGAGCCAATAAGGAGTAAAAGTAGGGAAAATAATTTGGAATACACAATGAGTAATGTTTGGAAACGTATATATATTAACTAAAAGTAACTTGCGATTTTAAAATCAAACAAGACGTGATTGTCAATGCTACTGTAAAAGATAATTATTAAAATATATGAATGATAGAGAAAGATAATGATTATGCTAGTAATATATTGGATAATGATAATGTTAATAAAGAGGATACATTTAAGAATCTTTAGTTAATTTAAGCTGTTTACAATACTATTCACTAAATATACTGGGTAATTATATAACTAATGAGTATTTTCAAGGTTATTAATGTGCACATTTTAATATTTCTATTAGATAATGTGTATATTCTGAATAGCTGATTAGTTATTATATTACGAAATAATTGAATAGAGTTACGCAAATTAAATGGTAATAATTTGTAAGTTAAAATTAAATTTTATATCAAATAAATTAGTTATTATTTAATTGGAAGGGTCAATGCTAAGATTTAAACCCAAAAAACGATATTATTACTAATGGATGAATCATTAGGCGATAATTCCAGATAATCTAGAGGGAAATCTAATTGGATATTATTATTATCATTATTCTCCAAAGTAGTATTATTGTTTATAGATTGTTGCTGTTTCTTCCCCAATAATTATTTTTTTCTTAATGACTAGCATTCCATTGTTTTCATAACACAGTATTTTTTAAAAGTGTTTTAATATTCATTCAACTCTAGGTCATTTACAAGGGCCTTTGCAACGTTCAAAATATTTGAAACCTATTTATTAGGAATAAAGTATTAGAAAATGTATTTTTACAAGAAAATGATTCAAACTCAGCATTAATTAATTAAAAACTTGATTGAATCGTTAGGCTGCATTCAAACTTAACGAATTAATTGCAGCCTAGCGAAATACAATTCATTCGTTAGGCTGACTGTTTTTTAAGTACGGGTAACATATAAAACATTTAATGCTTTATGTCCTTATTATCAACACTTTGCTGAAATAATTTTGCTAAATATAATTTTGAAATACATTAAATTTATATAACTTTTCTCCAAACATATGTATTCATTTTTATTTTATTTAAAATAAATCACTAACCCTTTATATATGTTTTAATTTAATTATAAATCAAGGGTTTTCAATTTTATACACCCACACGACTACAAAATTATATGATGACTAATAATATATTATATAATAATTTCTTATAAAATTATATACTTTTAAATGTACACAGTAAACAGTTTAGAAGGAAAATATTTATTGAAATTATTTACTAGACTCATTTAATATCCACTCTTGATATATTTACTTACTAAAATATACTGTAAAAATTTTAATATTTTCTTAATACAGTTATAATGTCATATAACGTTTAATCATATAAAATTAATAAAACAATAGATTTCATAAGAATGCTTACAACTTGAAGCATACGTTCCTATTTTTTATGAATTTTATCTTGAGCGCATAATGAAAAATAATCGACATATTCAACAAGACTCAGTTTACTTTCTTCCATATTTTCGTCATATAATTATTTTAGTTAGTTAAATAAAAGAAATTAATGTCGTTCATATTTTCTAATTAAAAAACAATGCTAATTCTGTATATAAATATGTCATATGAACAATAGAAACCATTCTTGGTGTATCAGAGTTATGAAAAGCTTTTTAAAGCAAAATACATATTTCCTAATGTTTATATTAAATTATTAATTATAGCAAGTCAATAAAAAATTAAAAATATATTCTGTTTCAAATAAATTATATATATATATATATATATATATATATATATATAAATATATATATATATTAAAATAATAAAAACGAAAGTGCAGGAGCGCAAATCAGTAAACGCAGCCTCAAACCTCGGGCAATATAATAACGTGTATTTAATAGCAGAAAGTAAAAAGTAACGAGGAAGGGCTGGAAAAGTAGAGCACGGAAAGACCAGGACAAGGAAAATAATCAAGGAATAGTATATCTGACAGAAACGTCTTCAGGGGCACATTCTAGACAGATATACTAAAATCCATTGTTTCTATGATTGCATAAACACACGTGGTTAAAATTTTATGCAATATGTGCCCAACAACAGTATAAAAGAGATTAACAGAAAAACGACCAAGATGACAAAATTCAACTTAAAAACATAAAATACGAAATAATCATGAAAATAATAGCGCACAAATGCACAAACATGCAAAAAGTAAGGGAAATTCACAAATCTGAAGACCGCCAGCGTGAATAATCTTCATGGGAGTCCACCACGTGATCCAGTTTAAATGCTTACCACGCGAAAAAACGCGATGGAATGGACCAGACCAGAGAGAGTCGAAGTAGTTGTACATATTTTCGGTGAGACAAACCCAAGAGTTTAGAAACTAACCGAGAAGTGACCACTACGATCAAAAACAATTAAAGTATGGATAACACTCTTTTTTGGAGCCGTAGCCTGTTTCTGTTTTATTTGCTTTTTAGATATCCGCCTTAACGGTTTTATTAGTGTTTTAAACTTTTTCTTTACCCGTCGATGCGGTTTTTTTTTTTAATTTTGCACGTTTTTTGTGTAACCGAAATTACTGTTTTGTAATATTTGCACATTTTTATTTTTGCACGCTGAGCCGGTGTTTATTTTATGGTATTTCCACTACTATTGCGTATCGTACTTATACTGCGATCTACAAAAAAGGTGGGAAAATAGTACATATAGCATAGACTTTTGAGACGATTAATATGTGATAGTGTGCACTTATTACTATCCAGACGTTTGATGCGGAGCAAATAGCTAATGATTAGATTTTTAAAAACTTGGTTACTAAGGCAAAAAGAATAATGAGGGAAGAATTTTACATTAAATTTAAATTGATGTCTCTTATCATAAATAGTAGTATTGAATAAGTTACTTTGTATATAAATGGTGATATCAAGATAATTTACAGATTTGAAAGGGTGGGATTCATTAGGTATTAACTCAAGATTGAATGGATAAATACTAAATGTGGGTAAAGAATCATGTGCAGTATGAAAACAAAGAAAAACATCATCAATGTAGCGAAAAATAGAAATGTTAAGAGTGGACAGAGTGGATTGTCTTTCGTAAAAGTAAAGATATATATTGGCGAGCATAGAGCTACTAGTGGATCCTTGCGGTACTCCAATCGTTGGGAGGTATACAGCATTAGTTATGAAAAAGAACAAAATGCAATAAATTATTAAAGGTAGATGAGTCATATTTAGTAAGAGAATTTAATTTGAATTAATCGAAGAGTTGTTTAATGACAGAAAATAAATCTTTGATAATGATGTTATTAAAAGATCTTTAAAATCTTTTATATATATATAAATTCATTTGAAATGGAAATGCATTAGAAGTGAAAGATGTTCGGGACCAGGAATCAAACTTGTCACCTAAGGATTACAAGTCCGATGCTCTACCATCTGAGATATCCCAGCACAACTACGTAGAACATTGGACTTGTAATCTATAGGTCACAAGTTCGATTCCTTGCCCCACGTATAAGATATTTCCAATTAAGTTGCTATATTAGCGTACTGATTGTGGATAAGAATTTCTAATTATGAAAAGCAGTTTAATAGATTTTTTAAGTCGACATTCTATACATACATATATATATATATATATATATATATATATATATATATTTCTGCAAATTTGAGGTGAACTGGTGACAACGGAACATCAAGATATGACACAATGAATGCAATGCATGAAATTGTTCAGTGAGAAAAAAATTACCGTTTCAAAGCAATAATGTTTATACAAGGGTCTTACTTCTTTATAATTCTATTACTGGATGTAAAGTAAGAGAACTGTAAAATATCATTTTGCTGGACAAAATAACATTGTAGTTGGACCTGGTGATGGGAAGACGTCATTTCTTGAGAAGCATCATTTTGAGATAAAAGGTGTGACAAAAAGTTTTTTCTGATAGATCAATTATATGGAAAAAATTTCTTTCGCATTCTCATATATGCTGCATTAATTCAGTTCAATAGAGTAATGACCCCCTTTTAACAAAAATAACATACTAATAACCCTTTGTAAGAAAGCCAAGCAGCTATACAAAGGCAAAACGACGTATCTTGGGCCATACATCTTTCTGCTATCACAAGGCCGTGGTGGGCGTTAACAATATGGAAGATCTTGTAAAAATCCATCCTCACTTATATATATGGAGTGGTCGTCATTTTGTCGTTTATAATACATGCCGTTTTCCTACAGAGAACTAACCGAAAATTGTTTTCCTTAATGTAAATTTTTGAGAATAAGTTCGTAATATTTAAGTTTGTGCCCTTTCTATCTGAATCTGTCGGCATTTCAGTAATATTTTCCGCATACGGAAATATTATGAAGACAGTTATTTTGAAAATTAATAAAAATTAACAAATCATCTTAAATGATACATGAATGACTATTATTTAAGATATTTTTGAGGTAATTATTTTAAGATTAAAAACTGTTTGCTGGCGCCCGTTTTACTTCTCTATAATGTAAAATATATGTGAATGGAGATGGAGAATACTGTGTGTAGTCAGTAATTTGACTCTCGAATTTGGATGGATCTACTCGTTTTGAACATATGTTGAATATGAATAAACAATTATTTTAGTTATGTCTGACAATGTAAGTGGGTGCGCGTGCAGAATATGTCTCAAAAAAATTTAGTTAATCTAATAATATTGGATACAATTATTTGAATTGATAAACGTTCAAAGTTTGCTGATGTTTAGGAAGATCAGATCAGGAGAAGACTATTTAAAACTATTTCTTTTTGGAATAAAATATATAAAATAAATAATTATGTTACATATTGGTAAAGAAATTTCCATGTCACACGCGCAATATTTTATTTGACAGCGCGTGACACAATTTACCGAAAATTAAAATGCACTTTTTTCTCGACAATATGATATTTAACGATTTTAACGATCACAGCGTAGAAACAATGATACCGCATCAAACGAAGAGGTGAGAATTATTTTATTTTATAGAAAACAGCGTAATGTTTAACAGATTGCTAAAGCATCTATCTTTTGGGGATTCTTTCTATCTTCAAAGATTAGACAATAAAATTTATATGAATTGTTCACGAAAGGGTATAATAAAAATATGAGCTCATAAAAGTCCAACGTGATAAAAAGTTGAAAAAATAAATAGTAAAGTTTCATATATTATTTAATTAGTATACACGGGCTCTTAAAAAGTAAGTGCCATATGAAAAAAAATGACAATCTTTATTTTAAATTATATTACATAAATATTTCATCGCTTTCACTTTAAGTAACCATACTTAGAAAATGTCAGAAACACCATACTAAATATTAATTCCTTAGAAGAATTTAAGGTACAAAATTTAATTTTTCACTGAAAGATTTCATATATATTTTGGTGCTTATTCTTAAACTTTTCAATCTATGGGTTTTAGTAAATAAGTAAGTAACTGAATGTGTTGAATTAATGATAATTATAATCTGACTTAAAAAAATAATATAATCCAAATAATAAAATCTTAAATTCACAAAATTAAAAGCATGTGAACAAAAAGTACATTTGAATTTTCACTTTCAATTAAGTCATACATAGGGAGTTCTTAAATTTAAAAGTCTTTCAAAAATCCAGTCTATTTAAAAAATAATTGCTTGTATACTACTCAAGTAAATTTAAAATGACTGTAATATTTTCGCTATGCATAAACATTAAATTATTTTTTAAGTATATATAATAATATTTTATAATTTCATCATTTAGCAATACAATTCTCCATAAGAATAAATTAAACTGACTAATTCTTTACATATACACATTTCCATACTGTGCATACATATTAATGTATTGTAAATTTAGCTTTATTGCCAAATTTATAATTTAGAGAAAATAACCTGAATTTTATTAACAAATTGATTCCTTTCTTATTTGACTTTTAGATAATATCTTTCGTTAATAGGTGTTTTCGTGCTCTTAATGTTGGTAAATCTATTTCTTTCATATCGCCGAAATTGTAAATTCTGGCAGAATGTTATCAAACTTGGTAATAGTTTACAGGAGGTCATGGGTCATGGGATGGGATATTTTCCGAAAAAAAAAAAAAAAAAAAAAAAAAAAAAAAAACCTCACCGTCCGCGGGGAATGCGCTGTATGCAATATTGTTAAACGAAATAAGACATGAAGACATCGGTTTAAAAAGTTTTTAATCGTTTCTAAAACGTGTTACAAATCATGTTCAACGTGGCTTCCACTATTTTTTGAAAGCAAGTTAAATCACATTATTGCGTTCTCAACAGTAACTCTTAGCATATCAGGAGAAATGTTACGGACATGTCGGTGTATCACATTTTTCAATTCCGCCAAATTGTTTATGTTATCACTATAAACAGTGGCTTAGATACCACGATTTTTATGCAGGACGGGGTTCCACCTCACATTGGTACATGTGTCAAACAGTTACTTAAGCAACATTTCACGGATGACCGGATTGGAAGCCGACACTTACCCATTTCTTGGCCACCCCGGTCACCAAACCTCAACCCCTGTGACCTCTGGCTATGGGGTTACCTCAAAGCCACTGTTTATGGTGATAACATAAACAATTTGACAGAATTGAAAAATGTGATACACCGACATGTCCCCGGCCGTTCAATTAGTTGCTCATGTCCACTGGATGAGTCGGACGGTCTGGGTTTTCAACACCGACATGTCCGTAACATTCCTCTTGATATGCTAAGAGCTACTCTTGAGAACGCAGTAATGCGATTTAACTTGCTTTCAGAAAATGGTGGAAGCCACATTGAGCATGATTTGTAACACGTTTTAGAAACGATTAAAAACGTTTAAAACCGATGTTTTCATGTCTTATTTCGTTTAACGATATTGCATACAGCGCCATTCCCCGCTGACGGTGAATTTTTGAACTATTCTTTTTTTTTTGCGGAAAATAAAATACCATGACCTCCTGTAAACTATTACCAAGTTTGATAACATTCTGTCCAGTAGTTTTCCTTTTATAGCCATTTCAAAGAGGAACTTTAATTATAAAGACCCTGTATATATATATATATATATAATAATAGAAGTTTGAAAATCCAATGAACGAAAAGTAAGAAGATGTAACACGATAAACCTAACTTTTTAAAAACACCCACAGAATAAAATATAATACTGCAAATCATCAATCAAATGGATTAAAAATACAAAACACTAGCTATCAAGTTACAGAAAATCAACCAAACTAAAAGGTATGGAAACAAAAAAAGAAAAACTTAAACTAAATTCAACTATCTAACTGGCGTACAAAACAAATGTAAAAATCAATTAATCCTCAAGCATATGGAAAAAATAAAAAAATTAATATCGAATCAACAAGTCAATGAAAAATATAATACAAAGGTATGGAATCGAAATAAGTATAACAAACGAAATCAAGCACAAACGCCTTACACGTGGACAAGGCTCTAAGCCTAAATCATGAATTGTTAACCTCTACAAAAATCTAATCATGTCCAAGTTTTTTGTAGAAGCAAACACAAAAATGTATGTTTCTGAAGAAATAGATAGATTAAATCTATGAACTATTTCTACTTGGACGACATACATAAAGATGGAATAAAAAAGAAAAAATGAATACCTGGAAAAAGCACAGCGTGTGTACAGACGATTCATTACAGGGATCGAGGGAACACTGATAGAAGAGACCAGTGTTGCCATTCGTAAAGAAAAAATAAAAAAACATTTACTGTTGCCATTCATAAGAATTGAAAAACTGTGAAGCGAAATGTAAAGAAAAAGTATTAATATACAAAAAGAGCTACTAAAAAGAGGGGCAAATAAAGGTAATGCTGAATATATATATATATATATATATATATATATATATATATATATAAAATAATGATTTTGTAGAGCTTTAACGTTTTGTGTACTCTCTGTAAATGCTTTATCTTGAAATTTATCTAAATTTACATTGGTAGTTTGAAATCGTTAAATAAACCCAATACAAACAATTTTCAAGATATATACTGTATTTTGTGAAATTTAAATTTCTGTCTTGAAGGGATTGTGAAAACGCAGTCTAGTTTGATATTACATCACAGATACACTAATTTTGGTAATATTTGTGGAGCGCTGATGGACAAAATCGAAAAAAGTAACCCCCCTTTCTTTTCTATCTGAAGGAAATAGAAGACAAGAAAAATCAATCATGCTTAAAGCATTGATTATGAAACACTTTCCAACTTCAATGCAATTTTATTTAAACAAGTCTAAAATGCAATACATTCCTCGGTAATATTTTGAACTTATCACAATACTGCATTAATTTATTATATTTGAAAACTTAAACCTTCATCGAAAAAAATGAACTTCATTCAAATGACGGCATTGAAATATACATTCCTTGGTAATAGTTTTAGAATTGTCATAATACTACGATAATTTATTATATTTGAAAACTTCATCGAAAACAACTGAAATTAATTCAAATGACGTCATAGAAAAAATAACACGCCTGGATCTCTCTATAAAAGCAGGATTTCATTCATAACTTTCTCCCATTCATTTCAGTCATCACAATACTATAATAATTTATTTTATTTAAACATTTTGTTTAAGACCATGGAGCTACAAAAAATTAAACTCTATGCTTGAAACTTCATCAAAAAAAATCATCCTTCTCTTTATGAAATCAATTAATATTTCATTCAAATCAGCCATGCAGACTCCATGGACTAAATTATTTTGTGTTAAAAAAATACAGGAATTCTAATACAACTCATTCTATATATTTTGCTGTTTACATTTTACATAGGTGAAAAATAGGCTTAGTTGTAGAAATAATCAAATTTAGATGAGCATTTAAATTCAAATATATTGTCATTGCGTTGTTTCAGTATGTAGATGCACGGAATTTAAGCAAAAATAAAGTAGTTTTAGGACGGATACAACAGTCAATATGAATTAAAAAGAACTAAAAAAAATCACGATTTTGAAACAAGATGGATGCCATATATCATTTTGAAGTGGGTCATATGATCGTTTCATATCATGGTCACGTGATCGTTTCATATAAGAGGTGTAATTATTATTTTAATTTTTATTTAAAAAACTACTGAATATATTTCGCTGAATTTTTTTTATATATTTTATGAAACAATTTGAATATTACCTAAAATTTTCGAAGCAATTTGTGAATTTTAAATTCGCTTAAAAAATGTTTGAAAAATTAGGTCCCATAGGGCTCAATGTATTTCATTTTTTCGACCCGGGTTCAATCCAAAACTAATTGGGTAATATTATTCATTTATAATCCCATAGATTCTACAGACCGTCTGAACAACATACTAAAATTTCATTTTGATTAAGTCATATTTACGGCAGTTATCGTGCTAACGAACAGACAGACAGACAGAATGAACAAAGTCATAAACACTTTTCAACTTTGTTGTAAAGTGTTAAAAATGGTCTATAATAATCTTTTAATAAGACGTTTAAGTGCGATTTTAGTATTTACAAATTTTATCTGAAATATATGTTAATATGTTTATTACTAGGTAGCTATTCAGAAGAAACAATGATTTATTTATGTTAATAAAGGCATACTCTAAAAAAATCAGCGGACGGGAGAAATAAGTTTTTCTTCTACTATACATGATCATTTGTCATATAATAATAATTTATAAAGAAATAGAAATTTACGCAACAAAAGTTTTGAAATAGTTTTTAATTTAAACTAAATGCAGTTATTCTATTTCTCATACATTTACTGTAATTTTAGAAAAAGTTAGTTATATTAGGCTCTGTATGAAAGGTGACCGTATGGCCATATCTACTTTACATTAGATCTGTACACCCGCAGTGCATTGAATATTTGCCGGCTTATATTAATTCAAAATAGCATTTACAATTTCATGTTAATTAAAACTTCAATGATATATAAAATTGTTGATTAACGTTGTATATAACTATTTTGAACTGTTGACAAAATAAGGGCTGTAGTCCTGTCGGCAGAGTTTTGAGAATCGTAATAAAATTTCACTATCAAAGAATGGTGATAGACATTTGTTTGAGGCAAAATGCCAAGATGAAGATTGACGGCACACCAAAGCTGCTACCAACTAAAGATATCCAATCAATTCTACAGGTTGAAATCAATCAATACAATAATAATAAGAAAATCATACAATACAATAAAATTATGGCTTATATAGCTTACTTTTATTTAAACTATGTCTTATTTTTAAAAAATAAAAGTTATTAAATAATATTGCTTATTATTTCGACTAGGTGCTAATTGTTACAATATGGTTTGGCTTTATTTAGAAAGATGTCTTTGATTCATAAACATCTAACCTAAAAATTAATTAAAAGACATACCTTACACTGATTAGAAAATTAGTAAAACTATTCAGAAGTGATTAAACAGTGAAACAACATTGGAACCATAGGTCTACGACCTATGGTTCCAATTACAGAAATGTTTTAATTGAGGTAGACTATCCTTGTATATGCAAATGTTTATCATGTGACATCTTTTAGTAAAAAAGTATAAAATATGACTTTTTATATGAACCGCTTAGAAAAAAATGTTAAATTATAAAATGATTTTCCATAGCACAATTAGTCAAACAAAAAAAAAGTTCGTCATACCGTCAAATTTACCCTAGATAACATTAATTAAACTTTTCGACGGATAATTGGGAACTGTGATTAACTTTTGGTAACGATAGGTAAGCATATAATTTTTCTAATTGAAAATTTTTCTAACTAAATTCAATTTTAGTGCGACACTTGAAATTGATGTTTTTGCTGTTTCTTTTGATCGGGTTAAAATCCTATAACTTTGATAATATTTTACGGCAATTTTGCATAGAGAACAGAGTTCCCCTCCCCACAAAAAGACCTTTAAATGAATAAGGAACAATTTGCTAATTGGGACTTCCTTTGTAGACTGACAGTATAAAAAGTAAAATTTTGCCCTTTTTACTAAAACGTGTTTCGTGACCCAAACTGTCGTAGTTTACAATCCTGTTTTATTTGAAGCATTTCTTAAACTGAAATTTTGGGTTCGCGATCAAGAGATATTTAGTAGTACAATCTTTTTGAAGCACCCTGTATACTCAATAATATTTCGTAAAGTATTCATTTATATTCAACGCTGAAAACAAAATTAGTGCATAGATATAATTACTTTCTATCTGTCCTAAATGCTTTTGAAATTTTGAAATCCTTATTTTCATTTTTACTTTCAAGACAAACTAAAGTCCTTTTGTCTTCCCTATGCAGTGTCCTGTTTATGATATTAAACACGTTATAACGAAATATTAAATGAAAATGTGATTTATTGTAAGAAAAATAATTATATAGTATATTTCTGGGGGCTCCAAAAATATGGGGTATAGAACAAATTCCCTTCTGGTAATCACTCCCTGTATACTGATAAAGAGAAGGACGTCTTTATGAAGGGCTTTCAGTAGAGAACTTGTATTGGATTTAAGTTACCTGCTTGACATCCTCAAATTTAAAATTCATTTTACTTTATATAAAAATTTTCAAACGAATTATTATTCGTAAGGAAAGTAATATTTGGAATTTTAACTCTCTTGAGTAAATAACGAAACAAAAAATTATTAAAAGGCGATAAAATATTTAGTATTATAAAGAAAAATTTAACTTTGACCATAAATATATTTAAAAAATATGTTTAACTAGGATGGATTATTTCACCTGGTTAAACCATAAAGTTTTTCGTTAGGGTTTAAATCTTGATGAGGCACTTTAACAACGCTTAGTTGAGGAACCAATTTATATACCATCCAGGGAGTAACTTGCATTTTAAGCAGAATATTTATCATAAGATTAGACAACGTAAAATATCAAAATAAATCGCGCAAGTTTTTTTAAGTATATAAGAAATTAATTCCAAACTAAAAAAAAAATGTTCCGTTGTACATTTTTAATTTACGTATATGGGCAACATCATCAACGATTTGTTAAAACTTGAATTTTTTTTGTAGAACATCAACTTTAAATTTCCTTCTAAGTTGTATTGATGTTAAATTAAATATTAAAAGAATTAATTATTAATTTGATTTTTCCAAAGACTTGAACTTTCTTGTCGTATGATCACGACCAGACTAAAAGGTATAGAATTATTTAACTTTATACAGTATACTACAGACTGTTAAAGTCGTTTGATTCAATATTCTAACACGATTGATTATGCTCACGTTTTTAAATTTACATTTCTTGTCACGTTTTGTAATAGTTTGATATAACGGATATTAAAAGAATTTGATATCTGAAATTGCTTCCGCAAATAGTATTTTTTTTATTTAAGGTTATTTTAGTTTATTTCAACAATAATGCTATGTACTCCCCTATATAGCGAATGGCTTTTGTGACACTGGTTTCGCCCTTTTTAACGTTTTCTGGCAACTATAGGGGAAATACAGTGTGATTATAACTTAAATATTCCTATTCAGAGCTTTCTGTAGGCATCTTTACTTGTCGAAATTCGACCAGATTTAAAAGGAAAATCTTTCAAACCGAAATTTTCGATTTGGATGAAAAACATACAACGGAAGTATACATCCTAATAAAAATTGCTAAATATCAATCGAACGATAGGAAAAATAAAATAAAAGCATAAATTAAACGCCAAAATAATCTTTCTGGCGATGTTTGGCAAAAGAAAAAAAAACATGGTTGAGGAAGGGGGAAAAAACCGTGGCTTGCCTTAAGTCTTTTTCCTTACGGTCATTTGCTTTCTACAACATATTTGATGCGACATATGGTTCAACTTTAGTTGCACCATTCTGTCACGTTTCTTATTTAGAATTTGTTATTTCGATTTTGTGGAACTCGTAGGATTTTTTTTTGGGTAATTAAAATAATCCCTCATTTGACTAAATACTTATTCCATTACACTTAATCTATTTTGTTCTGGAGTAAAACAGCTCTTTCGTAGTTCCAAAGAGTAATTAGTTCAGTTGTGAGGCACTATTATTTTTTGTAGTTTTAACTGATCTCTGAAGTTTACTGTAAAAATGACGCAATTTTTATGTTTGAAATGGAAAATGTCATTTGTAAAAGCATACAATGTTGTTCGTCGCCTTGAGGAGTATATTCGGCCAATAATATGGTGTTATCTAAATTTACAGGAACAGACAGATTTACAAAATCAGACTGCTAAAATTTTAGAAGGTTTTCAATGTGGAACTCTAACACGTTGCTATTAATGAAGTAGAAAAGTTCTTCATGTATATAGATTTATTAGAGAAGGACATTTGAACAAGTAGTCCTTGCTCACTTACAAATTCCTAGTGTAGAAATTACTAAAGCGTAGAATTTAAATTATATTTGGAAGCATTACGAACATCCCTGCATATTCAAGGTTTCCCTTTGGTATCCTGAGTTTTCAACGCAGCATTTAGGAATCCGAAAGCTAGAGCGCAAACCATTCAATAAGAGACATGTTAAATTTGAGTCAAAATCACTTTGACCTCATGCACATCCTTGTAAATAATTTATGATTGTAGAGGGAGTTTTAGTACGCCTTGAAAAGGCAGAGAATGTTCAAAGGAAAACATGAGCATACTCACTACCAGTACCGCTTGTAGTGTCGTGCCCAGAAAATCACTCTACTGTCGGAAATTTAATACCCAATTTGAAATGATTCCTTCCTCATACACAAAGTTTCTAGTGTCGATATATAATATTTAACTAATTTATGAAATCACCACATTCTTTTATATATACATTTTAAAACATCCTGTGATATTTTTTGTATGAAGAATCCATCTCTGTCATATGAACTCAATTTCTTACTTTACTGGAGCTACATCCAAAAACTCATGGGTAGCCCTTGACCTTCCGATACTGATGACGAAAACACATCATGTGTTTTCGAAACAACCGTATGCTTAGAATATTTTATTTTCACAGAATTTAAGTTAAGATCTCTAGTTATTTGACTTCCTTGTTAGTAAGATCACTCTTCAGAACAAGCGGAAAAGATTTCTTCGAAAAAATATTGGTTTTAAAACTTTTTGCCATGGGTCCATTTCCGGTGAGCGTGGTGGAAATTCGAAAATTTCGACTCGACAACACGGCAAATAGACAACATATGAATTTATTGATACTAAGAATATTTTACATCATTTTTGTCGGAAAACACTATGCCTATCGTATATTTGAAAATGATTTGCTTAAGCTGTTCATTAAATACAATGACAGTTATAATTCTATGCTGGATAAATGCACGCAGAAAACTATAAAATGTATTGATTACACACCAGGTTTAAATTTCTGTTTCGTTTACCTTGAAATAACACACTTCGAGATCTTATATGTTGGGGCTTTTCTCCTGTTTGTGATTTTTCAAAACTATTTTTCTCATAAAATCATCTTTACATGTTTGAAACAGATTAGTTTAATCCTTTTTTTATTGTTGACAATTTTAGGTGAGATTCCGCCCCTTTCTTTCCGCGCCTTTTGTTGCCCTTTTGTCGCCATTTTGTTTCTAAGATTAAAATTGCAACATTCCATTCTAGCAGCCCTTCCCGCGTTTTTTTGTGTTCCTTTTGTCGCCAAAGTAAAAATCGCCCTTTTGTCTCCAAGGTAAAAATCGTCCCTTTGTCGCCGTTTCATTCAAACATGGGCCTACGACCGCTTCGCGGGCAACTACGCTCGTCCGCTAAGAAACATTACAGAAAGTGGTTTCGCTGGTTGTCGGAGGTTGCACGTAGCAACAGCTGTTTGTGCAACAGGTGTTCTGTTGCTCATAGAGCACAACATAGAAATCATAATTCTTTTCTTTTTACCTTGGTGACAAAAGGGCGACAAGAGACGGCAAAAGGACGACCAAAGACGAGAAAAGGGGACCAAAGACGACAAAAGGGCGATCGAGGACGACAAAAGGGCGATCAAAGACGACAAAAGAGCGACCAAAGACTATAAAAAGGCGACAAAAGACGCGGAAAGGGTTTCCAGAATGGAATGTTCTCCAAATCATAGCAGAGATTGTCAGAATCTCACCTAAAATCGCCATGAATAAAAAAGGGATTATACTACATCTGTACCATACGTTTTAACTGTTGCTCCTGTTAAATTTTGTCTTCTTTCGGCCAACAGATATCTGAATAGTGATATTTGTAGTATTATCATCCTGTAAAATACTAGTGCAGTTATCGACTATTCATTGCTGGAAATCACTAAAAACATCTGCAATGTTGTTCGTTGCACTAAAAGCGTTATTTCTATAATATTTTGCATAGAAAAGGGAATACATTTTGTGAAAAATATTTTAATTGAAACGGACTCCATGTCAAAAACTAGAAACTGGAAATGCAAAAGGTGACTTAAAGAAATTTCCCGAAATTTGTTTCGAACACTTTCAGAGGTCGAATGCAAGTAATAAAGGTTCCTTTCTCTGTTTAATACGAATATACTCGCTGTCACTTGTTTATAGTAGTCGAAAAGAGCAGAAGAAAGTTTAGAGTTTTGGGTGATGTGGGAAAAAAATCGGAAAAACCTTGGAAAATATAAGAGTTAGCTGATCGATACAAACTGAGAAGTAACAGTTGGAGAAGATATTAGTTGACTGTGGAAATAGATGGGAGTGGATAATAGTCGTAATTCATAGCCCGAGGCTTTCTACTCTAGAAGATGGAAGAATGGAAATATTAGATTACGCCCAAATAGATCAAATAATAGAATGGGAATAGCAAAGTCGGAAGATTTGATCGAGTATCAGACGCAAAAAATAGGGGTTGGCTCCACAGTGACGCATTTTAGTTTGGGGAATATATTCAAGCTGTCATTGTGTTAGAAAAAGTGGTGATATATTATAAATGATAAAATTGTTAAAACATATTGAAAATGATATCAATTAAACCTGCCATTATGATAGTAACTAAAAGGTGTAATTATCATAAAAAATTAAAACATACTATATTACGCTAATAGTGTGCTTTAGAAAGTTTGGTACCGATGTAAAAGACCATATACTAGTGAAACCTGTTTAAAGTGACCACCCTTCGGACAGAGAAAACTAATAACGTTATGAAAATGGCAGTGGTTTGCTACATAAAAATGGTATGGTCACTTTGGGAAAGCAGTCACTTAAGTCAGGTGGTCAGTATAACAACGTGGCGACATTGTCAGGTTTCACTGTATTTGGATCCAGAATTCTGAACACTTTAGGACCAGTGACACTTTATGTGAAACAAAATCTATAGCAAAAGTGGCGAAAACCAGGAGAAGATTAGCCGGAAAAGAGGACAACAATCCCTGGCTGTACTGAATCGCCAATTTTCGGATTGATACACCAACGTCTCTGAATATTGGACCACAGGGACACATTCGTATTGCCATTAGAGATAGGACTGTCTCAAAACATAAATACAAAATGACAGAACAGATGCTGTATCACACAGACAATTAGACCCCCTAAAAAACCAATTTAAAAGTTTGGAATTTATCATGAAAACTCCTGAAAACTTTTCATTTGGAAAATAATTGATAAAAGTAAGAGAAGTTGGGAAAGCCAGGACATGATTATTCTTTTCCCCTCCGAAAATTCATCTTGATAATTGCTTCTTAGTTTATTCCACTTCCCTTATACTTACGGCACAGATTCTTTTTCTTAGAATTTTCGCAAAATGTTCAAAACTATTAAATACAGTTATAATGTTTATTTTCGATGTCATTAATGTAAAACTGAAAAATATATAATATAACACACGACTTATTCAACACATTAACATATTCCGATGTGGGAAAATAATGGCACAGATTTCAACTGTCTTCAAAATGAAAAGACTTAGTTCTGTTGCTCTTTAAAATAAGTATACACGATTTTAAACAAATCTCATAAATCATTCGAGAGATGTCACGCTTTCTGAGGAAAAGTAAATTTTCTCTTGCGAATGACCGGTGAATGCTTCTTTTGAATAATGCGCACTCGTTTATAGTTAAATTTACTTAAAATCAATCTCTCATTTAATAGTATAGTGTTAACTTCTTTTTTTAAATTTTCTCCATTTTATATCAAAAGGGCAATATCTCGAGATCGATACATGTTAGCGGCAAATAAATGATGTCATTCTATTTGAAATAAAATATTATATATGAAATGGATACTGTTCTACGAAAACTAACATAACTGTTTTCATGAATCTTTCTTTATTTAATTTAAAAAATGAGGACTTTCTCTAGAAGCGATTTTTTTTAATGTCAATCGGCATCTTACGTTCCCGACTGTAATAATTCCATTTATTTAGCTGAATGTTTTTGCTCACGTACAGATGGACATCGTTGGCCTTGATTCGAATTAAAGAATATCCCAAGCATATCAATCTATCCACATCACAGAACTGAATTTTGGATCTTCATCCCAATACTTTTTCTTGCATGGTAAGGAAAGCCAGAGTCTAAAAAATCAATGCTCATTTTTGAAGCAGCACTTGTTTCTCGAAGACAAATTCAAAACAAATTCAAAACATAATCATAGTTTTTGGTATATTTTGAACATTTCAGTGTATTTTGAACTCTGTTTGAAAACTCACTCAGAACTGAAAATTTAACAAGTTTACTCTTTCTATATCCTGATTTTCAGTTAGAGTACAAAGTAAGAGGATTTGTCTTAAAAGAAACTGAGTTTACGCCTAAAAGCACTTTCAACAAAACAGTCCCTTGAGGGTTTCGTTGGTATAATTCAAAAACAATACGTCATATACAGAAAATCCATGATTTATTTGGAAAAACTTTTTATTTTAGATTGACTTCATATCGAAAGTAGAAAGTCAATGAAAAAGAGGCTTTAAAGGAATTTCTCGAGATTTGTTTCAAACATTTCCAGAGGCTAAATGAAGGTTCTTTTTCCTTAATACAAACATATACGCTGTCACCTTTCAATGAAAAGAGCAAGTTTCAGTTGAAAAGAGAAAAATCATAAAAAAAAGTTTATTTTTTCATGATATGAAAAAAAAGTCAAACCTGTATAGCTAGGATGGCCAAACTACGAAGTAACAGTCAATGTATTGGTTATATATGGTAGTAGGCGAGAATGGGAAATAATAATGATTCATAACTTCCGACATCTTGATCTAGAATCAAAGGTGGATAGGTGGGAATATCAACTTCAACGAAAATAGATAATTTAATTAAAATGAAATGGCCAAGTTGGAAACAGATCGAGCATCTTTGAGAGGACGTTGCGGGTTTGATGCAATTCGGTTCCATAGTCACACATTTATTTGAAGAAAGATTTTGTGAATTTGCACCTACTAAATATAGTGCGTATTAAATACTGTAATTAATAATTTTTGTAAAAACTGTATTTTTGATAAATCAGATTTCACAACTGTCCTTTTTGGTGTCCCACTGACCAGATACAACTGTCCTTTAGATCTATATGAATATAAAATGTATTACTAAATGAATAATAATTTAAAATTATTAGTTTTATTTTCTTTCTTTGCACCATACTTGTAATTATCATATGTACTTTTAGATTATATGAAAATCCGTATAGATTTGATTGGCTTTTTGTTGAAAAGGTCTTGGCTTAAAACGTTATCTTTCAAAACATATATCGCAAACATCGAAATATCGGTTTTCTGCCAGAAATAGACACATTGCAGCCAATCAACTCTCTTGACTAAAGCTTGCAAAGGACCTCAATGTCCCAACCGGGAATCAAATCACGGATATTCGTACTGACTAACTAACGCTTTACTGTTGAGCTATTGGAACGGATTTGCAATCGCTTATTGTCGAAGGGACTCTGCATTCTCCACCCTCTAATGTCAAATTGACTTGCAACTGAAAATCTGACTGACTTCAGATAAGTCTTTTGTTGCTGTTTTTATCTTCCGTATTAGTTTCCTGTGTGGTCTTTATCCTCCAGATTTGAAATCGGCGCTCAATGTACCAGAGTCTACTAAAATCATGCTAGTCATACTAGGGTCACATTCAGGCCCCCGATATTTTTGCAGTAACCTACACTATTGGTTTGTTCAGGCGCCATTGATATTGCTGCCCCAACCGGGAATTGGACCACGGATCTTTGTGCTGGTCATCCGACACTCTACCGTTGAGCTACTGGAACGAAATTGCAAGCTCTTATTGTCAAAGTGAACTCTGCTGGCTCTTGTTGGCTAATAACGATTCGTTTTAAATGCTATCTACATACGTATTATGCTGTCACTTTCAAACATAGACATTGATTCGATTTTCTGCCTGAAAAACAGTGTTCAAATACTTGCAAATACTATTTCAGTAAAATAGATTCTCCGAGTTTCTTATTGAAATATTAAAAAAGCACTAACTAAATGCTCATTGAATTTAAACGATGTAACCAAAACATCAGAACTCCGTTATGAACATGTTGATAAAAACTAGTAATTTGAAAAGTAAAGCTACAATAGAACCTCTAGAATAATACAATTTTCAAAGAAATATTAAAAACGAGAAATGCATGAAAAAATTGCAGTTTATGCCAACTGTTTGTTAAAATCGTGAAAATAGGCCGAATCAATTTTGCGAATATACTAAAGTGTCAGAAACAGAGGTGAACATCGGAAATGACAGCCGTATTGAATTTAATTTTTAATAAATTATAGAATATATATAATAAAATTTAAGTATATCTACAGGTCTACAACTTATATTGAAAATTTTGAACATCGGCCTTGTAGATTTCAAGAACACACTAGGGATATATAAATTCGATTAGAAGTCATAATTCAAATTTGAAAGTTGTCTGGATTTAGGCAAAATATTTAGACACATTTGCGGGTTGAGGCATTTCGTCAGAAAATAAAATAGGTGGAGTAGATTGCGAGAACTCTCCGGGGACAGAAACGTCGTCAAAGTTCAAATATAGACAGTACATTACGACAGACACGAATTGTATTAACTGCATATGTCGAAGGCTAGAAATTAACTTTTTCGATATACGTTCCGCGCACATCAAAAATTCGAATGCTAATAACGAATATAATTTTCTCAGTTTTGAGTGTGCTGCACCAAGAAAAATGTGAAATTAATATTTACGAGTACTTGAAATGTTATCAGTTTCAAAAGTATGCATAAAAATGCACTGTAAATAATCTTTCAAACCAACTAAATACCAATATGGAAAAATGCACTGCAAAACAAGTTTTCAAACCATCTGAATACCACTATAGAAAAATGCACTGTTAAGCAATTTTTCAAGCCAACTGAATACCAATATAGAAGAATGCACTGTAAAACAATTTTTCAAACCAGATGAATACCAGTATAGAAATTACGGTTGGAAAAGGATCAAAAGGAATTCCCTAGATTTGTTTTGAACACTTACAGAAACCAAATGTCAGCAATGAAGGTTCCATACTGAACTTAATGCGAATGTATGCGCTGTCACTTGTCGATATCAACCGAAAAGAACAAGGAGCGTAAGGATTTTTTTATGTATGTAATGCGGAAGAACAAAAAACCTGTGTAGCTCAGGGAACATAATGGCCAACTAATCGATACAAACTGAGAAGTAACAGTTGGAGAAGATATTAGTTGACTGTGAAAATAGATTGGAGTGGATAATAGTCGTAATTCATAGCTCTAGCCCTGTTTCTCAATAACGGAAAGGTAAAGTCGGAAAGACTGATCGAGTATCTGTGCAAAGCAAGATAAGAGTTTATTGCAATTTAGCTTCAAAGTGATAAAGATAATACTTTTCAGCGACATGATTGAAAATTCTGTATGTAGATATATAAATAATGCTATTAAAACGTTTAAAAAATAAACCTTACTTTGTAATTTGTACTAAAGACGCACATATTATTAAATGGAAAATTACCCTCACTGAGCTAGTTTAATTGATTTCAGGATATTGGTACTTTATTTTGAAGAAAAAGTATTTCAGAAATTTGCATTTAAATGCTGTTTATTATATATGTATTAATTCCACTGACTCTTATATTCAATTTAGGCATAAAGTTAAAATGGGCAATCAACTTTCCTTTTCTGATGTTTTTATTTTTAGAAGAGATTCTTCTTTTAGCACTTCTGTTTCTTTGGAAATTTTCTCTATTTCTCTTGTCTCCGCATTTTCTTTCAAACCATCCTCCCCAACAGGAATTAGTTGCATTTTATTCTTGTGTATCGCGCGGCTCACTTGCACTTTGATTGAAATTCTTTAACTTCTGAAATTAAATTCTTAAACTCTTTAGCTAAAAGCAGGAGTTTCAACCCTTCTGTTATTGATAAAGCTTTGGTAAAATTTACTAGACAGGGTCCACTACCCACTCTTTTTGTTGGTCCACTACCCACTTTTTGGTCCACTACCCACTCTCCCGACAAAGTTTTTGTTTAAAAAAATTAATAGTTTTAACCTTTTACTCTCCTTTAAGATCTAAAATTTCTAGAGTTTTATCAAGATTCATTTTCACAAGTTGTTTTTAGATAAATTAATAAATTCCAGTTTCCATCAACTAAAAATCTTATTCCACACTTATGCAAAGGTAGCATTTATTCTGTTAGTTGTCAACGTAACTTAGCCTACATGGGAACACAGAAAAAAAAGGCTCTCGAGAAAGCGTATCAAAGAAATTCTAAGATGGTTGTTTAGCAAGAAACATCTAAATCATCCATTTCCCAACATTGTCGGTCTGAAAATCATTCATTTTAATTTTATAAGAAAAATAATCATCGCGCATACTCGCACTATATCTGAACTTGTTTTCTTTAAGGAGCTTTAAACGCTAATAATCTTGTTAACGATAAATCAGCACTTTCTTATGTCTCCGTAACATGAAAAAATGCCCTAATGATAAATTAGCAGTTCATTGCATCCCGGTAGCATGGATAAATGTCCTCCATACATATTCTTGATTTCACACATTAGCTCATATAGCTTTTGAAACAGTTTTAAATCAACTATTTAATTAGCTCCTTCTTAATTCCAATGCCATTCATTAGTGGTTTAAAGTTGTTTGCTTGCAACTGGAATTTAATTATTAACTTTGATTCATAGCTTCCATAACCGGTTACCGCCTTAATTATTGCTTATATATTTTTTTCTTTTCAGTATCATTCACTGCCACTTTTAAAATAGTTTGTTCGTTGGTAATTTGAATATAGTTGATGAAATCATTATTGAAGCTCTGCGAAACCGGTTGTTTATCCCGCACCTCTGTATTTTTTTTAATTAGGCTTTTTTATTTTTTCGAAAACTGATTAATCTTGTTATTGATAAATATGCAATTCTTTTTTGACTTTAAAAGTTAGTTTATGTTGTATCCGTAACCGGTTGTTTTTCTTTTAATTTGTTTATATCCTTCTTAATTCCAGTCTCATTCAATTATATTTCTCATTTGACTAACGGACTGATGATTTCTTTTAGTTGATGAAGGTAGCTCATATTGTAGTTCTGAAATCGTTTTTCCCCTTCTTTTTGTCTCAATCACTGTTAATTTGATAACAGTTTGATTGATAAAATTAACTTTCGAAACCGGTTACTTCTTTTTGTATTCTTGGCCTATTGATAGAGAACATTTAGACACTTAATAATTTTAGTTATGTTGTTCAAAGATATTAGAAAGTTAGAAGGTTAATGGCTTAGTTGTCAAATGCCTGGAATTTGTAAATAAATAACTTTCTTTTGTTATTTTCTTTTATATTTTTTATATTTTTTTTATCTTTCTTACTTTATGAGAGTTTGACTATTTTTTCTGCCCTCTAAACTCTTTCATTTTTTAAAAATAATTTAATATTTCATATATGTTTTCTCTCTGTTGTATTTTAAATCTTATATCAGTGCTTAAGATTTCCTTTTCAAAATCTGCTTCCCTCGTCTTCGTGGGCGGGAGTCTTTATTAGTCCGTGTTTATGGCTGTCGCTTTTCAATGGTTGATACCCCCCTGCTTGCGAATATTCGCTTTGGGTGTTTCAGCTATGTTTAAATCGATTTGCGCTTGCCTCGTCGCAGTCTGTCCTTAGCGGTTGTTCAGGGCATCTACCGTTCTTTTTGTTTGAAGAAGAGGGCTTATAATGTCCTCGAAACTATTATCTTTAGCAAACTGACATGTGCCTGCTTTCTTCGAGGACGCTTTGTATGTTATTTTCTCCAAGACTCGTCAATTCTTTTAAATATGGGTGGGGTATCCCGGTGGTTAAGACGCGGGGGTTGCACTCGGGGGGCCCGAGTTCGATTCCCGATTCTGCCCAAACTATCCCTGTGTGCATGCAGAGTACATACGCGTTAATTATTTCGGCATAGGAGCCATTTGAGAGGTTGGTGGTAGGGGAAGGAGGTTACGGTCCCTGTGGGTGTCACCCCCACTGGATTCTGGTCTAAATTGGGTGCCACTGTCCTGCCGCCCAAACAGATACCTTACATCTTCGGGTAAGTTGGACGGTGTGGGTCGAAGAAAAAAGAGTTCTTTTAAATAATAGACCTAATAAATCAGTTCCATAATAATGTAAAAATAAATAACCTCCAGTTTTATAATAATGTCAAAATAAATAAAAATGAAAAGAATAGTAAACTTTTAAACACTCAATCACAAGCATCATGAACTTTTACTGACATAAAACGTACGGATTTGACTGAATTCTATACCATACAATGAAAGAATGTTCGACAAACTACGGAATTCTTTTCAGTGAAGATTTTTTCCAACGTAGCTTTTTAAAATATGATTTTTACGAAACCTGCTTCAGAAACTACTTTCCTTCAGAATTCCAGTTCGTATTTTCTACAATAGTTCTTGAAATGGTGGGTGAAAATTGGCTTCAACTCTGCATCTTTCCGACGCACATGTGCCATGATTAAATATCAAAGCGTTAAAAGGAATGGGATTTTTAAAAATCTTGTTTGTTGTTACTTTCACACTTAAAGGGAATAAGGGATAACACTCGAAATAAAGAGTTTTGATAAAAAAAAAAATATCTGAATTCTTACCGTAAAATGTTTCCAGTGAACACGTTGGATTTTCAACTGGAATGCATTATATAAAGAAATCGTATTTGAAATAGTTTTTGAATTTCAAACTGTCTATATGTCAAGCTAAAAACTGAATGGAAAGGAGATTATATAAAGGAATTTCTCAATATTTGTTCTGAACTGAGGCCGAATTCAAGTAATGAAGGCTCCTTTCTGAACTCAATTCAAATACATCTGTTGTCCCTTGTCAGCAGCAGAAAAAGGCAAAAGCAGGAGGAAAGTTGGGTGGGTTATTTGGGATGACGTGGGAAAAAAAAGGAAAAAGAAAACACCTGGAGAGCTGTAGAAACATAATTGTGAGCTGATCGATACAAACTAAGAAGTCACAGTTACAAAATATGTTATTCGACTGTGGAAGTAGATGGTAGTGGGCAACAGTCGCAATTCACAAACTCGGGCCTAGACAGTGATTCCCAAAGTGTGATTTGTAGATCAACAGTGTACTGCTGTGTTCCATTAAATGGGTCACGAAGGATTCCAAACAATGATTTGCTTAGCCATTGCTAAATAGGATTATATATATATATATATATATATATATATATATATATATATATATATATATATATATAATATACTTATATATATATATATATATATATATATATATATATATATATATATAATATACTTTATATATATATATATATATATATATATATATATATATATATATATATAAATCTTACCATTTAATTCTTGCAACTCGGTTCTATTGTTTAGAAATATTATACTTTATCAGCTTTTTAGAATGTATAGATTATCTGATAAAAAATTTCATGCTATACATATAAATAATCGAAAAATTACCAGCAATTTATTTAAATATCCCTCTTATTTAGTAAATGGTATAGTTAAAAAATTTAGATTAGCTGGATTTTCATGAATTCTATTCATAGTTTTTTATATTAGCCTGACATCTCCATTCTCTTGTACTAATAATACTTTTATTTTTACATCCTCTTAAACATTAGCCTTTCTATTATTAGCCCCATTGTTTAGTAGCTCTGATTGTAAATTATCACTTTTTCTTGCCTTTTCGCATTACTGTTATTTATTTCTTACGAATGGCAACAGTAGATCATTTCTTTTTCTTTTGCGAATGGCAACACTGGTCTCTTCATTCTGGGTTCCCGGATTCGACAGGTTCGTGCATTTGTAGTATTTTTCTCCAAGTATTCTTGTTTCCTTTTATTTTTTCTTCTTTATGTATGTTGTTCAAGTAGAAATAGTTTATAGATATAATCCATCTATTTCTTCAGAAACATACATTTTTGTATTTGCTTCGACAAAATACTTGGATCCGATGAAGAGTTTTGGAGAAGTGAACAAATCCAATATTTAGGCCTAGCTCTTGTCCACGTGTATAGCATTAATGCTTGGATTTCATTTGTGTTTCTTTGATCGATTCCATACCATTGATTTTTGATGATTTTCTTTAACCTGATGATTCGAAATTTGTATTTTTTTCCATTTGATTGAAGATTTGCTGTTTTATACTTTGATTTTGTAGGCTTGTTAGAAAGTTAGGTTTTTCGAGTTACAGCTTTTCACTTTTCTTTCATTGAACTTTCAAACTATTATACATATATATATATATATATATATATATATATATATATATATATATATATATTTGGGTGCAAAGTCCTGCTTTCTAAATTTTGAGTTGTAAAACAATTTTGAATGGAGAAATAAGCGAGTGAAATATTGACGTGAAGAACAAATCGTAAATGAAAGATCTTAGATAAAATAATTTTTATGGTTATACTTGCTTTATTGAATGATAAAGGATTATAATAACACATACATTAAATATGAAATATCATAAAATCATTGTATTGTGTACCTCCAATGAACGTTGGCAACAAGTATTTCAATAAGAAATGAAAACAAATGAATACTACGTTTTTATTACTACTACGCATTATATTGCATTAATACACAGGCCATAATTTTGCCATTTTCATGCGCATAGAATTCTAATTTTCCAATGAAAACCAAACACGACAATAGCCTGCACAACAGCCTATTACAGATCATGACAGAATATTACGAAAGCATTTAAAATCCAAACTATTATTTGTTATTGAAATATTTACTCAAGCAAAAGTGGAGTTGAATTCCTTATCATACAGATGAGAATATCTTTAGTAACGTGTTTAAGGCAATCGCAATAGTCCATATTAGATCAATCGAGCGAAAGTCAACAGCATAATGAACGATTCAAAGATCTTGGCTTTTAGCCATGATTAACCATAACAAAATAAGCATATCAAGAGAAAGCTATTTTCAGAATAATATCAATGTATGTAAATGAAAAAGTATTTAAAACAACAGTTTTAAATTGTAAAATACTTGTATATAAAGAACAAATTAAAGATATCGATAGTTAATTAGGTAGACGTAAATTTGCAATACGATGTATAGCTGCGGAAAGGTTATATATTCCTACTATTTTTACTAATATATGCAGCTGAGAATGAAAATAAAAAATCTGATGTGGGCAGCACATGACTTTCCTTGCAGACTTATATCCACGTTCTCTTTATTTTAACTAAATTCACTTTTAATTCAATTTTCTTTCTCATTTGGTAACTCGACTTATTTTCAAAGGTGTCTTAGAGAAAATACGAAAAAACTAAAATATCTCGAGAACGGCTAGTCCTAGTGTAATGGGGTTGGTCTTATTATTTTCTTCGTTAAAAATTACGTAAAAAACAAGCATTTAATGGATATATTTAAGCATACGTAGTATTTTATTTTAGATTTTGACGACTTTTGCGGGCCATTTTGCAAAACAGGCAGGTTATTTTTTTCAAAATCATACCAAAATCTAATCAGCACCAGGGTAATCCACAAGCGACTTATCTACCGAATTTTGTGAAATTCGGTCCATTAGTTTTTCAGCTAGAGTGGATACAAGCAATTTTTGAAGGTCCATTTCGCAAAAAAAGGCGGGTTCTTTTATCCTGAATCGTACTAGAAACTAATCAGCACCAGGGTCATACCCAAGTGACTTACTTACCAAATTTTATGAAATCCGGTCCATTAGTTTTTGAGTTAAAGTGGATACATACATTACACAGACACACAGATAGACACACAAACACAGACACACACACAGACGTCACGCTAAAAATAGTTTTTTCGTATTCTAGCGGTCTCGAAACGTGTATATCCGTCGAAAACTCAAGTTGTGATTTTCGGTATGATTCCAATACTTTCCCTATACATTGCCATGTATGACAGGAAAGTAAAAAGTGTCTTATTAATTTCTTATTTTTATTTTGTTATAAGCTTTTCCAAACGAATATTCGAACCAATTTATTGGAACCTCTATTTAAATGAATAATTGAAACACTGCTTTTCAATTGAAACACTGCATTTCACTGCTTTGTCAAGTTTAAATGGGAGCAAGTTTATGGTTAAAAATAATTTTTTTCTTAATTTATAAAATTTAAATATGTTTGCAAGTTAAATATATCTTGAAAAACGTGAATTTTATGGACAAAACTTTTATTTATATAATAATATCGAATGCAAGGAATGTTTTAATCTAATATTTATCCTAGGGTATATGATAATTTAAACACGTTTTTGCAGTAACTGTTAAATTATTTGGGAATAATATTTAAGATTTTAAATAGTCATAAAGAATTCTAATATGTTTAGATATATTTCTGAATTTGAAAATTTTCACTTGAATAATTCGCGCAATTTTACATTTGAGGAAGAATAAGAAAAATATTGTTTTATTTATAAGATAAAAAATTATTTTATTCGAAATTAACCTATATTCAAGGAAAAAATTCTAGCGGTGCTTTTATTTTACTAAATGGTATATCGTGGCTCTAATGCAAGAATACACCCTCCCTCCCAACCTTGAATGTATACTTTTAAACCTCAAATTTTATACTATTTTATTATTTATTAATAACATTTTGTACATTAATTTCAAACATCCACAATCTTAATAATATAATTAATGTTTTTTTTTCGAAATTATGGACAATATTATTAATCACGAACTGAATTGAAAACATTTAAAAGTTACTACTAATGGCGGCTACACGTCAAATCCTCAAATCGATCAACGTATATAACAGAATGACAAATCAATAGATCACAAAGGTCATTTTATTAAAAACATCCTTCAGATGTACATACAATTTGCATATCCTAAAATTGACATTACCACAAAACATATTTTATGCATCCATACACCAGATAAATCTGGTGTACAGATATTACAATACGCAACAAGATACAATACGCAACGAAGATATTACAATACGCAACAAGAAATAATGCGTTTCTTGTAATGATTATATATTATATAAAATATGTACAGTACAGGGTGTCGATTCTGGAAAAGGAACATTTTCCATTAAATTTGAGAAGCTAGCAAGATTATAAAAATGAAAATATTACTTTATTTATTGCAAGATTTTTCGTTTAAATGTCAAACTCAAGGGGCGAGAAAAAAGTTTATTTAAATCTAAATAGCTTTTACTCTGTAAAAATGTTTTAAGCATGAGATACTCGCCTAATCTTTTTAAATATTTTCTCTCTTTATTAGTCTCTGTTCCTTTATTAATCTATTTACTGCGAATGGGTGAATTTATTTCAAGTGGTCCAGAAAAAATTAAATTGGCTGCTCGACCATTTTAAATTTTTTTTTGTTTGTGTGTGATTACCTGTATATGGCTAGATTTCAAAACCACCAGCATTTTGTTTCTGATTTTTTATTTATAGATAGTGGTTGTTAGAGTCATGGTGCATGACGACGTTTAAGCAAACCACTATATCTCAGCTTCTTTACGTTCTGGGAACATAGTTCAAAAACCATTGTATTAGGAATACAAGCTAAAAGTATGAACACTTTATCTAAGTTGTTTTCTTATGATCAGAAATTAGGCCTAAACTTCAATCTTGCATATGCTGAGAAATGACTTTTCATGACATAATTTTTATAGGAAGGAGGAAAGTTTCGGTTCTCATTTTTTTTACATATACCTATGTGCAAGTACTTAAATTCCACCAAATGAGAAATTTGAGTCTTGTCACATTCTTTTTCTATGGGTACTTGAAAATAAACATTTGTTTTTTTATTTTTCCACTATATTTAAAGTCAAATATCTCTGGTGAGGGACCTGTTGAAAATCTGAAACTTGCACACACTAAAATTATACATGATGATAAATTACAATAAAGATTATGAGTTTTGGATTCAGTCTGTAACAGAATTACGACGGACATAAAACTTGAAGAAAAAATACATCTGTATTTATCCGAAAGCAACATAAGCCGGATGCTTTCTTTTTTAATTATTGCCAAAATTGATACATTATATCAATTTATTATATTTTTAAAATTTGCATGTAACAATTAGTAAATTACTCATAATTGTCAGCTAGCTAAAGAACAAGTCACATTTACTTAGCTACGTAAAATAAAAGGATGCAAAATGGAACGTTTTTGATCTGAGGAATAATATCTTGCTTAGCATGAAAGTAAAACAAAAAGCGAAGTGACCAAAGCTTGTTTACAGAAGACCTCTAGTGAAAATTCGTGCCTATAAAGTATAGAAAGTATAAGGGATAAAGTATGCATTTAATTGCAAAGCGATGAAGTTGGAATTCATGAAAGTCAACTGGGAGAAAAATTATAAATTTCCTGAAATGCTGTTCTGTGTTTGTCATATTGGAAACTGAAAAAAATATAGGTTGTGGTATGGTAAGGATAGGATTAGAGGCTATAACTCCTCTACTGAAGAAAAATACCATCTCTCATACACACACCTTCTTCTTTCTGAAATTTTGTCAATGCCCCCTGTAAGTACGGAAAGTGTACTCTATAATAAAAGAGTTTATGGATTATACAAATAACCTAAACTGTACCATCTCTCTATATAAAAAGTTTCTAAATAAATGTAGCTCTATGTCAAAGACTAAAATATTTATTTATTTATGGCCAAGCACTTGATGCAGTCAATCATTCGCCTATGCATCGGCCAGTATCGGAAACCACTTAGCCCTCACAAGACGTTGCCTTGGCCACCAGTGGGGGCGAAACACACTGCAAAACAACACAACATCCATGATCATAGGTGGGATTCGAACCCACAAGCCGGCAGCTGAGCGAACATGAGGATACGCTTGCCTTGACCACTCAACCACCGCGTTGTCAAGATTAAAGTAATATTTTATAGTTTTTTCATCAAGATCACGTCCTTTTATTTTTACTAGCTAACGAAATATGGCTGATATTCCAACTAGCTGATAATTATAAATAGTTTACTGATTGTTAATTATAATTTTCACAAAAATCTCACTTTTTGTAACAAGCCTGAAAGGAATCAACCGGCATGTAGTGCTTTTAGACTTTTGCGGATATAATCTTCCAGTTTTGTGTGCATTGTATCTCTGTTAAAGACTAAATCTGAAACTTATAATTTTTATTTTAGTTTACCATCATATATACCTTTAGTGTGTGCAAATTTTATATTTTTAACACGTTCACCAATAGAGATATAGTGAGAAAATGAAATATGTTCATTTTCAAGTAACCAAATGAATCTTGATTAATTTTGAATTAATCTTAACAAGATTAAGAAATATACTGAATTGTTGATAAGAAACTGATTTAGCAGTTTTATATGAAAATTTATACAAAATAAAATGAAATATTATATTTTTCGAATTTATTTTACTTGAAGCAAGTATTTAAAAAGTCATTCAAACTACCATTTGAATCTTAAATGGATTTTTTCATTTATCTAATACGACTGAATATAATCTAAATCTACAGAACTATGTTATTGCATCTCCGAAGTAGTCTACAATGCAATAAAATACGAGAAAATGCGTCTGGATAACGAAACATGTACAGTACTATTTTGAGTGCGACGTGTCTGGATATACTTGCTGTTCGACATCATTTTAACAGTAAATAGAGGGGTTAGACTGAATTTGATGCTAGTTATTTTATGAGATAGAAGTTGAAGAATGTATTTTAAGGTAACATTTGTTGAACCGACATATATGACATGGATATTCACAATACATTGCACAGACAGACACATATCGGACGTGACGCTAAAACTAAAAGCTAACTCTAACTAACTTCACTTTAGCTCAAAAACTAATTGACCAAATTTCATAAAATTTTATAGGTAAGTCAATTATGGGTTACCCTGGTGCTGAGTTCATTTCGGTATGACTCGATATAAAGGATCCTACCTGTTTTTTCGAAATGTTCTTTAAAAATCGTATATATCCACTCTAGTTAAAAAACTAATTGATAGAATTTCATAATATCTGGTTGCTAAATCACTTGTGAGTTACCCTGGTGCCGATTATATTTTGGTACAATTTGAAAAAAAAAACCTGTCTCTTTGCCAAATGGTCCGCAAAAATCGTCAACATCTAAAATAAAAGACTACGTATACTCTAATGAATCAATTAAGTGCTCGTTTTATACGTGATTTCTGACGATAAAAGAATAAAACCAACTCTATTACACCAGGACTAGCCGTTCTCGAGATATTTAATATCCGCATTTTTGATAAGCCGTCTTTGAAAATACGTCCAATTACCAAATGAAAACGAAAACTGAATTAAAAGTGTAAATTTAGTGTAATTTCAAATAATTATGTATGTTATTTAGTGCAATTAAACCCGATTTAATGAATTATTAAATAAATAAAGAGAAAATGATTTTGAGTCTATAGGGAAAGTTATGTGCCGCCCACATCAGCTTTTTTTTATTAAAGTAAGAAAAAGAAAAAATTCAGTGTCTTACTGTTGAATCAAAATGTCGTTCAAAGTCAGGAAATTGATGCGTGGTTACATAATAATGTAAAACACAATTGAACTATAATTATGGTTATTTTTAGAAGGCGTTAAATCCTAATTGTGGTTTAGATATTTTTTAACTACGTATATAAATATGGTTGTGTCTAACTATTTTGTTTTTCAAATGTAGAGTAAAATCTTTTATAATGATTGTCAGTTAAATTGCGGTTTGTATCTCTAAAATCAACTAAAAATATTTGAAAAATATATATTTTCAAACTACTTCTAATTACATTGGAGTTATAATTTAACGAAGCAACAATCACTGATTTTGGATAAATATTACCAATATTGAGCCCTTAAAGTTTGCACATCAAATTTTTATGAAGTAGATATCTATAGCTAATTATTGTCTTTTGATACATTTTACTCCCGGTAACTTGTGAGTCGATAGTGGTTTCAAATTCTAAACTTTTAATTACTTTCATGAAAGAATTCTGACTCGAGGATGTACTATTTGAGATGATCGTATATTTAAATTTTACTATAAAACTTCCACTTGTTTCAAATCTAGTACTTTCAAAAACTTTCCTTCCCACTATATTAACTTTGACATGCTAGATATTGTTTTTGAGTTTAGTTAAAGTAATTGTTTAAAACTGGCATGATGCATAATGAACTTAGTTTATTAAATTTTATGTGTACTAATTAAATATATATTCAAACATTGTCATTCTTGTCCTTTTTCCTGCGATATTAAATCTAAGAAGATAGTTTCAGCAAGAATTTTTATTAACCAAGCGAATAATTAGTTAATTGACAAAAATCGATAAGAACAAATATATTTTTGATCATAATGTTGAAACAATTCAATTTTAACGAGAAAAAAAAATATAACTTAGAAAACAAACTTGGAAAATGTATTAGCTTGTGATACTTGAATTACTGAAAGAAAAGAATATCAATCCCAATCGGAAAATAACTTAAACAAACTCATTGACTTTTTAAAAATATTTCTTTAAAAAATTGCAAGTATATTATATTACATGTAGTTACAGGCCTCTGTTTTATGCTTTGGTATCCAGATCGACATTACTCCATTACTCTGTTTCTTGTTTCACTGTTGGAAAAATATATATTTGCTATCAGTTAGGGTAGCCGATGCTGTCTGAAAATTTGCATACTGATAAAAGTCCATTATAATTACGAGATTGTATTAAACGTATACGTACAGAGCCGGACTTATAGCGTCGCCGCTCCTAGTTGGCATTAATGTATCTGCGAACTTAATGTATGCCATCAAACAATATTTTGCCACCTATTTTGCGAATATATTTTTCATTCGTCAGTTCACATTTGTCACCTTATTTTCTAAAATATTAGACGATCCAAGACAATGGTGCATGTTTTGCGCTTATACTCATACCAGTGATTCCCAATTTTTTGTCTGGAGGAACCTTTAAAATATTTCGTAAAATCCCGCGGTACCCTTATTTGGCTGACACACATAGGTTCGAATGCGGTAAATTGCAAAACAGACATATAAAGCAGTAGAGTTTTAAATAATAACTAACCCATATTTTAAAGTAAAATATTACAAGAATACTCATTGCTAATTTCTGTTTACTAAGCACTGTTAATAAGAAAATGACAAGCACTTTTGCAACTGACATTTTTACATATGGATTACTAATTACAAACAATCATTATGTATATACATTTTGTAATAATTTTATTTTAATATAATTGTTTTTCATAAAATTGGTAACAAAAAATCAAGTTGCATTTTATTGTTTCAGTCCCATTTTCATGTAATGTGATTAAGAAATACATATTTTAGCTGTTTTGACATTTTTTATTACTGCTTGGCTTACTCCTTTTCAAAATTGTTATCATATAATTATAGATGTAACATTAAACTAATGAGTATTTGCGGGAATACTGATCATGCTCATTATTGCCAACTGTATTCCTTGCTACTATAAAAAATCCCCTCGTCAACAAAATCTATTTTCCCAAGTAAAACCCTTGCTGTTTAAATTTTAACTTACATTTTTTCATGTGATGTGATTATGGAAAACATATTTTAACTGGTTTCGCATTTTTTACTACTGTTCGGCCTTTTTCTTTTCAATATTGTTATATAATTATAGATGTAGCGTTAAACCAATGTATAGTTGTGGGAATACAGATTATGTTCACTATTGACAATTGAAGTCAATATAAAAATTCCCACTTCAACGAAATTTCTGTTCCCAAGTACAACCCTCGTTCTTTAAATTTTAACTCTCACGCGATAATCTAACCAAGTTAAACTTTCAAAATGCTTTATTATTTTATTAATAGATAATTTTAAGATCTTAATAATTTACATTTTTTTTAATTCAATTACAAAAAAGGTAGTAAGTTGTAATTTTTTCTCAAGATTTCCCAAATTCTTGCGAAACCCCTAAGATAGGCTTGTGGAACTCGGGGTACAGCGGAACCCTGGTTGGAAATCAGTAAGTCAAACAGTTGACTGTTCTTAGAAACAATGCCACATCAATGAACAGAATGCAACATCAGTGTGTGACATTTTGTCCATATGTATATGATATAGGGAAATTTAGAACAGCAAGTTGCAGTCGCCTGTTGGGCCGGGCGAATGTGCCGAGTATGGCGGGATTACTGTCGTAACTGCGAATCATTTTTTCCGCGTGCTTTTGGGTGGGGCGGATTTGTCATTTGCTTTTACTTTTGCTTAAACTGTTTAGCATGAAACCTGTCAATTTGAATTTAACTAAATGTATTGATCGTTAAGAAACTGATAAATGGATTTGTTTAATAGGATAAATTACTTCAATGAATTTTTATACCCATCTAAACCTCTTAATGATAAAAGAAAGGATTCAGTTACCTTTCATTGAACCTTTTTATGCTATATATCAGACATCTTGTGTTAATGAAACGTATATCAATTACGTACAAAAATTTTTCAGCTTTAATGTATTTATAATTTATACCTCTAACGCTTTTTAAATCGGTTTTTATCAATGTGCTGTGACACAATAAGTTAAATCTTGTGTGTCTCAAAAATATCGAGAATAACGGAATAACGTTGTAAATATAATAAAATATTAGATAAATATTTATTTCTTTATTATTAAAACTATTCTACTAAAGACTTAAATGTGTGTCCTCAAAAATAAAAAATAAATTTAATTTTACAACACATTCAAAAAGAGCCACTTGACAAAAATACACATTTGAAATATTTACGAGCAAAATTGCTTCATTCATTTAACAATAGTGGCATTTATATATTACGGTCCTTTCATTTTTATATAAAAACGTAGTTTTCGAAAAAAAAAAATGTAACATACATTAATTTAACGTGGTCCAGTCTTTTCGAAAATTAAATGGTCTCTGGCCTTTATCGATTGAAACAACCATGCCAAATTTTAATTGACTCTCTCGATTTGTTGGAAAAGTTTCTTTTGCATTGACTCGCAGACGCCATTAAAACACATTGATTCGCATTTAATGATTCCCCAAGAAGCATCAAAATCCGACAGTTGAATTCTTGACCACATTCCTTTCACATGTCTATGCATTACAAGGAAAATAAAAAGAATAAGGCCGTTTATTAAGGAGGGAGATTACCCCTGAAAGCTAAATTTTGTTCATTTTTCAATGTTAAAAAAATTGTTCATAAGTTAATAACCATACAAACTGAGCGAAATATTTACATTAGAATCTTTCAATTATATACACTGACTTCCAAAAGTTAAGCACGTAATACAAATTTTCAGTTTTTGAAAGCGTATTTGAATTTCAGTGGCTGAAAATCGCTGCAGATGTAGATGACAGTATGCAAATACCGTATGTTATAGCCAATCACGATTTACTATTAGGATATATGCTAATTAGGCAATCGTTGAAGACGCCAGCATTCTGAAGGTTTGAGGAAGTGCATTTAAATGCTGATACGAAGTGTTTAAAAGTTTTGTAGGATTATTTTTTATAATATTCGTGTTTCTATGGCTGAAAGAAGACGAATGACAGATAGTGAGGGCTGGCGTGCTGTCGGACGCATTGAAGCAGGACAGTCAATCAAAGATGTCGCTATTTTCTTTGGCGATGATCATTCGATAATTTATCGATTATGGAAACATTTCTAAACAAGTCAAACAGCTATCCGAAGACCTGTGTCCGGTGGTCCAAGAATTACTACCCCCTCTAATGATCGGTATATGGTTATAGTAGCCAAGCGGAATCGACGAGCGACCAACTGTTACATCCATGGTTGCAGCGGCACTTGGTAAGACAATGTCTGCCAGTACAGTGAGCCGAAGGCTCCACGTGAAGGGACTGTACGTCCGAGTACCACGTTTTTGTGTTCCACTAACCGCCCAAACTAAAGGGGCAAGATTAAAGTGGTGTCGTCAATATGTAAATTGGACTGTCTCAGATTGGCGCAACGTCTGTTCACGGACGAATCCAGAGTTGCCCTGGAATCAGATGGTCAGCGTGTAAGAGTCTGGAGAGAACGAGGCACATGAAATCAGGCCAAGAACATTATCGAACATCATGCATTCAGAGATGACAGAGTCATGGTGTGAGCTGGAATTTCAATTGGATATCGCACAGAGCTGCACATCTTTAATGACGATACTGTGATGGCTGCGCGATATCGGGATGAAGTTCTAGACCCCATTGAGGGACTCTAAGCTGCAGCATCTGGTCCAGATTTCCTTCTTATTGATGATAATGCCCGTCCTCATCGAGCTAACACCATTGACGAATACCTGGAAAGTGAGGGCATTTCTCGTATGGAGTGGCCGACGTATTCCCCCGACCTTAATACCATTGAAAACCTTTGGGATGCCCTCGGGCTTGCTGTCTCTGCAAGTTTACCTCCTCCAGTCAGTTTCAGGGAGTTGGAAACTGTCTTAGTGGAGAAATGGCCATTGCTCGCATTTGTGATGGTTGATCACCTCATTGAAAGTATGGAAAATTGTTGTAAAGTTTGTGTGTAGGTCCGGGGTGGTCACATACCATATTAATGTAAGTTTTGTTTTGTTTGTTTGCCTTTAAACGTCATTTTGTTAATGACCCAAATGTAATGTCATCATATAACTTACGAAAAATAAATATTTTTTTTCATTTTTGCACAGAATTGTTGTTTTCTTTAATGCATAAACACATTTGCTACTTTCATGCGCAATTTTGACTTAATCGAAACTTTACTCTTCCATTTTTGTTGATTTTACCGTTCGTGTTTAACATTTGGAAGCCAGTATATATATATATATATATATATATATATATATATAAAATTAAAACATAATTGAAGTCTACTTACATGTGATAGATGGAATGTAAAAAATATCATATTGATGCTACACATGAGGTGATGAGACGGGTGTTGCCAAACATAAGGAATAAAATAAAGATATAGTGTTGTCAATCTTAAAATTTATTTAAAAAAAAACAGCCAATCAAATATAAAAGCTGGAAAAAGACTAGATATACAGCATTTAAATATAATAAATGCCTATTAGATGCAAATAGATATTAATTATTTATCGGTCCAATAACTTTTAAAACATTCACATTTATAAATACTAATAAGAGTAGTGATGTGTTTAATAATAATAATAATAATTTTGATAATAATAATAATAATAATAATGATCAGAATTATAAAAAAAATGAATTTTGAATTAAAACAAACCAGTCAGAAATACAATGCATCATCTTCTGACAAAATGTACAGTTAAAACAGGCATGCAATACGTAAACCAGATAAGAATTCTAACAGCACATTGTACGAGTGATAAAAAGCCCCCCCCCCCTTCTTTTTTCTTGGAAGCACTCCAGAAAGTGTTCAAGAGTTGATATTTTGATGCGATGTCATCAGCGAAATTGACATCATCCATTTAGGAATTTTTTGGATTGCGAGTGTACTAGAATCAAGAATATTATCAGATATTGCAATAATTGTAAAAATTTTCATTTAGAAAACGTTCTGTTGATCATAATATCATGAGGATAAGGAGTATGGTAATGGTAAGTTCAAAATTGTTATAGATAATTGATCATTTCAATATACGTTGTACTACTCAATGGTTTATTCAAAAAGGCAAAACAGTATTATCTTCCAATCATTATCAGTTCTCTCATATTTTATTTTATTGGTTGCTTTAATATGTTGAGTCATTGTACAATGTGTCTACTACAAGGTAGCTTGTATAACAGAAACATATTCTAGAATATTCAGTCTTGTAATGATCCCTGATGATTGACTCCTTGTAATGATCCTATTGTATTGTGTCTCTATTGTATTGTGTCTCTATTGTATTGTGTCTCTATTGTTGATATTGCTGACATACAATATATATTATTTTCCCAAGATAAAAATTGTATGATATTCCATTATTTTACGTATCATTTATTAATGTTAAATTACTTAAGTATATAATAGAATAACTAGGGGGCTCAGCCCCCAGCTCGCTCGGCTCGCGAAACCCCCTTCGGGAGCTAGTCGTTGCGCTCGCAGGGCTCGCTTCATATCTGTCTTTCCTAAAAATTCTTCTTTCAAAAATATCCTTTCTATCCCTGTCTATTTTCCGCAGGAGGGAAAAGCAGGGTTTTTCTTAGCCCACGGTTTATTTCATCTTGTTACCCTATTACTTCTCTATAAATGTACCAAATTTCATATTTTTGTATGCTATAGGTTTTACGGTACGAGACAGAGAAATCGCTAGACCTGCCGATACGAAAAAAAAAAGTTCGCTTCAGAAGTGCATAAAAAGTAAAATATCACAAAAACTACATCGAAATTAAAAAAAGGGGATCCATGGTGCAAAAATTCACCTATTTAGGTACCTGCATGCAAAAATTCGTGGTCTTGTAATGTTAGTCTATCCAGGACGCGAACTCGCAGCTCAAAGATTTTGTCTTTGTCTTTAACATTAAATATTTATTAAACTACAATATGTATCAAGAAACGGTTTATTTCAGCGTATTTACCAAAGCTTTTTCTATATATATAAGTGTACCAAATTTCATATTTTTATATGCAATAGTTTTTGCGGTACGAAGCAAAGAATCTGGAGAAACGAGAAATTTGTCAAACAGCGTCGGCGGCGTCAGCTACTTTTTCTTTAATATAGAGATATTCTTTGCCATATATATATACTATCAATCTTTTATTACTTAAAGTTAGATTAACCATAAATATTAATTTACATTAAATCCTTATTATTAAATTAGCGTATTAGCACATTAATGAAAAAACGATAATAGCAATATTGTTGTACGTTTTATATTTATGAATTAATCGGGATCTTTTCAGTATTAAATTTTAATTATATTCTTTTCTAGCAACATACTCGTTCTTCGGAGTATATAATATAAAGAAACTTAAAATTCACAATCATGTGCAAATGCCTATATTATACTAAATGACCTTTTTAATCAAACTATTCTGTTAAAATATTTAATTTAATGCTCCTAAAAAGAAGTTTAAGAATGTCTGTTCTTGCTATACAAAATTATCTTCACGGGTAGATCTGAAGAATAAAACATCCAAGCCCCTTTTTTAAGCAAATTTACAAAAAATATGGAATTGAACCAATATACGCAAAATAAAAGCTTTAAAATTGTATGGGACCTGTACTACTTTTATACGCGAATATTAGAAGATATAACCTGCATTAGTAGATTACATATATAAATTGAAAATATCAATAAACCCGTAATCTTTGAACCTGAAGGCAGTAATTGATTAAAATATATGCCAAAATGAAAGTGCTAAAATTATATGGGAAGATATATATACCCGTACTATTCATAATGTCGTAGATTAGAAGATATATCCGAGTGGAAGATTACCCGTATTACAATATGAGTCACAAAAATATTTGCCAGAATAAAACAGATTACGTAATACATTGAAAATATCAATAATCCCCGTAGTCTTCATACCAGAAGGCCGTACTTGATTCCAATATATGCCAATATATGTCAAAATGTATGCCAATATACCTATACTACATATATTCCGTAGATTAGACGATATACTCGTGCATTTGTAGAAGATTACTTGTACAACGTACAATATATGAGTTTCAACAATTTTTGCCGCAATAAAATAATGGCACAATAACTTGAAAGTATCGATAATCTCTGAATCAATAACCCGCGAAAATATCAATAATAATAATATTTAAACCTGAAGACCGTAATTGATATTATCCAGTCAAAAATGCAATGGCAATGAAATTTATTTTATATACATATCTTCATTATTCAAATTGGAAAAGATTTAGTAAAAATCGTCTGCCGCATAAACACATTTGATTTAAATCCGTTGCTAAGCTACATGATATTATTTCCTTCAAACAAATTGGTGGAAAAAATATCGACTGAATAATGCTATTTCTATGGAAGGTTTGGCGACATTTTCGTCAATTTAGCGACATTTTAAAAAATCGCCAAATTTATCGTCAAGTGGGACTGTAGAACTGACAGTCCCACTTGGCGACAAATTGACGAAACATCATCATAATGCTATCCCAAAACAAAACACAATTCATTTCATTTGTTTAGCTCAATTTTATCAATTTCAAGATATTTTTATGTATTTACAAACATTTTCATCAATTTGGTGACATTTTAAAAATTCGCTAAACATGTTACTAAGTAGAACGGTTGGACTGACAGACAAATGCTAACGAAACATCATTTCAGTACTCTTTTCTAGCAAAACAAAATAAATTTCATTGATTTGCGTCGTTTTTAACAATTTGGCGAGTTTTCCTTCAATTTGTCAACGTTGAAGAAAAGTTGCAAAGTTAGCGATATTCCGTCAAATTTGTAGCTCTGAATTTTCAGATCTGAATAAAACATCCTGATCCCGTTTGTATATTCTAAATGAAAATATTAAATTGTATTAGAAGATATACCCGTTCTACTCTTTTTCTGTTTCAACAATCGAAAATTACAAATTCATTTAGCATGAATTTATTGGCTAAACACAATATATGAGTTTAGTAGCTAAACGCAATATATAAACTTGAAAACTCTTTGCCAAAGTAAATGAAAGTGATGTACACAGTCCGCAATTAATATGATTAAAAGAAAAATCAAACCGTTAGTTTATAAGATAATAGGTTTTTATATCCATTTATTTATTTTTCAAGTCGAAAAAATAATATTAAATATTTACAAACATATTTTATTTAATTGCGCTGCCAAGAAACATGGTATATCCTCATAAAATGTTAAAATTAAATTAATTAACCATTTTGATTTCTTAATACTTTTCATCTTTGAGTAAAAGCTTGTGAAAAATAAATCATGGTGATAGATTTTCCAATTAAATTCATGTTTTCAAACAATTCATAATATCAGAAAGTAACTATTTATAGCAAAAATCTGCCAACAAACTCAGACATAAAATTTTACTTCACTTTCAAGTTTCAATCAAACGATTTCCAAACTTTTCGTTTGGAGGAACCAGCGAGTTAGTGAGTAGAACTCCAAGGAAAAAGTTTTGTTTTCAGTAATATCTCAACAACCCCTGGTCTTAGAAACTCAAAACTTGGAATAAATTTAAAGGGGGCTATTTCAAGGTTATACATAAAATTTCATTAAATTCGGTTTATCCATTCTTCTATGATGATACAAACGAAAGTTTTTTTTACTAATATCTCGAGAACTACTGGTTGTAGGGACTCGAATCCTGGACTAAATTTTAAGTGGGGCTAGTTCAAGGCAAAATTTCATCAAATTTGGTTCTGCCGTGCTCCCATGATGATGGTACAAACAAACAGACAGACAGACATATTTTCAATGTTATTTATTTAGATTAGAATATATATATTTATCTATATCTATCTATATACACATACACACACACGCACACAATATAAATATATATATATATATATATATTTATATTGGAAAATAATATATATATATATATATATATATATATATATTCTAATGTATTTTATATATAATTTCTTCTATATTATACTCTGAAATAGAAAAATGACGTTTTATCTAACATTGAGTCATAAATTTTTATAGGAAAAAATAAATACTATCTGAAAAAATTCGAGTAACATAAAACTTTTCAATAAAATAGAAAATTACTTTGCCTGTACTTATAGCGTTTGTATCAAAATTAATTTCCTTAAAAGTCACATAGAAACTCTTTTGTTTTCAGGACAAAGAAGGCTGTTTCATCTGTCAACGTATTCTCTGATTTATAGTTGAGGATAATAATTTATATTAAACTTTAATAAAATTATTTAGTTATTTGTCTGTTCTAATATATAAACGCGTGTGTGCATTTCAATGTTGGTATCAGATATTAATGCCTTAGCAAATGAATGTTTAAATGACAAAGAAATATATGAATAAAGGAAGAAATATTAATCATCTTTGCCATATAATTTATGTCACCTTTTACAAATTAGTTAGATAAAATTTAGATTATTTATTTCAATTCGTTTATTACATTAAATAATTAAGTTGGGATAACATGAATTATTATTACAAATGACTTTTCATCTCCTTTTCATGCATAGTGTAGCATTATTCCATTAAAAATTAGATTTACTCAAAGTATCAAGTTACAAATACACAATCCGGGGGATAATGTTAATATATATGTCTCTCTCAAGAAAATATATATATATATATATATATATATATATATATATATATATATATATATATATATATATATATATATGTATATATATATATATACTGGACTTTCTTCTTTTTTGTTTCAAAAACAAAGATATTGATAAGTGTTGTAACGATGTGCTCAATTGCTCATAATTATTAACATTAACAGTATTTGATTTTTATGTTTCAGAATTGCGATTATAACGATTATATTCTTCGTCTAAAACTTTATGTAGATATAGTTTTTTGTGCATACAGCATAAATGATTTCCTAGATAATTCAAATTACTATTAACTGTTCCGATGATAATTTACCAGAACCCATAAAGATACTCGTAAAACAAATACATAAATAAATAATTCGATTTTGAAATTATTTAGTTTTTACTTGCTTTCAATTATTCATTGTCAATTTAAATTACTATTAAGCATAGTATATGTTTGATATGTATAAATTTATAAAATATATGACCGACCAATATGCTTATGTACATACAATTATACATACCTTCTTCGTGTTAATAAATGTACGTGCACCAAATGCATAGATGTTTTAAACGGTAAGAAAAGAGGACTCATTTGTGATTGAGAGAAAATATATTTAATAAACAAAGTACTTCCCTTAAGCTATGGTTTACACCAAAATCGGTAAAAATACTACAAAAGGAATCTCAATGTATGCGTAGTATGTCTGCAATGTATGGGTCCTCCTTTTGTATAGCACACTTCGGCAAATCTCCTAGGTACCGATATACGTAATATAAGCACGACAAAGCTATTGTTGGTCCACGCTATTTGACCAACCGTCTTCAGCTGATATTTTGCTCGAGTATGCGTTTTCGCCCCTCGTAGTTAAAGATACGCTACAGACCCTCAGTTCTGTTGAGATCGGGTGAATTCGGGATCCAGTTCAAGGATTTGGTGAAGCCAATCATTTTGGGAGAAGGCAGTATTCGGCTAGGTGAGATCTTTCGGGAAGATCTGATCTCCTTGCGGACGAAGGCATACCACAGAAGGCAGAAAATTCTGTTGCAAAATTGCTTAGTATTGTTGTTAATTGATAGTCCCATCATACGTAACCAAATCACCAATGTCAGAATATTCCAAACATCCCCACACGCACAATGTTTGGAAACTTGACTTCTTCACACAGTTTTGGGCAACTCCTTCATGCGTCTCCAAATGATAATCTGACTGATATTTCCGTATAGGACTGGAAAATATGACTCGTCCCATCAACTCTAAGTATTCTCGTGACTAGACGATGCAAACCACATTTTTTGCTGAACTGGCATTAACACGGGTTTTTGCTTACTCTTGTACAAACCCATGTCATGTAGTCTGTTGCTAGTAGTTATAAGTCAAGATACAAGTCGGTCTATGCGTTTGTCCTAAGGTTTTTCCGTTTACACTAGCGTACGAAGTCGACATTTAATGAAAATGCCAGGCTAAATTCGAACACAAAGCAACCAATATCTGCATGTCCAATCGAGCAACGTATGCCAAGAGTAGGTGCATGTAAATTTATTACTTCCGAGTTTTGCGAAAAGTAATGCTTACAGTCATATATAGAGATGCCCGTAACTGCCTTTATATCGATTCTGTGGAAAATAATAGCTCAATTGGAGTACTTTGTTTATTAGACAAGTTTTCTTACAAACGCAAGCGAGTTCGTTTTTCTCACAGTTCGTTACAACCACGCATTGACTGGGTGTTTGTTTACTGCCACGGGAAAGTTACATGCATCATACGAATTATGTGTGTTTTAAAAAAGGGTCTTACCGATTTCTCTTCAGTTCCTATATAATTGTTATATTTTTCTTTAAATCTTTTTTGATCTATAAAAATAAATTTTTATATCATTCCAACGAAACTTAATGTGTAAAATTCGTTTAAACATCTAGCTACGGGGCATACAGTTTTCGTTTTTGATATAAAAGTAGTTACTCGTTAATTTATTCACTCTAAATTTTGCCTACTGATTGAATAGTGAAATTTTAATATTTGTTCGTGGCACAAAAAATCTGCATCTTCCAACAAATGAATAAAAGGTGCATATAAGTTACAGAATAAATTAATCCAATGTGAAATCATCTGCTTTGTCAATAAGTATTCCATTTGCTCCTTCTCCTAGCAACGTTGCGCGTATAATTGGATGAAATATCCGAATTTAATTTCCACTCAGTAAATCAGTTAGATCAAATTTTCATTGTGTGACTTATCAGGGAATTGCATTTTGAAAACGAATTCTTTGTATATCCAAAGTTTTGTAAGTAATCAGTAAAGCCCGATAAAGAAGAATTTAAAAAAATAAACAGAAGCATTCTGCAGTTTAAATGGAAATAATGAAAATGCTTACTTTTTATCCACTCTATATCTAAGAAAATATGTTGATCGTAAATATGTAACACAAAATTTGGTCCGTTTCAGCAACCCGTAAAAATAAACATTGCTATTCTTGTTGTCCCATGGCATATACTATTTACTTTGCAGATTTCTGAGATAACCTATAATTACGAAGATGTAACATAAAATAAAAAAATACTGCAATACGTTTACGGGGTATCGCATAACTGATTGTAGTAGTTTCTCCGCAGCACTTTTTCTTATTTCATTAATAGCGTTAATATGGTGATCAGAGAAAAGGCAAAGGTATAGAGGCATTTTCTCAATAAATTGCAAATAAAAATGTTATACTTGAACTGATTATCACTCGAAGATGAACTGATCTGTAAAATAATTGTTCGCTCTAACGCACACAGTAATAAAAGTTTTCAATGAGTTATACACGCTTAGGGGATGAAACGGAATTTATTCAGGAAATTTGCTCACCTGAAATTGCATTTACAATGCAAATCGCTTTTGCGAATTCATTGTTTAAAACACCATAGTTTCTGAGTCTAAATATTTATGAGTAAACGGTGTAGAAGTAAGATACTGGGAATCATTTTATATTTATTCAAAGTATTGAAAATGAATTTTGCGTGAGAATTTATATGGTGGAATTCAAAAGCTTATGAAATCTCGCTGAAAATTTATTTATTATGAAATAGTTCATATAAATACAGAATAAAAGCACTAGTAGATAAAAACATTGTGCTCAAACTATTCCTTTAAGAGTTGAGAAAATTCATGAAGTTTCTATTTTTCTTTACAATCCAAGTATAAATTCTTAACTACCCCTAAAAAGTTTTTTTTTTACATGTAAAAAGTTTGCTATATATCATAATGAGCAGAAATAAACTAAACTATCTGAAACTATAAGACGACAATAGGACAGTAGTAGGACATAAACAGTTCCCACTGTTTATGTTACAAATTTTATCATTCTCTTATTTATTTACTTTAAGTTCTGTTCTTTGGACTTCTTCATGGGTATTTAACATTCGTATTCATGAAACAAGTAATCTACATCTTCAAACACATAAAAGGCACATCTAAAGTGCAGAATCAATACATCTTATATTAAGTCGTGTTCTGTCAATAAGCATTCCATTTCCACCTTCTCCTAGCAACACCACGTCCTAATTGGATGAAATACCAGAGCTTAATTTCCATTCAGCAAATGGGACTGATCAAATTTCTATTGTGTGACTTGACAGTGAACTGCATTTCGAAAGGAATTCTTTTAATGAATGTATTAAATTGATTCAGTGTTGCAAATAATTAGCAAAGAGGGAAAAGAGAAAGAATGTGTAAAGAAAAAGAAACGTTTAGCAATCCAAATTATACACATATGACATGACTTGCCACTTATACACTACCCCAGGTTTTACAGATTTACAGTTTATCAAGTTTTAGAGAGGCTTTACAGTTTTTCGCTTACTGAGTAAGTATTCGAGTATAAATGGACAAAAATTAAAAGGAAATAAAATCCATAACCGTGTGATATCAGCTAGCTTGTAGGGTGAAGAAAGTTTTGGGGTCAATATATAATTTATGTTTTGGTCCATGTCTTGAAGTTGTTGTTGTTATTGAGATCCAGACCGTCCGACCTGCCAGAAAAGTGTAAGGTAACCCCATGTTTTGAAGTTGTCGTATTAAAATGAATTGTATTATTTTGGCAATTTGCGGTTGTGTTTTCATGGACACGAGGGTTACTTAGATTGAAACTTCCAGTTTAAAGTAGATACCGAAACAGCATGAGCATGAAAGCATATTCCAACATTTTAAGGTACAACATTTTAATGGTTTTATATCAAAATATATCTTGTATATTTTATTCCAAGAATATGCATATGTCATATAGAATCGATCACAGTATTATGTTATAATCTTAGCTTAGACTTCGTCTATTTATATAAAAATTCGTTATGGATTGGATATGAAATTCAGTATTTAATTTTTATTATCGTACTATCTTTTATGCCGTGCTGTGGTAATTTACACTAAGCACGAAAAAGAGCTCAATATAAATGAAACGGTTTAATAATAACTAATTTCGGAGTATGCGTCCCTAACATATCGCATTTTGGATGGACTTTCGGCTGTCTCACGAGATGGCTCCCAGATTTTCCTATCACGTATGATGGCCGTCGAAAACCCAGACCGTCCGGCATGTCCTTGGGCATGAGCAGCAGTTTTAACGGCCGGGACGTATGATGGCCGTGTAAAACTCGACAACAAATACGGGATTAGAACCCTGGCCAGTCCTCCTCCATAAACGTATGCGGCGGTCATCAGCACTGAGAGAGAAGTGAGATCCGTCGCTAAATACAACATGACTGCAATCGGACACTGTTCAGACTGACTGAGCTCGACACCAATCCAGACGGTTCTGTCTATGTTGAGGGTTCAGTGGTAGGCGCTTTAATGAACGTTGAAACCTAATATCACCTTCTGCCAGTCGTCTCCGAATAGTATCCCTTGATAGAGGTTGCATGGAGGATAGAAAAATCCTTTGAATGACTGATAGCGACGCAATTGGTGTGGACGTGGCTCCTCTTCTAACTGCACATTCCAGTTGTCTGACTTGGACATTCTGAGCCTCTACGACGATTGCATGTGCATTCTTTGACCCACTGTTGCCAATACCGAGTACCTACTATATCGCGTCGACAAAGATGTCGACTGATGCATCTGTTGGACTGAACAGCTTCCTTTAGGGTCATGATACGACTTCTCTCTAAATTCGACAATTGTTCGTAGCGCCGTTGAGTATGTCTCAAAGGCATCTTTGCACGCAACTTGCAGTATCAAACCAGAAAATGCAGTCAAATTACTAGTGAGTTATAACACCAGTCGTTTTACATGCTGCACAATGCATCGTTCTTAAGCGCATTACATGAGCATGATTGGCGCTGACAGTTTAATCATTTGCATAACTCTTAAAATGACACTTGCATGTCGAGTTTCGCGGCTGCTGGTCAAATTTTTATGGGTGCATATATTTTTCTGAAACATAGTGTATTATGTTGCCCGACAGTGGAAACAGTTAGAAATATAGAATACCAAATTATGTATAAGGCCTACTGCATTGCAATAAAAGAAAATCTGATGTGGGCAACACATGACTTTCCTTATATAATGAAATGAATTTATTACTTTTACAGTAAAATAAATAGGTTTTTCTTCTAGTAGATACTAATATCCTTTCCAAGATATTGACTTTTCGACAATTAGTCGTCATTTTCATTGATTATCGTCATTTTTATCCATTTGGCGAGATTTTCGTTAATTTGGCAACATTTCAAAAAGTCGCCAAGTTGGCGACATTCCGCCAATTTCGTCGCCAAAATCTCGCCAAGCGTTATGAACGAAGAAATAAGTTATTCTTACAGCAGATAAATTGGCGTTCAAATGCAAAAGTATTACTCAAAGTATCTTTTTTCATGAATGGAACGAGCTAGATCCACGAGAATGATGTCACCCAATTTATCGCATGATATTATATATGAAAAGTGAACATGTTTCTCAATAGGAAATATTTTTTTTCTATTTTATTTGACTTTTTGATAATTTTTTTGAAAAATGTGCAATATCTCGAGAACGGTTCATGTTAGCGTTCTAAAATTTATGTCAATCGTTTTCTAATGAAAAATTACATAAGGAATGTCTATTTACGTAACTTTATTATTGGTTTTGATTTTTTGACGATTTTTTCAAAATTTCATTCGAAAATTTAGGGGGGTTCTGAACATTCGATTGCGTATAAAAACAATAGGCTTCCAGTGTTTACAGATTGTGATTTTTGTACCAAATTTGGTTCGAATCGGTCCATTCGTTCGTCAGTTATCGTCTCCACAGACCCACTGACACACACACACACACACACACACACACACACATACACACACACATACTTTCACACACACACACACACACACACACAGACATCACTTCAAAAATGTTTGATTCGTGATCAGGGATGCTTGAAACGGGCTCTCCCGTCGAAAACTCGAATTCGAATTTTCGACCCCGTCACAATACTTTCCTTATACATTATGTATATAAGGAAAGTAACAAGATACAGATAATCATGTGTTAGTACTATAAATTTTATGGAACATATTAAAACAAACATTGATAAAAATTAACATACATGTTAAAAACATTGATATCATGCACAAAAAAAATCATTAACACACTATCAACTTTATTTGTTGTGAGGGATTTCCCTCTCAGAGACACGCCCGGTTTCAGTGCAAAATAGATCAATTAAGCCGTATGGAATAACATAACAAAAACATGTATTTACAAAAAACATATATAAATATATACAAGCAAAATAAAATACATAATACACTACAAAGAAGTGTAAAATTTTTCTTGTTTCTAAATGATTTAATTATTTTAATGGCATTATAAAGGAGGGTGAGGCATGGTGACATACTACTTAAATTCCTACGTATCAACAGTAAGAGAGTGAAAATAAGAGATTTGTAAAATGGCTCTCACAAACATTGATAGAAGACATTCTCGCGTCGGTCCGGAGTCTATGGATTTCAACGACTTCCAATCAAGAACGACCGTTCACTTTCACATCTCAAAACCTTCTTTATTCATTGCAAAATTTTATCCGCTCTCCCAAATTTCTGAAATCCGCCTTCCATCCTCTCATTTGTTAATAGGTATCCAAGGAAACAAATGAGCACTCGCAGGTTTGTGCAATATCCGAAAGAAGATCACGTCCATACCATCACACAGCCAAAGAGGCTATGCGTGGTTTTCAACAATGACATTGTGCTGGTTGTGTATTCCTCCTTTTTTCCAGACCATCACACGTTTATTGTCTGAATCTAGGGCAAACTGTGACTCATCCGTGAATATTACATTGGACCAATTCACTTCTGTCTAAGTCGCATTGTGATGATACCACTTTAATTGTGATCTTTTGGCCTTAGCTTTTAAAAAACACAAACTGGTGATACTCGAACATAGAGTTCGTTGATATGCAGCATTCGACTCATTGTACTAGCGGATATCAACTTTCCTATTGTTGTTTCAGCCATTGACGGAGAGTTAGTGCGAACGCTAGGCGATTGCGTTTGGTTAATAATGCAATGTACAGGTCATCAGAGGATATTATAACCCCAGGGCGACCTGAAATACGTCTCCGAATAACTGTCCCACTCGTTTGGAATTATTTCCATAAATGAAAAGTGCCGAGTTTCACGGCTGTAGCTCAATTTTTTATATAACATTTTGCAACAGTGTATATTAAAAATTTCCTTTAATTTTTGACATTGCATTACGAACAAACAATAAAAAGCACAATTCTAAAATTTTACATAAGGACTAATATAAATCCGTAAATGTGCACGATAAGAATAGCATTTTGTTTTAGGCTTAGGGGATTAAATATAGTAATTAAAAGTTTCCATTGTCAAAATGGTTAAAGCAAAAGATGGGTCGAGCCGATTTCCAACATCTCGGTTTGTGGTTGCTGGCAAAAATGTCACAAAAACGACTTAGACCAATGATATGCCTTATTGATTATTCTTATAAACAGGGCATTTTGCAAATATTTTCGTCATGAACAATTGCGATTAAAGTGTAAATATTATTGCAGTTAATAATTATATATGTTATTGTGGATTATTATAAACAATTGCATTATTAAAACCAATTTTTATGATTACGATTGTTATATCTTTTAGCATGTTAAGTCTCTATTTAATTTAGATCATTTAATTTGTTTACATTTTAAACTTCATGCGTTATACAATCAGTTAAATTTCAAATTAACTATCTTCTTTGTTATTACAGCTCAGTTTCTGTTCCTTATATATAATAATAAAACACCACCAAAGCGAGAACTATCTTATTGCACTAGGAATGAAAATCGAACATTGTTTAGAGCTGCGGGAATGAAATCAGATGCAGGGAGCGGCTGGCTATAAGCGTTCACTGGCTATGCGTGTGAGGCGAATAAGCTCACCCGAAAAATCAGGCGAGCAGCAGGCGTGATCCCAATATATGCACATTTATTTCTTATCATTTCTTATAAATTGTTATTTATCTTCTGAACACAAAATCTAAATCCAACAAACGGTCTTCTTGATCAAATGATTACCATTTTTATATCATGATACGTTTCTCCCCTGATCCTGTTAAGAATGTATAAATTGTTATTTATCTTCTGAACACAAAATCTAAATCCAACAAACGGTCTTCTTGATCAAATGATTACCATTTTTATATCATGATACGTTTCTCCCCTGATCCTGTTAAGAATGTATAAATTGTTATTTATCTTCTGAACACAAAATCTAAATCCAACAAACGGTCTACTTGATCAAATGATTACCATTTTTATATCATGATACGTTTCTCCCCTGATCCTGTTAAGAATGTATAAATTGTTATTTATCTTCTGAACACAAAATCTAAATCCAACAAACGGTCTACTTGATCAAATGATTACCATTTTTATATCATGATACGTTTCTCTCCTGACCCTGTTAAGAATGTTTATCTGATTACTTTAATTTCAGACATTATATTTTTGAACCAGTTTGCTGTATCTGAATTATGTCATAGAAGAACAAAGCACAATAAACTAAAACTAACCAAACAACTAATCTCATCTAATATAATTGGTGAGCGAATCCACTGAAATTATACGATTTAACCATTTGATTTTCTAGAACGGAACTCATAGAGCTTCAAAAATTCCAACAGGGAATTATTAAAAATGTTACATCTCTCTGCGGCAGCCACGAAACAGGAAACTTCATTTGTTTCGTTTTGCCCTTGCAATCAATATCATTGAGGTCCCCCTAATAGCGCGTAATTGCAACAGGGCTCATTACATACTAGTCATCCCGGCACAGTCAGCAATTACATAATTGCGCTGATTTATCATACTAGATTGGAATATCTGGGTAGTTCGCCCAACAAATTTAATACTAATGATACTAACCAGATCAAGCAAAGCCGTGTAATTAGCATTTAATTGTTAAAAGAAGAAAAATTATATTTACTCTTATATTCGTCTAAAAATGGCTTAAACATCTGTGGTAACTGGTTAGTTCCTTAATTTTGAAATTAACAAGATCTAATTATTAATAAGTGAGTCTAATTTATTACTATTGAAATTAACAAGGTATAGTTATTAATTCGTGAGTCTAATTCCTTAATTTCGAAATTAACAAGATATAGTTATTAATAAGTGAAAACACTTTGTGCAAATGACAAGGAAACTTGAGTAACGTATTTAAGTTCAAATTAAATAATAATGTGGCATACAGCTGTTTCATAGATACGCTGGATCTCCTTCATCAGTGCATGAAAACCAACAAACACGAAGTACAAAAGACAAAATGGGCATAAATATACAATTCGTTATAGAAGCACTAGACGAAATAGTCTCCTCTAGTCTTCGGTATGCAGTACTTGAATAACTAAGTATCTGATACTCTGAAAGTTTCTGATTAATTCCAATCATGGAAATTAGAGTAGTCGTTCCATAAATGAACAACAGAGTTAGAAACAACTGAAAGAATAAAAGTTAAGTTTGCAAATTAAAAGAAAGCAAGTTAAAAGTTACAATTTAAGAAATTAAAATAATTAAGCATTGAATTTGAAAGTTAAATTTGAAATACCCACGAGTTAGAAGGCTTTCGTTAAGGGATCTTGATCAAATGTAAGATTTGCCTAATACAATTTAGAAATTCCTTAACATAATAGATCTGGAAGTAGTTTTTATAATTATTTGAAGAATTCTGTGAACTCTCGGCCAGACAGACTGCTGACAAGGAATACTGTAAATGATCCACCTATTAGAAACTTTTATAGGGTCTTTAACATTAGTGTATTAGAAGGTGTGAACACACTTACTAAACTTGAATGTTTCGAGGATTTTAGCAATCTGCTGACTGATTTCGAAAAATATGATAAAATGATAGTGTTGTTGAAATCCTTTTCAGAAGCAGGCTTAGAGGAAGTTTTAAAATATATTCGAATAACACGATCGACAATTCTAGGAGATAAACCACGATTGACAACAACATCTTCTAAATAATTGATATCAGAATCTGACAATTGATCCAGAACCTATCAATCGTTGTTTTTGTCCAAGTATTGCTGATCGTGCCATTCAAAAATTTTCTAAATCTTCCTCTAAACTTGTTTCTGGTAAGGATTTAAGAAACACCATCAATTTACAATTTTTTCTAAAAATCAGACATAAATGCATATCCTTCCATATCCTAAAAAAATACTAGTAATCTAGTTAATGACGTGTTCAGTTCTCCATTCTTGTCCTCGGACTTCCCTGAAATTTTTTCCTTGTTCTTTATATTTGTTTCATTTTTTAACCTTTAGGACTTTTATGTGTCGCTTTTGGCTTATTTTTCTTCTAGTTTTTCCTTGTTTTGACTTGACTTGTCTTGTTGAGATATATCTGTTGTGAAAACAGACGAATAAAAATTGAGATTTTGAATCTTGCTCGTGGAAGAGCTTTATTCCTACTTTCACCCCCATCGACTGCGTATGCAAAGATTACGGTGGGGTTCAAGCCACGCATTTTCACCTGCAGAAAGGATAGTTTATTTTATTATCATTATTATTATTTTGTGTTCCACGGTTGCAGACCACATAGGAATTTGAGGCGGTTTGAATAGGCGATTTTGTAAATGTATTATTTAAGTAGCTGACGCATATTTAGGACCCGCTTAATGACGAGTAATCAGTTATAGTACATTATAAAACATGTGTTAGTGTACTTTTACTTGAAAGTTGATTTCAGGTTGCCAGCGTCGACGTGTAAATGGAACTAGATGGATATTGTAATACTAAATGCTTATAATTGCACTCAGACATTAATTATTCGGCAATTTTGCAAAGAGAAAATAGTTTCATTTAATACAATTTTGTGTAGTTTCATTTGTCATCTTTAAGTATATATGATGGAGAAAAAGATTTATTTTGTCCGATATTAGTTACTATTTTTTATTCTTAGAAAAGTATTTCTTTTAACTGCTTCTTTAAAAAATGCGTCATAGTAATATATCTAAATATTCATAAATCATGCTTTATAAGTAATTTAACGTTTGCATATTAAGACTTCAGAATTAAATTTTGGATAAGTTAAAGAAACTTATAATGTTTCAGATGAATTTTTAAAATTCTTAAAGTACTGTGAATAAATTTCTGAATTATTCTGATTCTTAATGATTTCTTAAGTATTCTGAAATTTTAAATTATTCTGAGTAAATTATTTTTAATATAACTCTGAATAAGTTTTGAAATTCTTGAGAGTTCATTCTAAAAAAATCTCTATATAAAGACAACAAATTTTTCACCCAAGAAAATACTGACTTCTCAAAAGTCAGATTTTCGACAATTGCCTTCTGTGCCCAATAACCAAAGCAAATACTGGGAAAATTATAAAACTATAAAAAGGAAACATGCTGAAAACGGTGTATATATAGTAAAAGAGAGGTACCAACATGCTTCAAAGTGTGTTTTTTCTGAGAAAGTAAAATGATTTTAGGGCAGCATTGATCGTGAATACTCATAATGGAGCTAATCTAGCTCTTGAAATTTATTTTATTTGTTTACTTTTCAATGCTCAGTTATTCAATGTAGGCTATAGTGAGGGCGAGAAATCTACTTTAATAACAAATTACTATTATTTTACATTGCACTGGACTGAATATGTTCCAAACGAGCCATTTTCCTTCTATATGACTTCCAGTATAAGTCATGTACTTTTATAAGGGTTTTATGGGAACATAAATAACTTTTTACGCTTTTACGGACATATTTATTCAATTCAGTTTCTTAAAATAATCTTCAAAATTAAAAAATTAAAAATTAAAAATATTTTGGTGGCTGAAACATTTATGAAATTTTGTCTGCAGCTAAAATAGTTTACTTAATTAGCAGATTGTCATTTGGATTCATTAAAATTATGAAGGATTAGTTATAAAAACCATACAATTTAGATATTTGATATTATGAGGATTGATCAAATCTTAAAATAATCTAATTGTTTCAAACTAATTTCTACGTTTCATTAGGCTGCTTAGGAGACAATTCAGAATAAAAATGTGGAATATAATTCTAATGAGAATTTAATGTAAATTTAATAATTTTCCATAACACTGTAAATATCTTATTATATTGTACCAAAACATAAACGAACATGATATACTTGAACTAATAAAATGTTTTGTATTTGAAATGCACAATATAAATAATATAAAAATAAAATGTGGTTTATTGGGAAATTCATTGTAGTTTTGATAGTCAAACAATCATTTTCTGTTATATAAATATAATTTTTGATGTGAAACATCTTAAGACGCTGAGTACAGAGTAAATCACTAAATCAATATGACGGAGTTGAAACGGAAGTATATAATGGAAGTGTTAACATATATATTGTTACAAATATCTAACAGGAAACCTTTTTTATAATTTGAAAATCCGGGTTGTGTGACTTCGGTTAAAAATTCGGTGATCTTGGCGATGAATTTGGTAAAAAAAATTTCGCCAACTTCGCACCTTTTAGCGAGTTCTGAAAATTCCTTGAATTTTATAGATTGGCTAAAAACTTCGATTTACTTGTTTTTTCAGAGCTTTACACATAGGATATATAATAGAGGTAACGGTTTTAAAGGTGAACTTAAGGCGCCCGGGTACACGAGATTCGTGTACACGTGTGTACGTGTATTAAGAATTAAAATTCCGTGTTCTTTATAAACGTAAAATTATACATTTTATTATCCGTGTATGCGTATTCATATACCCATGTATTTATATATATATATATATATATATACGGATTTGGACATGAATATGCATATCATTCTTTTACTTACATTAATTTCAGTTCCTATGTCAGTTTGCAGGTTAGGGTAAAGGGCGAGTATAATATCCTTTGTAAGTAATACCAAACTATTGCAAGATGCAACATCACTTTATGAAGATAGCCACTCTCTAGTTTCCTAAGCCTTATCGGGGGCCCTAAGGCAAAATACATTCAGGGGCCCCTTATTCAGCTTTTATGGTAAAAATGTACATTGCGTACAGTAGAGGGGCTCAAGGACGTGTACTTTGCCTATAGTGAAAAACGGCCCTGTGTTTCAATGGTCAAACCGTCACTTAATAAAGTGCTTGAGAAACATTTAAAATTGCAAAATAATGATAATGAAGACCTAAGTAAGGATAAGGAGATTTTAATGTATGACTTTAAACATTACATCAATCTAGACAGGTATATTGAAATATTGTATCTTTGCGACAACTTCCCTCTTTTATGAATCCAATGTATAAAGATTTGGAACATGAACGAGAGAAGCAATAAGTTCAAAAGTGAAATATTTACATCAAACTACTCCATTAACAATAAACACAGAATGATCCAAGTCGGCCACCAAACGTGCTTTGGAATTTCTGTATAATGATGAAGTGTCTGATTTAATTATACAGATCATAAGTTAAGTACTTGAGGAAACTTAATTGCGAATGGACTTGAATCCTCTTGAATGGTGGAAAATAGGGCAACCAAGTACATAACAATTGGAGAGTTTGCAGTGAAATATTTAGCAATATTGGCAACATTAGTTAACTCAGAGCAATGTTTCCAAATGCTCAGAATATCGTTACAATAAAAAAAGAACTGCATATTATCAGAAAATTTGCGTACTTTAGTATATATATATATATATATATATATATATATATATATATATATATATATATATATATATATATATATATATATATCATCAAATTATATAAAAGTAAATACATCATCAAATTGAAAAAGGGGGGGAGGTACAAAGGTAAAGGGGGAAAAGAAAGGAGAGTGTTTACAGGAACGACAGAAAAAAGGCCGGGGGGGATAGTGACCCCCCGTTCCCGGTTAAAGTACTTTTACTCTAGAAACACTCCCGGTGCCTCTGTCTTCCCGAAGCACTCCTCCGTCCGATGAAATCTATGAAACATCCCGAAGCATATAGACCATGAAGCAAAAAAGGGGGCTTAAGATTTGAATAAACCTAACCTAATTACTCAACAGAATTCCTGAAGTCCACAAGCCATGCCGCACAACCTTATCTCACCGACCTGCTATCATCAAATAAAATTGTTTGTCTTTCTGTCAAATATCAAGTCTACATAGTGCCTTAGATAACGATGTGGGTAATTGCTTTTTGCTGCTTCCCTGAGTAATTTATTGACGCTGTGTTGCTGTTCTTCTTTTTCAGTGTTGAGACGTCTATATCGATTTAGATGATTTATTATAACATTCCTGAAAATACCACTGCTCAAATTAGATTTCCAATCTATAATGTAATTAATGTTGAAATCAAAGTTATCCCTCTTGTCATAAACTTTAAAACATATCTTGTTTTTCTCATTGTAGTAAATACTGATATCCAGAAAATCAACAGTTCCTGGATTTGTAAATTTAGTTTCCAAAAGTTCCAGGCACTTAGGGTAAAACCCAAACTCAAAATGATCTTGTTTATCTTTATATCCAATAATCACATCGTCAACAAAGCGGTAGTATGGCATTTCAAAGTAGTTTGGTAATTGCTAAAATGGTTAAAATCATTCCTAATTTATTTACTTTAAATGCCAAATTTCAAATATATGTAATTCTCGTTCCTGTTTTTCCGGTTCAACATAGTAAAAAATATAAAACAAATTAGAAGGCTTAAAACTAGGTAATTAGTAATAGAACTTATTTTAGAAAAATAATTTACATATTCAAAGCCAGAACGCACAGTAAGAATTGTCAAGAGTATGCAAAAAGAAGAATTGTAACTAGTTGAAAATGAAAATAGTGATTTTGAAAGTCATTAGTATTATACCCTGGTGAAATAATGAAGCATAATACAGAAAAAGGAGGAGATGTGATAGTTTGAAATCTAGATGTGAAAAATCCAAAAAGAGTATTCCTGTGACCATGAACGTTCTCAAGCGTCAACTATGACACAAAAATACTAATTAGCGCTGCGTTTCTGATGGCATACTGTAAAAATTATTACAGAAATTATGCAGATGGCTCGATGCAGAAAAGAAAATATGATAGTTAGATTAAAAAATAATTGAAAATGGATTAAAATACACAATGGAGAATAAGATTAATTCAAAATAATAAAAATCTGATGTGGGCAGCACATGACTTTCCCTGCAGACTTATATTCACGTTCTATTTATTTAAATTAAATTTAATTAATTTTTAATTCAATTTTCGTTCTCATTTGAAAACTGGACTTATTTTTAAAAATGGTGTAGGGAAAATACGAAAAACTAAAATATCTCGAGAACGGCTAGTCCTAGTGTAATGGGGTTGGTCTTATTCTTTTCTTCGCTAAAAATTACATATTAAACAAGCATTTAATGGCTATATTTGAGCATACGAAGTTCTTAAGTTTAGATTTTGATGATTTTTACGGGCCATTTCGCAAAAAAAAAGGCAGGTTATTTTTTTATCGAATTATACCAAAATCTAATCAGCACCAGGGTGGCTTACAAGCGACTTATCTACCACATTTTGTGAAATTCGGTCCATTATTTTTTCAGTTAGAGTGGATACAAGCTTTTGCGGGCCATTTCGCAAAAAAAGGCGGGTTCTTTTAACCCGAGTCATACCCAAAACTAATCAGCACCAGATTCGTGCACAAGTGACTTACCTACCAAATTTTATGAAATTCGGTCAATTAGTTTTTTAGTTAGAGTGGATACAATATCTGCACAGACAGACAGACACACAGACAGACACACAGACACACAGACAGACACACAGACAGACACACAGACACACACACAGACGTCACGCTAAAAATAGTTTTTTCGTATTCCAGAGGTCGCGAAACGTGTAGATCCGTCGAAAACTCGAGTTGCGATTTTCGACATGATTCCAATACCTTCCCTATATATTACCATGTATTGCAGGGAAAGTAAAAAACAGAATAAAATATAATTGAACACAGAAGTATAAAATTAGTAAAATGAAGAAATGTTCCCGGTTTCGCGAAATCACTTACTAAGAGACGTTTTTCAAACTTCCATCACACCAGAGACGGTATGACAAAAGATCTAGTGATAGGCAAAGAAGTCAACTTGAGGGTAAGAATTTTTGCAAGCATTAAATATAAATGTGGTAGAAATTGCAGTAGAAGGACTAAAAAATAAAAAAAAATGTGTATCTATAAGAAATAAATTTAAAAATTATCAAAAAATTATAAAATGTTGTGAAAAGGAAAAAAAATAATAATTGAGATGTGGTGTGTTCGAAACGTTGTTACTGGTGGAAGTAATTTTTTCCACTTATATAGAAGCTACAGAGACTAAGGTAGCTATGAGTTTTTTAAACTTATTTTTGTTTTAAAGTTGAGGTTTTTATACAGGAAATACTTGTATGTAGTGGGTATTGATTTTTTAATGTTGCTTTGATTATAATGTAATTCAATGTAATAAGGAGAGCTTAACTTTTTAATTCGTATTACTTGGTTATTAATATTTTTAAGTACCGATTTAGAAATATTTGATGAATAATTTTGAAATTTGAAAGTAGGACGATGAGAGGCTGATAGTCTAAAAATGTGGAAAGCGTAAGTATATGTAAAATAGGTTGCGACTGTAAATTTCCGAAACTTTAAAGCATTACATTTTGTTTTTAATTAGCTTTTAATACTTTAGTAATAGTATATAGTCATTACTATAGTAGTAAACAAATGTACTACAACTTATCTTGCAACTATGAATATAAAATTTCACAAGTTAGTAATTTTAAATAATATGTTTTAGCTCGAAATACCTATGATTATTACTTAAGAGATTAATTTATTTTAGGGACATTTAAATGCAAACACAAGGAAGACAACCAAATCTTCATAGTGTTTTCGCCAAAGGGCTCAGGAACCAATTGTAACTCAAAGAACTTCGAAGAAATAATACATCTGGGGAAATGAAAGATGGAAACATTTGGCTAAATCAATTTCTCCCCCCACCTACACACAATTTTTTTAGCGACGTTACTTGATCACAAAACTTTACAAAGCAGTATTGAATTTTGAAATTGTCAAGACTGAATAATTTGGAGTACATTGTATAATTGAAGCCCTTTACATTTATATTTACCCTAGCTCAATTTTTATAAGGCTCAAGAAGATAACTTATTGCTTATTATATTTATTATGCCCAAAAATATATGCTAGCTTCTTAAATATTATACACTCTAAAGTTACTTTATTGGTGGAGAATTGGCATTTTTATTTCATTTTTATTTTAAGTCATAAAGGCAGGACGAATGTCAGATTTAAAAAAAATTTATCTGGCTTCGCTAACAAATTCGTAAAATATTTTTTAATTTAATTTTCCTGCGTTGTCAAAAATAAAAACAAAGATTCTCAAGTAATTCATGTTAAATATTTGTAAAGTTTATACTTTTAAATTCTAGGACTTTCCAATAGTAATGTAGTAAACTGAAGTTATGCTTTCATAATGCAACTAGCCAATCTTAGAGTAGTGTTACTTTAACTTAAACCTTAAAACTTAAATAGAAGAAACTCCATAACACAGTTGTAAAGCACTTTAGCGTATTTTATTGTAGATGTTACATTAAAATAATAGTTCCATTCAGTTTCATAAATGTTTACATACCATGAGTACATGTATGCATTAGAAAGATGGTATCAAATAAATATACTTTCAAATCTTAAGGGGATATATATACAGCAGGGTGTTTGGTAAAGTTGAAAGTATGCCAAATATGTTTTGAACGATGGTAGCTAGAGAATATAGATGAGGGGGTGTCTGTATTGTAAAATGCTAGTGAATTTTTGTACTACAGAGAGATAAATTTAAATATTTGTACAAGACTATCGGTCGTGTGCTTTCGGTTTCAAAAGAGTATTAAACACACTATAATATGAAATGCTATTGCGCGTTCCTTTTAAATTGTTTCATATTGTCTGTAAAATTTCAAATTCCTTTTGATATATTAGTGCGTGGATATATATTTCTTCTTTTCATAAATGTTTTGTTTTAATTTAAAAATGTAAATAAGGATCACATTTTCTTAGTATGAACGTTTATAGAAAGGATATAAAATGCAGAAGATATGGTTATAAATGTGGATGAAGAAATTTAGAAGAGCTAAGTAAATGGCTGAAATGCAGAGCTATATACTCCGCATGTACTTTTTTGTATAGAAATTATAAAGCTATATTTGGTGATTCAAAATTGATAAAATGTACTGCATTGAAAAAAATTATCGCGTGCAGTGTATTATAATTTTAAATCATAGCATTTTGAAACATTTTAAGTTAACGCTCAAAAACGATCATGTGATTTACCAAATACGTAGATTAGGAAATCTGGGGTTAGATTTCATCTTGAAGAGTTAGACCCAAAGTTCTTCTTTTTAAACTTTAGCGTTGAGAATCTTGTAATCCGTATTAAAATTGTCAGCCAATAAAGTACTCCGTTAAAAGCCTTACAAAATAAACAGATTCCTGATGAATATACTAAAATTTCTCATCTTTTTAACTTATTTATTTGGGGAAGTAATGAGGGTCCGCGAGAACGATTTGTGGAATAACACGAAGTAATAAATAAGTAAACAAGCAGAGTACTCTCCATGAAAAGTGAGAGCATAAATTTATACAAAAATAATTTAGAGGACATAAACTTAAATATTTGGAGTAACTCACGTGATCAATTCATATTAATAAGAAGCTTACAGCAAATTTGCAGTGGTGAATGAACAAAGTAGGCTTTGCTCAAGTCGTAAAAATAATTTTATTGTTGAAGGGAAGCCGATAAATTATCGTATTTCATTATAATAAATTTATCCCTCGTATTAGTTACTGTGAAAACTTTTTGTTAAAAAAATGTTCCCCACAAGCCATATATTTAGTATCCTACATTTTCCACTCCTGATAAAAGATTTATGCCGCACACCTATTTGATTACCAATTGCACAAAATTGCACATAAAATACTTTACACACAATATGTTCAATTAAAAGCTCCGTTCGCTTTTTTATTAATTATCATTTTTTACTGACGAGTTTTTTTCACTCTGTTCTACTAGATTAAATATTAATAGAACAGGATTATCATAACACTGGAGGCCAAAATGCCTCTGAGACAAAAATAGATATTTTTAACTAATTTGAACATGCTGGTCATGAATATGAAACAGAAAAACCTTGGAATAGCATTAGTTTACCTGATATGGGGAGGGGGCACGTTCTAGTTTTCAATGTACGAGGGAGACATCCAGAAAGTGCCAAAAGCTTGTAGAAATTCTCTAGCAGTGCTATAAGAGACTAGAGAGAACTGTCATTGAAAATACACTTTTTACACACTTATCTATATTTTTCCCGGCTAACTGCGGTGCCGAGAATGGGAAACGGTTTCATTAGGAAATTACTACTCCCGAAGAAATCGTATCAAGGCAAATGAAATGCAGCAATGCTAGCATATTATTATCAGACCCTTGTAAGAGATGCTCCAAAAACTCATTAGAAGAAACAGATTTCCTGTATAGAGATTAAAATAGGGTGTGTATACATAAATGTTGTTGTTGAAACCCAGACCGTCCGACCTACCAGAAAGGTGTAAGGTAACTGTTTGGACGGTCGGGAAGTGCCACCCAATTTAGACCGGAATCCAGTGGGGCAGGCATCCACAGGGACCGTACCCTCCTTCCCCTACCACCAACCTCTCGGAAGGACTTTCGGACCCACATGTTTAACGTGATCGTACTCCGCATGAACACGGCGGCAGTTTTGGCAGTGGCTGGAATCGAACCCGGGCCTACCGAGTGCAACTCCAGCGCGCTAACCAATGGGCTACCGCGCCCCAAATATACATAAATGTGTAAAATTTGTTTTATAGATATTTCAAAACTAAAGCTAATCTGATGTTTTAACGAACATTTTCATATTTAACAGATCAAACAGCATAAGCATAACGGCATCCGTCCCACCCAAAGATATACGGTTAGATCAAACAACATAAAGGTAACTTGGCTTAATCTTAGAAATGCACATATATTTAAAATGCGTTGTCCAGTGTTTCACAGAAAAGCTATGTTAAACTACATTCCTTTGACATAGCACCTTTCATAGAAAAGCTATGTCAAATTGCATTCCTTTGTGCATTACCACTAGTTTCTAAATCGAAAAGCCTAATTTCTGCTCGCTAATGAGTTCAATTTTAAATTTCAAAGTAAATATCAAAGACTGTTAACGTCACCTATCGAGAATCCCATTAAGAGTATATCTGCATGATTTTTATGAAGTTGTCCTTAGTTCAGCTTATTTTATTTATTTCCCGAAATCTATATGTCGAGTTTTTAATATGTTGTTCAATGTATTAATGCAATGGCGCAAAGCATGAATTTAAGTAGTATGCTGTAATACTTTATATAAACAATCATTTTATTATTTGTAAACATTTCAATTTACGAGCAACAGATGCGAAAAGTCGCAGTGACCGCCCAGTTGCTATAAAAGTATCAGATGCAGGATAAATAAACTTAAAATGTTTTGAGCTATTGTCCAGGCTTTGTGACTCCAGAAAATAATAGTTATATGTTATGGAAATTATGACACAGCAATAGAAAAAATAGTGCCCTCCAGTTTCCAAATACTCTGGGTGAGATAACACTAAAATCACGACATGATATAAAAGAAAGGACAATGACAGAATTTTCATCAGATCGAAGGAGCCCAATCCTAACCTCGCAAAATCACTGCAACAGTGAGAAGTAGTAATATCTCGAGTCTACCTTCCAGGTAAAAAAGAGGGGCGGACTCTGCAAATTACTTACCGAGGAAGTATTTTTGATCAATTCAGTTAACATAAGAGAAAATGTTAGTCGGAAGTTCAAAGTTGAACTTATAAGTGTATGTAATATATATATATATATATAAAAGTTTCAAAAAGTACAATACGTGGAAAGAAGCCAACAGGGATATACGAATAGGCCTAGGGGGATTGTGACCCCTAGTTCCCGGTTAAAAGTCGACTTTTACTCCAATGGAAACGCTCCCGGAGCCGGTATATGCCTGTGGCCATATTTCCAGGAAGCATCAGAACAAAAAACGCACTCCGCTCGAAGATACGCGGACAATGTGGAACCAACCAAGAAACGGTTTGCAACCGACATCGAATAAGTTGAAAAGCACGAGAGAAATATTGGAATGAAAGCAAAACGCGCCACACGCCATGTCTATCTATCCAGTCGAAATAGAAAAATGAAGATGCGCACGTAGTCGTTAAAGGCGTTGCCAGCTTAAATTATATATCGAAGGTGTTGCCAAAATCGGTTCGAAAAGCTTTCTCTTCCTTCTTATACAATGTATTATAATAATGTTTGATGAATCCCAATGGATAATTCTGTCTCAAAGCCTCCCCGATGAAGACTGCGTACTCTATCTCTTGTATGAGAATGTATACGTGCGTTGCGTAAGAAATGATTTACCATGACGTTACGAAAAACTGCATGACTCAGATTGGATTTCCAATTTATGATGTAATTGATTTCCATGTCAAAGTGCTTACGTTTGTCGTATAGTCGTGTGTACGTGGGTTCGTTCTCCTTGAATTTGATATTAATATCAAGATAATTAATCTCATTCTCTTGATCCTCGTTGGTTTCGATAAGTTCCAGATTTGATGGATAAAAACCGAAGTCGAATTTATTGCTATTTTTATTTAGTCCAATCAGCACATCGTCAATGAAACGAAAATATGGCATTTCGTTTAAAATATGTACACCCTCTTCGTATTTATTGAGGTATAGGTTCGCCAGCATGGAGGAACAACCTCCCCCCATAGGTATACCCTTCGTTGGCTGATAGTATTCGATGCCGTTAAATAAAATATTTTCGAAAAGAACAATATCCAGAATTGCTTTGAATTTATGCAATGCAATGTATTTTTGCATGCCGTAGTTTCCATGAATTTCAACAATAATGGCGTAAAGGTCTTGCAGTTTAATGTTATTAAAGAGGTCCTTGAAATCGTAGCTTTTATAAATCATATATGTAGGGTTATTTCTTATATGATTAAGCACCTCCATACTATTGTTTACCATAATGGATCCCCTTTTTAATATCTGTGCCATAATAGGTTTCAACAAAGTTAAAAGTTTCGTGTTTGCAGTCGTAATATATGCCTTAAATCCTACCGTCACCGGGCGAAACTTTATTGGAGATTTGTGCATTTTTGGTATCATAACAAGATAGGGATATCTTATATGCTTTATGTCTATACCAATACGTTTGTGCAATGCACGGATTTTGTTTTCGATTTCCCGTTTCGGTGTTTTTAGTAAGGCATACATTTCTTCATTTTTATAGCTGAGATTGAGTAGATCGATATAATATCTGATACCGGTAAATGAATAGTTTGATGCAACCTTATCAGTATATGTAATAGCATAATCTTGTTGTACATCATGCACGACCTTTTTACACAAAGTGTAATTTTCACGAGGCATAAAAGAATTATGATAACAAAACTTAAAATCCGATAAAATGTTGTCAATCCATTCATTAAAAGAATAATCCATTCATTATATATATATATATCCATTATATATATATATATATATAATCCATATTATATATATATAGAATCCATTCATTATATATATATATATATATATATATATATATATATATGCTACTATTACTATTAAAACTACTATATAAATACTATTTAAATATATTTCCGTTATTTAATACTACCACATGGTTGAAACATTGTATGATGACGAAATATATCACAAAAACAAATGAAATAAACATATATGCCAGAAAGTAGAAAAAGAGAAAAAGATTGGAATATAAATATTTTAAGGAAATACTACCATCACCATTATTCTAATGAAAATTACGATCGTCATCATAAATGCGCGTTAGAAACTTTAAATTGGACAAAAATATGCATTTTAATTTATTAAAAATTCTTTAAATAAATAAATAAATATATATATTTATAAATAAGACTACGTTAATGAAATAGTCCTCCCATTAATTTTCAAAACGTTACACTTTTTAAAGTTTTATACGACCCCCTTAGGCAAAATTTGGTGAATCAGAAAAACATTTTTTTTAATGCAACAAGATCATTAAAAAAGCCGCAGATCTGTATCTTTAAAATTGAGCGAGTTATATTTAATTGAAAATTGAGCATTGCGAATGGGGATCATGTATCAAATTAGAAATGTAAATTTATGACATATCACAAAAAAGATTAAAACTGGATGATGTCGCGTAGTGACCACTGCTTTATATGATCCACTGCTTTATATGATGATGTAGTCCACTGCTTTATATGATCTCTGTCTGTGTAATGCTTTATTTAGATGCATTTGTGATATGAAATTTTGACACATATTAACGTATTTTTGATCTAAACAATTTGCATCGTCAATTTGTTTATGATCCCTATTTTCACTGATGAAATAGCCTTTCACATGGTACGGAAAAGTGGCATGAGTCAGATTTTTTCCTTTATCGTAATTCAGTTCATTTTAAAGATACAGATATGCGGGTTTTTTTTAATGATCTTGTTGCATTAAAAATAACATTTTCTGATTGACCAAATTTGTCTATAGGAGTCGTATAAAAATTTAAAAGTGTAACTTTTTGAAAATTAATGGGAGGACTATTTAATTAACGTAGTCTTATTTCCTACCTTACTTTCAACATTTTTGCAATTTACATTGCCCACTTATCTCCAAAAGGTAAAGAATTTAAGCGCGTTTCAATCTTATTGGGACACCCTGTATATATATATATATATATATATATATATATATATATATATATATATTTAAAATATTAAAATAGTAAATCCAATGGTAGAATGGAAGAAGTAACTCATAATGCACTACCTTAAAAAAATTTTTGCCTATATATATATATGTGTGTGTGTGTGTATAATGCATGTGTATGTTTAAGATACCAAACAATAACTTAATATATCTTCAATGCTTTTTGTGTCATTGCTATACAAAGCATGTTATCATTTCTAGGCTGGTATATACACTATCTGTCACGAGGGGATATAGTCTGTCGCGTTTTCGTGTTTTGTATCTTATTGGATTCGTGAGCAGAAAAAGAATCGAAGTGGCGGATGTTTTCTAGTTTGTTTCGGGTATAATGTTGGTATTCTAATATACTTCTTTCGTGAAAGGTAAAAGAAAAGTTTATCGGATTGCCAACGTTGATACTTTCATCTAAAATATTACATACACAATATATTTCTATGATCCTTTCTTGCTTATAAAATCGCATTAACATTGAATTTCTCTTATTCATCTGTCTGGTTTTGCTTTCCTTGCATGTTTTCTAAATCAAGACGCTTCACATTAGCATAATCTAATTTTAACTTGAAAGCAGCTTTCTCACTGTGAATATTTTTACTTTAGAATGTGCATTATCATGAATATGAATCATGGTGTTGATTCGAAAATTGTCTGAAGGCGAATCGAATAGACAGCATTTTTACATGTGATTTTGGGAGAACTTCATTATACAATAACAGAGAACAAAAATCTGATGTGCACAGCACATGACTTTCCTTATATAATGCAATGCATTTACTTTTTTTACAGTGAAAACATTATGTATAAGATCCATGGCACAGTGTTCTTAATGTTGAATTGTGCATTTGGCTCTTCTAGATGACAACATGTAAAACTATTTCATACCCAATGAACATATATTTCACTCAACTCTAAATTAACATTTATCAATATTAATAGCATCCTCAATAAGCAATATAGTCCATATATTAAAATATTTTAATAACAAATTAATCAATTAGGCATCATTTTCATTAACTTGGTGTAATTTTTTAAATTTGGTGAATTTGACTTTGTCAATCGGGGATGAAAAATCGCCAAGTTAGCGATATTTCGGTGGATTATTCATTGAGTTCGTCAAATGTATCGCTAAGTGTTATAAACAAACGAAGAGAAGAGCATTTCGTATATATTAGCAGGTATGCCAGTCATATGACGGAATTAAAATTTTGCAAAATATTACCTCCCATTTAGCGTCAGTTTTATCAGTTTGGCAACATTTTTGCGACATTTTTGTCAATTGGAGTCATTTAAAAAGTTGCTAAGATGGTGACATCAAGTAAAATTTATCTCTAAGCATTATAGACGGACGGACGGACGAAGAAATGGGTTATTTTCATAATCGAATCTTACGTTCTTTCCGATATATTTAATTTTCATCAATTAGTCCTCATTTTGATTAATTTAGCGTTATTTTTATCAATTTGGCGACGTTTCTATCAGTTTGGCAATATTAAAAAAGTCGCCTTCTTGGCGATATTTTGCCAAAATTCCGCTAAGCTTTACAGACGGAAAATTGGTTATTCCTATAATAGATTCTTATACTCTTTTCAAGATATTGAATTTTCATCAATTAGTTGTCATTTTCAATAATTTAACGCCATTTGTATCAATTTGGCAATATTTTTGTTAATTTGGTGATATTTAAACATCGTTGTTGGCAACCAAGTTGGCGACATTCCTCCAAATTCGTCACTAAAATTTCGCCAAGCGTTATGGACGGAAAAATAGGTTATTCTTAAAGTGAATAAATGACTATTGGCGTCCAAATACATAACTATTACTCAAAGTATCTTTTCTCGTGAATGGAACGAGCTAGATCCACTAACATGATGTTACCAAATTTATCGTATGATATTACATACAAAAAGTGAACATATTTCACAAAAGTTAATATACTTTATTAATTTTATGTGATTTTTTAATAAAATTATTCGAAAAATGCGCAATGTTTCGAGGACGGCTCATGCTAGCGTTCTAAAATTTGTATCAATCGTTTTCTAATGACAAATTATATTACAAATGATTATTTTCATAGCTTTATTAAAAATTTTGATTTTTTGATGATTTTTTCCAAAATTTCACTCTAAAATTTGGGAGGGTTCTGAGCATTCGATTGTTTAAAAACAATAGGCTTCTAGTATTTACGGATTGTAATTTTTGTACCGAATTTCGTTTGAATAGCTCCATTCGTCCGTGAGATATCGTCTCCACAGACTCATTGACACACACACACACACACACACAGACATCACCTAAAAAACTTTTGATTCGTGTTCAGGGTTGCTTGAAGCGTGCTTTCCCTTCGAAAACTCGAATTCGATTTTTCGACCCCGTCACAATACTCTCCTTATACATTATACTATGTATATAAGGAAACTAAAAACTATTTTTTAGCGAAAACCACACTGCTTTTGCTATAAAAAGTGCAGATTGCTATTTTCATAACACCATGCAAAAGATAACAGATATACTTTAAATGTGAGTTCAATTGCTAAATCTTTAAAAGGTTATACTGGTGCTTATTTAATGCGGGTGATAAACTCTTTGTCAAATATTTTCTAACAATGTTCACTCATATTTTTCTTTCAAATGTATGTAATGTAGGGTTTTTTTAGTGTATTAACTTAAAAGTGATTTATTTTGCAATTTTCTATAAGAGTATTAACTTAGATTTTATACTATTTCACCTAATGTTCAATAGAGTACCACATTGACATTTTGATGTGGTATGGTTGTAGCATAAACGTATTGACAGTATATCTACTCTTCGTATGGCATATACGTTATAAAAAAAACTGAAAATTCATAATCATGTGCAAATTCCTATAGTATTCTATTAAAATATTTAAATTAATGCTCCTAAGAAGAAGTTTATGAATTCATATTCTGGCTATACAAAATTATCTTCACATGAAGATCTGAAGAAGAAAATATCCTTATCCCGTTTGTAAACAAATTTACAGAAAATATGGGACTGAATCAATATATGCCAAAAATAAAACTCTAAAATTATATTAGAAGATATGCCCATTCTACTTATATTCTCGTGTATTAGAAGATATACCCATACAACTTATATTTTCGAAGATTAGAAGATTATACACGTGTATTGGAAGATGTACCCTTACTACAATATATGGATTTGAAAAATCTTACACTAAAATAAAACAGATGACGTAAGAAGTTGAAAATACCAATAATCCCCGTAATCCTTAAACCATGGAGGTAAAATTAAGGAGTTAAAACTTCATATTAAGTAAACTAAAATCGCTTGAGACAATAATTCAGGTGGCGCTGGAATAGGGTAAGTAGTTCTGCATTGCATGCATTTCTATGACGAAAGGCCTAAAATATTTTTTAAATTGTCAATTTAATTGTAAAAATAAATTATTTGTGCAATGCAAATTGGAACTGAAAGAATAAAAATATTCCTACGGATTCAAAATTATTTTACTTTTCAATTTATGTTTATCGCCATATATTCTTTACGCTATCCTACAACTTATATATGGTAATTAATTATACTCATAATTAGGAAAATCTCATTTTATGATAATCAAAGATAATTAATGATAATCAAAGATACACATACTAAATACATTTAATGATAATCAAAGATACACATACTAAATACTTCCCTTTTTTGTTGTGTCAACTAATAATAGCAACTACTTCACTAACACTAGTGACACTTAGATATAATTCTTAAAGTACTATAGCATTTTCAAACGTTTCATCTATAGGAGTTTTATCTCCTTCTTTCTAACGTTAAACCCAAAAATCGTAATGTTGTCAGAATTGCCGTTTTGACTGGATTATATCAATCCAGTCAAAACAGCAATTACGATAACATTCATTTATATACATTTCTTTATTATTTGAATAGAAAAATATTTAATAAAAATCGTCTGCTGTATAAACTCATTGGGCTTAGTTCCGTTGCTTAGCAACATGATATATTTTCTTCAAATAAATTTGCGGAAAAGTATCGTCTGCTTAATACTTTTTCTATGGAAGGTTTAATTGTGCATTTTTTAATAATATATCGATAACCCCTGGTCCCAGAAACTCGAAACGTAAGCTACATTTTAAGTGGGGCTATTCCATGCCTACCCCGAAAATTTCATCATATTTGGTACAGCCGTTCTCCCTTGATGATGAGACAAACACACACACACACACGCACACATACAAACAAACATACCGACAGATTTTCAATTTTATTTGTATGGATTTTACCAATAAAATTATATCATTGCAGATATAATAAACCTTGTTAACATTAAACATTGAAACAAACCAAACCGCTCTGCAGGAAAACTGTTCCAGTATGATAGTATCGGATAGGGATGACCATTATCTGTATTTACTGCAAGACGCTATAGAAACAACACAACACGACAGCTTACATTAGACCTTACTTTATCTAGTGTAAGGCATGTACCCCACCAGTGTTCCGGCAGCTATATGAAGGAAACATTTATAGAAAAAAGTAATTTATGCCCCGTCAACTCTCTTTCACATTCGAGCCAGATTGAATTGAACTCATGAAAATCGATATTGTATTCCGAAGTAAATGGTTCCAGGATGTGTTCATTGATAAATTCAGATTTTAACGACCGCAAGAGAAACAAATCGGGTGTGAATAAATTATGCTTATTGGAAATAATGTTTATTGCGTTTTCAATTTTAATGTGAACACATCGTAAATAGGGCGCAGCAAACAAGGCGTGGTGACCCTTGGTATTATTTTAGAATATTTACTAATTTTTAAGACATTATGTGCCTTAATTTTGAAATATAAAGAGTGTCGAATTCAATTCTCCAAAATTTGTATTTGAGTGGTGCGCTATTGTCCACCTAAATTATTTTTATACAACTCGTGTGTATAAAGTTGATTATAGTGGCGTTACCCCTCTGACATAAAATGCTTTTTGGAAACAATGTTTTTCATGATTTCTAGTGAAAGGGTATCTTTTGATTAGAATAAATGATTATTATCCTCATACAACTAATGTTTTGGCCTATTGCAATAGTTTTAAATTATTGATTTGATGCACGGGTATATTAACGGCATACTTCAAAAACCATGAGTGTGAATGGCAATACGAGTAATAATATAGTACATAAATAACTTTGCGATAACTTGTTTCTAATTATATGAGATTCAGTATTTAAAAGGGATTCAAAAGTTGTCATTCAAAAAACTGTTTCCAGTACTGGACGTAATATTTTAATACAAAAAAAAATTAGAAAAATCAACAGACATGCTAAACATTTAATAGAAATTTTAAAATTAAATTTATTTTTTTACTTCATAGTCACGTCAGTCATTGCATACAATGTTCACACACAAAGTAAATTATATATTGTCACTGTCAGCACATGCAACTTAATACGAAACAGCACAGGTTCGACACTGCACCCAGTTGTCCACTAAGGGCTTTCTACAAATATGGCCATCAATCTCCTTGGAACCATTTTCAAATGTATCCTTGTCTTCGTTTCTGGATTGAAACCTCCGTTTTGGAAACGCGATGAGGTTATCTGAGGTTTTTTTCCTTTCAGGTCGACTTTATTGGTTTTATTTTTGCCTAAACTCTTTTCTTGCCATAGTTGACTTTTCTGTTATCATTGTTCTTCTTATTTGTTCAGACGTTGCATTTATTCTTTCTTTTCTAGTATTTTTTTTATATGGCGAGAATTTTAACATTTATCTTTTTTTCTCCTCCCCTTTTCTTGCAATCATCTTCCTCTGTAGATCATCATACACGTAGTCGAAATTTAAACATTGCATAGTCGAAATTTAAAAATTGCATAGTCGAAATGTTTACAATGGTAAACTCCCGTTTGCAGTCCGCCATTTTGAAATTGCTATAATTTTGTACCGGAAGCGATACTAACGAAAATATCTCGGTACTAACGAAGTACTAATGAATGGCATAGTTGAAACTTAATGAAATTGCATGCTTATCCGCCTCGCATTTCCCTAGCCCGCCATTTTGAAATTGCTATAATTTTGTACCGGAAGTGGTGCTAACGGAAATACCTCGGTACTAACCGGTATTAACGAGGTATTAACGAATAATATAATCGAAATTTCTGAATTCGAAAGTTTGCGGGCTGGTGAAGTACTCCTGCTATATATACAGGGATGGTTATACCTTGAATATAAAATGATATATGCAGTGATAACTATACCTTATACTATAGAGGTCTAACAATATCCTTAAACTTAAATATGAAATTAAAGTAAAACATTTATCTTCAAAAGTTCACAATAACTGAATAAACATAAAGTTTCAGTGATTATTTTATTTTTTTCTGCTTAATTATACATAGCAACTTTATGTCATTAAATATCTAATTTATATATTTTTTAATAACTATATAAACATAATTCACAAACATAGTTTAAATTAATTTCTGTCACGTGATGTGCTTAATTGAAAAATGTCATAGATTAAACCTTCATAAATGTTGCGGGAAAGTTAAAAGACAAAACAACTAAAATATTTCCAAATTTAATGGAACAGACACGAAGAATAAAAATCAGAAGAGTACAAAAGCAGTGGCGATAACATAATGAAGCGATTAAATTACACGCTGTCAATCTTCATGTTAAAAACAGGCCATATGAAGACGATACGTATTTCTAGTTAATTATACTAATTTTGTTAGCGAACTTAACAACGTGTCGAGATACGTTTTTTAGATTCTTAATTGTTCAGTGGATGTAACTTGATAGTTTTCTTATCGGCGTTACCAGAAAAAAAGTCAAATGTTACCTGAAGCAGACTGCGAGTAAAAATTTATTAACACTAGATATGTTTATTATACTAATTTGACTCTAATGATATGCTGGGATTTTTTGAAACTCTGGAAAACCTTTAAAAAAATTTCCGCTGAAGGATAACATTTTAATAAGGTTATTTGTTAAAAAGAGGAATGGTATTTTAAATAGGCAAATTAGTGTCACATGTGCGAAAAATTTTTCAATATGTCTAAGAACATCGTTTTTAATTTAATGGTGGGTGAAAAAGAACGGGCAGACAAATTAAAGTGCGGATTGGTAAAAACTTGTGTGCGTGTAAAAAAAGGTAATATTTTATTTGTGAAATTTTTAAATAATCATTCTTGGGTAAATATTAAAAATTATTCTGTAGTACCTCCAACATACATAAGGAAAATATATAAATACGTGTTTTTATGCCTGTAAAAGACAGGGAATTAAACACTCTTAAAAATTAAATTGCAGCATATTTTATAGGTTTGTCTTTGTTCTACAATGTATGATTCTTTGCGTTGAAAATATTCGCATTTGCTTCAGTTCTTTCTCTTGGTTCTGTAGAGTGCGATTCAACAATAGCGCTTCAATCGGGTCCCAGTAGCTTAGTTGGGAAAGCGCCAGCTGGCCAGTACAAAGATTCACGGTTTGAGCCCTGGTTGGGACAGCAAGGTTCTTTGCAATGGCGTCCAAACAAATGAAACCTGCAGGTTAGTGGAATAATATCGGGGATATGAAAGTAATCCTAGTATGACTATCACGGACTTAGTGGACTCTGGGATAATGAGCGCCAGCATCAAATCGGGAGGCCTGTTGCCATGCAGGGAGGTAAGCTGGAGAATAAAAGTAGCATCATGAAGTTAGCCTGTGGTAAAAATAGCAGGAGGTGGTCAGAAATACTGTCAAGTTGCACGACAATGATATTAGAGGTTGAAGAATATAGGGTCTGCTTCAACAATAAGGGCATGCATATCTATCCCAGTTGATCAATTGGGAAAGCGACTGGCCAGTACAAAGATCCGGGGCTCGAGCCCTAGTTGGGACAGCAAGAGTCTTTATAATAGTGCTCGAACAAATTAACCTTGCAAGTTGATGCCGAGGTCTGAAAGTGATCCGAGTACAACTAGCACGGATTTAGTTGACTCTAGGATAATGAGCGCCAATTTCAAATCTGGAGGCCGGTGGCCACGTAGGGAGATAACTCGGAGAATAAAAGTAGCATCATTAAGCTAGCCTGTGGTAAAAATAGCAGGAGGTGGTAAATAAGACTGTCAAGTTGCACGGCAATGACATTAGAGGGAGGAGAATACAGAGTCTACGTTGGCAATAATAACATGCAAGTCCGTCCCAGGTGCTCAACTGTGGAAACATCGGCTGGCCAGTACGGGCATCCACGATTTGAGCTCCGGCTGAGACATAAAGGTTCTTTACAGTTCTCATTTAGTTATATCCCCTGGTTGGTGAGTATGCAAATTTTCAGCCTTTTCGGTCACCAAGAGGCTTCTGGAGAGTCAGGAAAGCCTTCAAGAACCCCTTCATTCTGTCACCTCCTTGTGAGAGAATTTGACTATCAAGCTCCGTTCTGCTCGGTGTGCAACACAATAAATGTTAAAAAATGTAGCTTTCCAGGCCACTGAGGGAATTTTGGAGGGCCTGGAAAGATCTTTCGGAAAAGCAATTTTCTTCGCCCTCCCTGCTGGGGAGATGGAAAATCCGGCTCTTAGTTAATAAAAGTGTTCAAAGATTCAACCTTTTAAGTCAGCGGGAGTAGAGCTTCTAGAGGGTTAATATAAGTGTACAAAGTTAATATAAGTGTTCAAAGATTCATCTTTCTAAGTCACCGGGGACTAATAAAAGGTCTCAAAAGACAAAAGCAAGCTAAACAATTATGATATAACATTGCAATTCATAGCAATTTAATTTAACATATAAAATTATACGGCAAAGTCACAGCTTGTTGTGTGCAAACGAATAATATCTATTTTTATAGTCTCACATTTTAAAATTGGCGGCATTTCCAATGCTGAGAATCACTTTTCCAGTTTATTAAGTGACCAGTAGTCAACTGACCAGTATATTTCAGTATATCAACTGACCCAAATTCCAGTATATTGGTAGACCCGTATTGTGCTTCTTAGCACTTTTCATCCCCAAATAACCAATAACTGCACTATCAGCAGTAAGAAAACCGACAATGTACTGCACTTCTAGTTATAACCGGCGTAGTAACGATAGCAATCTTCCTCTTAACAGTGAGGTTTATGATTATGAATCTGACCAAAATAGCCCCGTGCAATCTGATCTCAATCTGATATCATGTGAAGTCAGCTTAGTGGTATGACTAACTTCATCATATAGGTTATGGTTATTACAAATGTGGGAGATTAATGGGAGGTTTCAATTCTAAATCTGTAATGTTCAGCCGGTGCTTGTGTCGATATCAAGAGGCCAGAGGATAGAGTGCTTGGGATAAAACTTTGTATCCTGGGTATGTTTTAAGGTTAAAACTCCGAAACTAATTTTTCTTTCGAAGCAATTTTTTCTAAAAGTGTATTGCGAATCACTATGAGCACCAATGCCAATACTAAAGACGAACTTTTAATCAGAGTCTTAATGGTAATAAAGTTTAATAAATCTATCTTGAATCTATATTGATAAAAGGAAGAATCTGTCTGTTTGTCTGCGATGCCACCGTATGTACATGTACGATCTACCGTATGTACAGGTTTGATGTTTTTCTCACAGTAGCATCTATACCTGAACTAATGCCGCACCCTGAAGACTTTTTTTTCCCAAATTTTTAATCAGATATTTTAATTAAATTGTAAAACTCTTTAAAGTGATCAAACTTGCGATTGTATCAAATGTGAATAATCATTGTTGTACGAAAGTTAAAATAAAAAAGAGTGCGATATTCAAATTCACTTTTTTGCATCGAATATGAATTACCATTGCTGTACGAGAGTCAAAGAAGAGTCCAATATTCAGCTTCACATTCCTACTATTTTTTTACTTACTTTACTCACATTTCATACTGACGTAGTTTGTTATAATGCACATAGGAAGAACGTGGAATGTCAATGAAACTGTTTATAAAGCTATTGAATGAAAAATGAAGCTGATTGGTTATGACGGAAAAGTTTTCGGAAGAAAATATTGAAATAAGTCTCAGTCAAAGAAGAAATCCAAAACTTAGAGCCAATTAAACTGTTGTTTTCATAGTCATATCGTTAAAAATTTCACAGATGCCTAGCGCGCAGGTGCTCTGAGTGGGTACATCCATACCTAGGTAAGTGCCTATCCGTGTGTATGTGCAGTCTGTAGCGTGAAATATAATCATCGTACGGCCATGGAATTTGGTACACATATACTTCAGGACCATGTACAATATGTCTTGTCGAAATTTTTGTTGTCGGTGTGGTTGTTGTAAGCGGGTGTATTAAAGCGTTCTTTAAATTTCATTTGCAGGAACTCACAACGAATTCTGGAAAACCCAAAAAACACTTTATAATACGTCTCGTTACAACAAAAATAAATAAATACACAAACTGCTACATGGACGCACACACGGTTACGCTACGATAGCTCATCTGATATCCCGAGAAAAGGCGGATACATTTTCTAGTAATATAATAACTTTGATAAAAAATTGAAAAATATGCGTTTTGATTACAATTTTAATACTTTTTAATGCTAGCTAAACATTCACGTGGTGATATACTTTTTAATCTACTTTGAGTATATTCCTTTTTACTTTATCTACAATACATGGTAATGTAAAAGAGAGTATTGGAATAATGTCGAAAATCGCAATTCGGGTTTTCGGCTGATCTACACGTTCTAAACTCTATAGAACACACACACAAGAAAAGCTATTTTTAACGTAAGGTCTGTGCCAGTATCTCTGTCTGTCTGTGTTTGCATCCACTCTGTATGCATCCACTCTGACTCAAAATTAACTGATCAAATAACCTCAAATTTGGAAGGTAAGTCACTTGCTGACTTCCCTTAGTGCTGATTAGATTTTGGTACGATTTGGAAAAAGAAAAAACTTTACTGTTTTTGCAAAATGACCTGCAAAAGTCGTCAAAATCTGAAATAAAAGACTGCATATGCTCAAATATATCTATTAAATACGTGTTTTATACGTAATTTTTTACGACGGAAAGAATAAGATCAACCCCGTTACTTTAGGACTAATCGTTTTCGATATATTTCAGTTTTTGTTTCATTTTTCGTAACGTCGCTGTTGAAAATACATCCAGTCGTCAAATGAAAACAAAAATTGAATTAAAACTGCAAGTTCGGAGTAATTCATTGCAGTTAAACACTATTTAATGAATTATGGAAGAAGGAAAAATAAAATAAAATCGAGTCTATAGGGAAAATCCTGTGCTTCTCATATCGTATTTTCTTCATTCTGTACGATACATAATATTATTCTATGATCATTGGTAGCAAAGATTTTCCCCTACTATTTTGTTTTGGAGGAGAGAGGGGATTTTGAATTACATAATCTATTTCTCGGGTTCTGCTATAGATGATGACTAGTATGGATGCAGTATCAAGTTCTAAAGAGGAAGTTAATAAGAATTTTCCCTTCTATTTCTTTTCAATTTCCGGTTCAAAAAGTTTTATTTTGAAACATCTATTTCTCAAGATTAGCTATAGATGCAGATTAGATATGGATTCTGATATGGATGAATTCAGGAAGGAAGTAGGGTTGTCACTAAGAATTTCCACTTCCAGCTTCTTTTTCACATCCGGTTCAAAACTTTGTAATAGATATTTAAAAATAAAATTTGAAACATCTGGCTCTAAAGATTAGCTATAGATACAGATTAGATATGGATTTAACATCTATTAAGAAAGAATAAAAAACTGATCACTTTTATTCTTCATCTATTAGGAGCATTCAAAATTATGAAATCTAAATAAGTTATTTCGACAGTAAGAAATCAGCATTTGGCAAGAATAAAAGACTGATTGGATTAAATATTTTATTTCAATTGAAACAACTAATAATTTTTTAAGATATAGTTTTCATCTATAAGATTTTTTTTCACGAGTTATAAGAAAGCGCTTAAGATATCCTAACGTATCGAAATTATAGAAGGTAACATCAGATTATATATGTAAAATAACACTAAATAAAGAATAGAAAGTAGACTAGCACTTAATGTTTTGTTTATTATCTCCTTCGATCATTATTAATAGTTACGAAAGAGGAATATCAACATCTTAACGATAAGAAACCACCATTACATAGGAATGAAAGGGAATCAATGCTTTATTTTACTTGAAACAACCAAGAAATGGTTCATCATCCTCTGCAAACTGGAGTTGTTCACAATTATTGCAATCGGCATTTCTAAATGAACTTGAGATTAAAAATACATTACTAATACTGTTGTTAGTGCTATTGCTTTTAAAATAAACATTACTTTAAATGTAGTTTTGAGGCTATTTTAGTTTGCAAATTTTTATGGCTTAAGGAAAATATTTGAATATTAGTTAAAATCAAAGTGTAAAGTTAAGTATTGCAATCTTTTGCGAATGGAGTCATGAAGGTGAAAGAGTTTTAACGTCGGAATGGTAGAACATTAAAATTAGATTTATGTCACATACTCTGGTAAGATTTCCTAGTAAAAGTTTCAGTAACGCATTCAAAGGGTACCTAAAAATTGCTTATATCTCTGAAAGTAGATAATAATGTGAAAGTACTAAAGATAAATGTATATGTATGTTTGTGGGTTATAATCTTTGAAAAATAAAATAGCTTTTGGATAATAACTTTTATTTTCAGTTCTGTAAAATTTGAGATTATACAAAGAGAAAATAAGCTATTTTGGGTATACAACTTTATGGTTTTTAACACATTCAGGAACAATACTTTAACTAGTATGAAAAAGAACCATTACTTGAATGTTAAAATTATGGATCACTATGAATGCAGGGAATTATATTGCATGTTCACAATTTAAAACGAGTCTTTGTCTTGTTATAATTAAAAAGTATAATGGAAGTTGGATACATATATTAGGCTGCTTACTGACACAAATCCATTGTAATAATATTTTGCATTTATTTTAATTTTAAATTAAATTAATAAAACTTATGTTGCATCCCATTTTTTATAACAATTCTCATTTAGAGTAACTAGATTTTGTGCAATTGCTCATTCATTAGTAAGATGAAACCAAACACATCATCAATGATACTAAAGACTTGTACATTCAGAGGAGTTTTTAAATGTACAGTTATAAGTTGATATATTATGTATCTGAATATATAGGACTAATATGAGTTTATACATGCCTCCAAAAATGAGTCTATATAGCATCAAATATGTGCAGAAACATGATCCCAAACGTGTAAAGAAGTTTAATATCATGTGCATATAAACATCTTAAAATTCGGAATATTTATGCATATAAAAACAATGGATTCCAAACGTGCATATATAGTACCCATAATTTAACTTGAGGCATAAGATTCATGTAACACATACGTACGGACACAAACACACATGCCGGCACACACAAACACATGCCCGAATACACAAACACACATGCCGGAACACACAAACACATGCCCGCATACACAAACACACATGCCGGAACACACAAACACATCGGAGAGGCAGTGTATTTTAATCAAAAATTACAGATTTCACCAATCCTCTGCTCTTTAATTTTACAGTGTAAAAAATTTGTTTAGAAACAGTGGCTGACATGTGATAACAGAAAAACAATTACCTCTCCATTCCTTACCGATTCAATTTTAGAGACAAATGTATTTTAAACGCAATTATTTTAAATTTCGAATCATTTTCCTAAAAGTCATTAACTCCTGGCAAGTTTTTAAATTTATGGAACTCGATTTAAAATTTTGTGCTTTCAAAAGCAATAATGTTTTTTACCATCCTATTCAATTTATTCAATATTCATTACAATAAACGATTATGAATCATTAGCACATTAGAATTCCAAATAATCATTATCATCTTATTTAGCAAATTAATTCCATATTAAAAATGCTATTTGCAAAATATTTGTAGCATTGTTAATGCATATTAATAACATTAGATATATTACTTTTATCTTTTATGGTATAAAAATCTGTATTGGATCAAAATTGTTTATTCAAGACTTTGTTGTAAATTCATATTATTTCATATGTTATCTGTACTCACATTGTGGTGAATTTTCACATGATGTATATCATGTGGACATTTGGTCTAGTTAAAATAAACTGAAAGCGAAAAAAAATTGCCGTAACTTTTCATAATTATTTAACCGAATCCTGGAAGAAGCTATAATTTTTAAATTCCATATTTAAAATAACAGATGTGATATATATTTCCAACCACAAATTTACGTATAAATTTTAACAGAACAACTATTTCAAGTGGTACAGTATAGAAAAAGATACAGCTGAAAATTTCTCTCTGCAAATTGATCTACATCTAGATATTTCTTTATCTGTATATTTGATTTTTCTACGAAAGACGGCATGTTTCTAAGGCATGTATCAAATCAAATTTATGTTAATAGTGCTAGAAAGGCTAGAAAGACAAGAAATTAAATTTCTAACAAATATAACCCTTTGAGATAAAATTACTGCGCAAGTTGAACTCTCAAATTATTACATTTGCAAAAACATCTCAATATACGAAGATGATTTAGAACTGGATCAGTGATAAACACTTCTAATGATTTATATTTACAATTTTTTCAAACATCATTTAACACTTTTGTCATCCTACGTTTTGGTCTAAAGTATAACAATTAAAAGAAACATAAAAATTTTGCAAAATTAACATTACTGAAAAATTCGGATAATATATCTAGAAATCGGTAGAAAAGAAACAGGGGTTTTCATAATCGAATATTTTGAAGAAAAAAAGAACTATTATAACTTTAAGCTGTTATACTGGGAATTGCCAAACAAAACAGGAGCATTACTGTTTCGAATTTTTGGATAAAAAACTGAATTTTTGTTTTGTTTATTCAGCAAACTTTGAAGAATTTACATTTTATAAACTATTAAATAAACATAAACTAAATTTCTCCATTGTAAACATGATTTGCAAGGAGAGAGTAAATGACGGGATACATTTTGGTTGAAGAAAAATGAGCCCTAAGAAGTAAGTTCCTTGATAATGTGAATTAAGAAAACGGAAAAAAGCGAGGCTTACAAGCGGAAATTTTATCAAATAGTCGTCAGATTTTGGAGGAAGATTATCTTAATTCTGCGGGAATTGCTGAGAAACCTTGTAAAGGTCTCACTGTTCCAGCCTGGGATTGACCCGCGGAACTGGCCACCCGATGCTCTAACCATTGAGCTACTGCGATAAGATTTCATAAAGAGTGTAAAATAATTTGGGCAAGCAGGTTTAATAATATTTATATTCGAGAATATTCGAAAACTCATTTTATTAGCACTTCTTTATTACTCCAAATGAATGTTATCTATGCATAAATAGAAATTATGAAGAAATTATGTCGGTGCTTAATCAGCACATTTAACAGATCTGTAAGAAAATACACGTTTCAGTTTATTGGGTAAAGATTCGCATTTTATTTATTCTAAAAGTCGAGAGACAGCCTTGTATGCATAAATAGATTCTTCACTCGAGCTGTTATTGATATTACCTGCAGCTGTACCGCTACTACTAGAATAGTAAAAAATGTTTTTATACTCACAGACGCAGTCATAAATTTGGGAGTTATTTTTGACCAAAAATCAATATTCACTCAGAATTTTCAATATGCAAGATTAAGGGTACTTACTCAATTTCTGTGTGTTGGTTCATGTAGTGTTTTTATTTATAAAAAAAACATCTAGCGGAGTTTTTGAGTTAAGGAAATTTCACTTCTAGAAGTATATACATTCTTTTCACGTTTTCTTTAAAATATAAAGTTGTGGATGTAATTTGAAAGAATGTGTCTTTTGCGTAGAGGAAGAATCATTTTATAGCTTCAGAAGTAATATTCAGAGATGCTTGAAAATAATACTCTGTATGGTATTTGAAATTATTAATATATATATATATAGCTTTTTTGCTTGATTTTTTTGTTTTCCTATTTTCATTCCTCATTTTTGAAATTTGTTGATTGTCTTTGTCTTTATGACCTTCATTACGCTTTATTATTTCCTCTTTATGTCTTAATTTCTTTTATTTCTTTGTATTTTGCAGAAAATTTTGGAATAGTGTATTATAAGTTACTACATACATTCTAACATTGGATTTACTAATTATATATATATATATATATATATATATATATATATATATATATATATATATATATATATACATATAGGTACACTTATTTTATAGTAGCTGGTGGTATTACTAATAAAAGAGTTGTGGGCATTTTTTTAAGTTGTAGTTCTCACATTTCGAGTTCAATTAAAATATCTGTGTCCAGCACAAGAATTTTTCAACCGATAAATTCATTTTGACATGACGTTAAAGCAAGTTAAATAAATTAGAGCTAATGCGACCAAAGTACACGAAATCAATGGTATCTACCGATTTCAAAAGTAAAAACAACCATCTTCTTTAGGACACATACAAAGAACAAACTTCACTCGGGAGAGAAAGATGGGTGAAAGATGCACAAGCAGCAAACGTGAATGAAGCAGGGAAAGGGCGTTGCTAATGGCGAGAGAAGAAAAAGGTAAAACAATCCAAAAGGAAGGAACAAGAGGAGGGACACAATGAATGAATGCTAAAATACCAAAAAGGAAAGAGAACGTCCAACGCAGGATTCAAACCACTTTATTTATATTGTACTTTTTCATAAAAGTACAATATAAATAAAATGCCCAAACCAGCGAAAACATATAGTTTCTAAACTAAATAGGAAAAATAAGTGGAGCAAAAAATAAGCGTGTTCCATCTCTTTCTTCTTCCTCCTGAGTTGTTTTACATCATTTTTCTACTTTCGCCGTTGATAACATCCTTTTCCTGCTTCATTCACATTTGTTATTCGTGCATCTGTCACCGATCTTCAATTCCCGAGTGAAGGTTGCGTTTCGTGTGTGTCCTGATGAAGAAGCCTGTTTTTGCCTTCAGATTATTCATTTTGTGTTGTATGCTAATTTAAAAGAAATTATTTTATACTGTATTACTGTAGTACTTTCATACTGTATTATTGTATTACTGTAGCTGCAGTTTGAACTGTTCGTATAAATTAGAGCTTTCCATAATGGGATTTTGCTAAAATTTCATGGCATTTTTATTACCGATTTAAATAGGTATATAAAACATGCTTTACTGAAAATTTATAGAAAATTGCTTAAATATTTTGAGAGAGATCGCGCACTCTATAAAAATAAGAAAAAATCTAATAGCTCAAGTACGACTAGCGACAACAATTAAATAACGAATCAATGAATTCCTGGTTAAATTACAGTGATGGTATCTCAATTTTTACGTTTTTCTCCATTTTAAATGGAAAAGCTCAGAAACTTACAATTACAGAACGTTAGAGCAATGTACTGTAATTGACTTCATTTGCTTTTAATTAAAAATCATGTGGCAAATGATCATTTTTAAAACATTTATATATATATATATATATATATATATATATATATATATATATATATATATATATATATATATATATATATATATATATATATATATATATATATATATATAAATTTCATTAAAAAACTTAAGGTGAAACTTCCTCTTACCTGATATTTCCGAGAATCAACAAATCTCTGACGTTCCTTAACTGCAACAATCATTAAGTTACATTTGATTTGTTTAACTTGTTCAAAAGATATCGTATTAAAGATATCGTTCAAAAAATATAGCAGTCTCCTAGGGAGACAGGAGGACAGAATTGGGGAAAAATGGTTATATCGCATTCAGATTTGCTCAAAACGTGTTGATTCATCAAAATACAGGTGTAACATTTTAAACCCACTTTAGAATCTACTTTGTCATACAAAGTATTCTATCCGGCAGAGGAAATATTATTTTGAATTAGCGGAATCACTATTTACATACACTTTTGAAATAAGCATTCTGTAGAGTATTTGAAATCTTTCAATTACATATAAATAGAATTTCCTTTAATGCTACCAGTGATATTGTTTATAGATAAGTTGTGAGTTTTCTGTACATTTTATTTGTTTCACATTTTTGAATTTTGCTAAAAAAAAAGTAGATACTCCCTTTGGAATGTCCGTCATTACGTAGTGAAAAAATCATTTTGAATCGTCAGAAGTACATTGCCTTTTAAAAGTTAAGCACGCGGCAGTAAATTCGACAATAACTCAAAAAGTTCTTCAAATTTCACAAAAAGGTAATCAATTCAGAAGTATTGAGTATAATAATAAAATTAAAGCTTGAAGAGTGCGTTAGACCAGTAATTCGATGTACTGGTCATCAAAGCATGTTGTAGCCCTGAGACGACCTGGAACGGGTCTATGAATAACTGTCCCACTTGTTTTGAATTTTTTCCATAAACAAGAAATGCGAGAATGGTCCACGGAAGAGAACTTGGCGACTTCCTTACTGGGCTTTCCTGCCTCATATTTCTCAACAGCACGCCAGCGTTGAGAATCTTTCAAATGCATTCTTTATGTCATAACAAAGCTAATCTAATCCAATCTAAAATAATTCCTAACACTCTTGGAACATTTTCTTTGTGCATTGAAACTCTTCTAACAGACGAGTCGTTTACACTTAGCCCAAATTTTTATATTGTTCAAGAAAAAAATCGTTATTGTACATATCATTCGATATTTGTATATTCCCATCAACATCAACAATATGTTTTACCTGATTAAATCCACGGATGCATTCGCTTATTGAAAATTTGGACTCGTTTTTGGAAGTCATTCACAGAGAAAAAATATATTCTGTGTAGAATGAGAAACTTTGCAAATGCACTTGTGACACTTGTTTTACAGTTACTCGTGATATCGTTTATAGATAAATTGCGGCTTTTATTTGTAGTTTAGTGTTATTTTTTTAATTTTAAAGTTTAATTTGAAAAATGAGTTATTTCCTTAAAGAGTTCACGTCGGAATTTTCCTCTCTTTTCAATGCATATCCGTATTTGGAACTTGTCCCAAAATATCCCTCTTTCTGTTTCCTACTTATTAGCACATTCCAAACTTGCAAAGATCACCCAAGTTCATAATTCAGAACCTACACTAGAACGATTTACTGTAAATAATACTCGCGAAAATCATTTTATCGTATTGTTTCTAACAAATGCTATCCATTAATTGAAATTATGATAGCATTTATATAAACTTTATTATGTTTCTAAGCAGCTAAAAAGAAATGATTTCAAGTCTTTCATGAAATCTCTTTTTCAATGACCTATACAGCCACATTTGGCACCTGCCCAAGAATATTCCTCCTTCTATTTCCCAATTATAAAACCGTTTCTCATTTTCAAAATTCTTCTAAAATTTATAATTCAAAGGCTACAGTAGAACATTTTGCAACAAATAACAGCAAACATGGTTTTAATGTTGCGTAATAGGTTAAAATGAATGCAATCTATTTATTTATTTCCTTACAATATATAGCATATATAAACGGAATTTTCTTTTCTTTCTAATGTAAACAGACCATGGGCTGAAGTTCTTGGGCAAAAATGCATAAAGTGGTAAACAGAGCGCAGATAAAATAGAATAGGGAGCAAAAACATAAAAACACAGAATTTTAACTAAATAAAACTGAATTTAAAACGGCTGCACGGAAGACAGGAGGTTTAGAACCACCCGACAAAGCGGGGCAAGAAAGAGAGTGAACAGCATTCACAATTTTATCATTCGTATAGAGGGAACATAAGGGGCTGCCCAGAATGGAATTGCAAAAAAAGGTGTGGAGCGGCAAGGCAATTGTGTCATTATGAAAGTCGCCACTGCTTTTTCCTCTGGTACTATCAGAAAGACTTGAAACAAACTTTCTCTATAGTTTATTTTGTTCTTTTCAAAATACAGCTCTAATGGCCATCTTTGTTTAACTGGTGAATACTAGAGGTCACTGTATTATATCAAACGTAGTCTCACTACATGAGGACTGTAAAACGTGTGTTACCCTCTTTGCCACGGCATCTGCAGTCTCATTTTGAAGAATGCCACAATGAGTTGCAAAAGGAAAGCATTATGATAAATCTATACGTTTTGAGCATACCTGAAAACGAATCATCATTATTTCAATGATGTCTGCGTATATGTCGCTGTGTATGTGTTTGAAGGAGACTATATCTATCGAAGAAATTAAGAAAATCGAATAAAATTTGGCACGAATATTTAAGTCCATAAATATCAGAGGCATATTGATTCTCATCATCTACGGATCAAAGCAACATCCTAAATTTTAACAAGATATTGGAAATGTTATTTTTCCACGTGAATCGCTGTATTACTGGAATAAATTGATCCAATCGATTAAAATTTAGAATGATTATTTCAACGTTTGTTAAAGACCTGCCGATATTCGGAGTGTTCGGACTAGGGGACGGTTTTTAATTTTTCAAACTTTTTTGTCAAAATTTCAAATAAATTATAGGAACATAAATGTATAAAAATGTGTTACGAAACGACCATTTTAAATGCAATGTTTTATTCAGAAGCTAATGGCATAATTTGAAGAAAGATAACATTCACTCTTCTCGAGATATTGCACGTTTGCTATTTAAAATGATAAAAAGCATAAAAAATAAAATATTTTTACTATTAGGTAATGAGTTACTACTTTGTATGTAATTTTAAATAGAAATAAAGCTATTTTAAAAGATTTTTTGTTGGATTGTTTTTTGCCGTTAAAGTCCTTTCTGTGCAGTTGAACTCTATCAAGAGCAAAGCCATGTTCCGTGCACATTCCATCATCTTTAATAGCTTGCAAGAAATTCACTTAAATTTTTGTAAGAAAATACATGTTTATATTTATTGTTTATTTCTGATTTACTCTAAAGACATATTGAAAATCAGAAAACTTGTATATGAATCGGTTTTTTACTCGAACTGCTATTGTTAATATTTGCAGTTTTGTGCACTATCGATAGAATAGTAAATAATTTTTCAGGAATATGGCTGGCACAAGTGTCAATTGCTTATTCGTCGCGAAATCGATATTCACTTACAAGACGAAAAATGAAGGTTTGCATAGGGTACTGTTCTATTTACGAAATATCTAGGATAATTTAAATCATATTCCATCCTTTTAGAAACGGCAAATGAAATATTTACTATTCTAAATTGACTTCTACTAAATAATTCAAAAGGTACTATTCTATTTATGAAAATCTCTAGGATAATTTAAAACATATTCTATTCTTTTGGAAACCGCACATGAAATATTTACTATTATAAATTGACTTCTAAATAATTCAAAAGGTACTATTTATGAAATTCTCTAGGATGATATAAAATATATTCTATTCTTTTAGTAACAGAATATGAAATATTTACTATTCTTATGTCACTTGTACTAAATAATTCAAAACGTAAATAAAATATTTTTTAATAACTACTACTATTAATAAATATATTTAATTACATATACTAAAATATTTACTTTTGCAAACATTTAGGAATAAAACTTTAAATTTTATTTAAAATAATTATAATTCCACTAGTAAAAGCTAAAGGGGATATGAATCCATACTTTTCATCTGAATTTTATTGAATTCAAAATGGTTTTAAGAAGCAGTTTGGCATTATTTCTGATATGCTTAGATTTCTGATATGATATTGCACATCCTACTGTTTTAATCCATCTGCAGTTTTCAGTTATTATTAGTTTTTAAAGAACTTTGGTTCCAGCAGGTATTTCGAATCACAAATTTCCACACGACCAATCAACCTTCTACTCATTTAGCTACTGGCATAACGGTTTTTCTTCAATAATAGATGGACGGATATATGCAACCTCCTTCTGATCTGAACGACCTCTTCATTTCTGTTATTTTCCTCTTAATTCCTCATCATTCCTGTTATTTTCCTCATCATTCCTCTTATTTCCCTCTTCATTCCTGTTATTTTCCTCTTCATTCCTGTTATTTTCCTCTTTATTCCTGTAATTTTCCTATTCATTCCTCATAGTATACAATATAGTATAAAGCATTGTTTTCATGAAAATTTTCATTTCCAATGCCAACATATGTTTTAGGGCCTCCTAAACACGTTTTGTCTATTTTTAGATTTTTAGAGTGCTGTCCCCCTGTCTGTTTTTCTGTAGTCGATTTCTTGTGTAAGCGATAGTTTCCATAAATATTTTTAAGACTTTACGAAACTTTATATTTGACTTTGTTACCAAAAAATCTAAAACTAGATAGAAATTTTCGAAATTCGAGCGAACATGGCAGGATAGGAAAACATTTGACGTAATCATGCATAAAATAGCTTATTTAGGGTTCAATGATTATGAAACTTGATAGTTTAAATTATTGTAGTGAGAAATAGTCGGCATACTATTTTTATTTTCGTGACGTCATTATCTCTCTTCGGGGAGGGGGTTTGGTGAAAGTTGTTCCCTGGGGTACATTGTTAAACTTGATATTAATCGAAATATTTTTAAAGCTCTTTAAAATGAAGTATAATACACTATAATTGGAATCATTTGGATTAACAATACAGATTTTTCAAAAATGTTCTTATAAAATTTGCAATAAATAAATAAAATAAAATAAAGCAGCTACTTAAAACTGGATTCTGGTATAAGACAGTCAGGTTGAGCCACACTACAGTTAATTTTTTATATAGCGTAGCATCATGTTCGCCGCAATACTCGTAAATTGAAAATCACTTCCAAAAATCTCAGGTTCGTTGACTAAATATGGAACTGCAATAAGTAGTTGAAAGAGAAATATGTTCATAGATAAAATTAGGAAATTGTAATATTTCAATACACGTTTAACGAATAAAAGCTTTCAATGAGTTTACAGAAATTCAGATATTTTAGTATTAATTTTTCATTTTCTTGTACTCGAATATTGGGAGCATAACCAGAAGTGAAATACATTAAGTATGTAACAAAAAATATTTTGTTTCAGAGAATTTATTTACATAAAGACAGAAAAATTTAAAATATTTATTGTTAAACTGTGACTAAAATTCTAAATACTGGCGAACACTATTGTCGAATTCAATGGGCATACGTGATAATAATGGGAAAAAATTAGATACTTTTATTGACTAGTACAGAGCTATTGTGTTCGGAAACAAATTTGATTGTATTTTAGGCATCAGTAGAGGGTGCTATCTAAATTTACCTTTGTCTTGAAACCTTAATGCTATTTTTATGTCAACTGCTTTATTTTTTCGTATTGGAACGGCTTGATGTGCATTGCTTACTTACACGCAATTTTTAAGTAGTAACAAAACTAATTTTAGAATATTAAACGCATGCATAAACAATTATTCGCTGAAATGCTTCTTTTCAGAAGCAAAATTTTGTAAAATTTATATTTTTGTAAATTTATAGAAATACGTTATAAAACGCAGTCTGTGGTCCCATTTATGAAAAAAGGTACCACAAAAATATACCTTTAACTGGATATGAAGTAGTAGCTAAAATCTGGCATGCACGGTCAAAGATCTTGTACAAAAAATACAGAGATTTTTATAAGAACACATTTACCGACGTGTTTAAATTTTTTTGAGCTATTTTTATACTTTTATCCTAAAATCAATATTTTCCTAGAATTTTCAATATGTAAGATTACGGGAGCTCAGTTTCTTTTTGTTACGTTAGGAATTTTTCTTTGTAAAAATTTCTGAATAAGAAAACTTAAGATATATTCTACTTTATATAAGACGTTCAATAAAATATTTACCAGCCTAAATATTTTGTGATAAATATTTTGAATAGTATATAAAATAATTACTGTTATAAATATTTAGTAGTAAATATGTAAGGTTCTTATTTAATTATGTCATTCTCTGCTCTAAATTACTCTTTCCTGCTGTGAGCGAATTTATATCATTCACTCCAGCAAATTTGTACTGCCGTGACATTTTTAATCTGCCGATACCAGTTATAATGTTTCTAACAATCTTACCCAGTAGGACCTAACAGAAATTCACCGGCGTCGTTGAAGAAAACACTTAAAACGATTGATTTAATCTACAAAGTAACATCAAACTGAAACAACAAAACATTACTTCATCTACATCCAAGATTATAAAAGAAAGGCAGCAGTAATAATTCGACTAATTTTTTAAACCATTGTCCTCAACAGATAACATAAAAAGACTTCACAAAAACATATAAATCCTAAAATTAAGAAAACTCCTTTAAAAGCAGAATATGATATAAAATGAAAAATTTCGCCTGATTTCTAAAGCAAAAAGAGCTTTCTACGTCTGAACACAAAAGAAACGCAACCTTTATTCGTTTGAGAAAAATCTGTGACTGATGCAAAAGCAGCAAGCGTGGAAGAAATAAGGAAAGGGTGTTACTAACGGATTTCCAAGCAGAAGAGAAGAAAGGGTGATTATCATTAATAAGGCTAATATTTCGGTGATTTTCATTGTTTTTCCCGTTTTGAATTTGATTGGGCTTTTATGAACAACGGAATAAGTAAATTGATTCCTTTGTTGCACGTTCACGTTCCCCTTTGATATTTTACCGTTTATTCATTATGACCTACCTCTTGTCCCTGCCTCCTGGATTTTTATCCCCCTTTTCTTCTCCCACCGTTGGAAACTTCCTTTCCCAATTTCGGCCCCGTTTGTTGTTCTTGTAACATTAGCCAATCTTTCTGTGATGTGTGAAGGTCTTGCTTCTTGTGTGTCCTGACGAAGAAGGCTGTTTTGGGTTTCGAAATCAGTCGATACTCTTAATTTTGTATCGTGATCTGCTTACCACGAAGTTATTTTAATTGTATTCTTTAACAGCAGTTTGAGCTGTACGTATATAAATTCTTCTTTAATTTATTAATTTATTTATACGTAACATTCTACTACTATCACACATGATAAACCTCTTACCGATCTTAGCATGTACTTAAAAACATATAACGATTTGCCTAGTCACACATACTACATACGCAGTTTCATGATCTTAGTCGAGCTGTCCCGAGAATTCAAAAAATGGCATCTTGGTCGATAGCAGGAGTATAATTCTTGGAATGGAGAGGAGTTAAGGACTTAAATTAAAATCTGAAAAAGTAAAATTAGCATAAAATTACTAATAAATATTCGACTACTTATACTCGTTCCGACCAGTCTTAACATTTTTGGATAGGTCCCGTAAAAAATCACACAGCATCGTTTCATCTGGTCCACCATTGCGGGCACTTCTTTGCCTGCTATTTTCATATATACCACTGATTCACGTATTCTCAGGATTTTATATGAGTCATCAAACTTGGAGTAAAAGTTTCCCACCACTTTCTTCTTAGCTACCGACAATAAATGGGTCAATTTTAAGACCAAATCGCCCACTTCCACATTGGAATCATACCTTTTACTGCCATAATATTCTTTTTTGCACCACACGAGTTGCATCTCTATATTCTTTCGTTTCTTTTAACAGGCGATCAATACTTTTCATCGTGAATTCAGCTTCTCGTTTTGGCACAAAATAGACTCGATTTAATGGAGATAGAATTTTCCGTCCTAGACAAATTTTACATGGGGTTTTGCCCAGGGGCGGCATTTCAGCATTCCATTTGGGGGTGCGAGATTTGTATGTATGAAAATCCACAATATGGAATAAATAAAATGTGTGTTAACGGGGGGGGGGGGGGTCACAAAATTGGATTGATGTTGAGAAAAATAATTGTTGTTAACATAATTTTTGTACATAATTGTGTTAACATAATAAATACATATATCTATATTTATTTACTTTTTATTGAAGTTTTAAACGCCGGTTCTTAGAGTCTGGAAGAAGAGAAAATTTTGTTACAATATCATCATAATCCAGTGGTATATCTTGTTCTATAGCTGAAACAACTAAAGATGAAAGTCTTTCTTGTCCCATTGTACTGCGAAAATAATTTTTCAACCTTCTAAGACACTAAAAAGACCTTTCACAACTGGTTGAGCTGATTGGCACAGTCAAAAACAATTTAATGATAATGTTATAACAGGAAACACATTCTCCAAATTCCGCTCTTTAAAATAACCGAGGCGACTTTTATAATTGGGATGGTCAATGTTTTTATTTTCCATCATTGAGTAAAACAGTCGCAATTCACACAGCAATTCCTCTTTTTGGAAGTCATATACTTTACATATGGTTGAAACATTTTCTTTTTCTTTTTCGACATCTGATCCGAATAATACTGAACTAAGGGCAAGCAAAACAGATATATTGTTCTCATTAAATCTTGTCTCAATTTCATTAGATACTGAATCTAAATAATTTCATATATTGAATATTGATTCTGTGATATGATTTAACATCATCATGGGGATTTTTTCACCGCCTCCGAATTTGCTTGGAATTTTTGTAAACCTTTTCAGTTTTGGTCCAGAATAAGAATTTTTTTCCAAAGTACTGTCACAAAACTCCACACTTAATTGAAATATGCATCAGTACGAAAAGAACAGTTTCAATAGTAGCCAAAGCTTGCACAATCTGAAAATTAAAATCAGATGACTGAAGATGCTTTGAGAGAGTTGCATTGATCAAAAACACTGTTAAATACAAACTAAGCGAACAAACATTCGAACGATGCCATGCATGTTAAAAGGGCTTCGGCTCTTCCACCATTGAGAGAATCGTTTTCACATAATTCTTCCAGTGTTAAAATCACCACTTCAAAATTATCAAGTAGTGCCTTTATAGCTTTAACTCTCGAAGACCATCTCGTATCACTTAGTGATTTTAGAGATGAAGAGCCTCCAGAAAAAGTATTTGTTGATGAGCGACTCTTTTCGAAAATAGCATGTCTTTCATAGGATGTTTCTATGAAATAATATAATGCACTGAGCTGCTGAAATGCATTTCTAGCAGAAAGAATGGATGATCATGTGCTAAATACACATAAATTTAATCGGACAGTTGAAATTTTCAAGTGAAAAGGATAGCATCACCCCAATCTTTCCAAGTTGAAAAGGATTCATTCCAGCCGGAAGTGGGAACTTCACTGTGAAGGTCGGCTCCTTTGAAGCTCCATAACGTGAGAAAATTGACCAATAGACAGTCGATAAAAAACGGAAGAAGCCGATAGTCGACGAGGAAAATTTTGGGGGCGCGACAGCGCCCCCTCGCGCCCCCTATTTGCCGCCCCTGGTTTTGCCCATACTGTCGTGTTTAGTTGTACAAAGTAGGAATGCTAGTTCATTTATCTGTTTATTCCAAATATGAGAAATTCTTCTACATATATTTTGATGTTCCTCACAAAATACTTGTAGTTACTAACTTTTTCAGCTATATTTGACTGAGATCCATAAGTGGCAGTTTTGCAATGCTTTATTGCTAAGCTGTTACACATGCTTTATTGCTAAGCTGTTACACTTGCTTTCATATAAATGACTCGAAAATTATTTTCTGTTGTCTCTAATTATCGGTAATGGGGCTTTATAATGCAGGATATATGGGTTCAAAATAGTATCTGTCACAACTTTTGCTGAAGCCTTGAGCAGCTGTATGATTTCTACCCATTTTTAGAAATGATCCATTACATTTAGTAAAAACATATTTTTTTTTTTCGTGGCATGTCTTAAATATTGTTCTAATAATACTTATTCGTTCTAAAGTCCAAATAATACTTATTTATAAATATTGTATGTTCCGTATAAAATGATAAATATCAAATATATAGTATATTAATAGCAATGTTAGTCAAGTTTTCGGAATTTTTCTATATATTTTTGTTTATGAAAAGTCTGAAAGTTGAATTTTACATTACAAGAAACTATATATAAAATATTTACTATTATATTTATTTTTTAGTAAATATTTTGAACAATATATGAAATATTCGCATTTATAAATAGAGTGATTATTTACTATTCAGTGATTTATTTTATTCTTCATTGTTAATATTCTATATACTTACTAGTGAATATCCTAAATACCATATGAAATATAAAAATATATAATATTCAACTAAGCAACGATAGTAAAGTTTTGAATTCTTACTTATATTTTTTATTTATACACATAAAATATTTTATAATATTTACTCTTCGAATGTAAATGTCAGAATAGCAAATTTTTCTATTCAACAATGTACCCCCTTAACAACCGTCATGTTTCAGCGATTTTTGCTCCCAAATCAATATTCCCTCAGTGTTTTCAATATGCAAGATTAAGGTTCGTCATTTTCTATTTGCTACGTCGGGTACATTTTTATTTAAAAAATATCTTGGAGAAATTTTATTTTTAGTGGTATAAATATTCTTTTCGAGCTTTCTTTAAAATATAACACTTTGGATTCAATTGATAAGAAAGTGTTTTAAGCAGGAGAAAGAGTATTTTGTATTTCCCAAAGTAATTGTTATTCACGGACGTTTTGTGAATACTTATTCTGTATATCTTTCGAACTGAATCCTTGTATAAGTCGGTTATCTTAAACACTTGTTTTACAGTTATCGGTGGTACTGTTTTGAGATAAGTTTTATATTTTCTGTATTTCTTTAAAATTCTAGTTTTCAATATTTCATTAAAAAGTGCAAATTATTTGTAACAAAATTATTAAGTTTATTTTCAAAAATGCATATTTGGATATTTAGGGGATCCAAACTTTAGTTACAACTGTTCTAGAAAATTCGTAGCATAATCTCGAAACTGCATCTTGTAATTTTTTCAATGAGCCAATTCATTTAATGTACGAAAACAGAATGTTTTTTTAATGCAAATTCCATTAGTTGTACCAATAGTGTCTGGTAAGAGAAATGTATATAAGAGAAATGCATCCAGTTGAATAAATTCCTTTCAGATACAAACTTCAGGCGACGTTGATCGTACAATAGGAACACGAGATATAGTGACTGTAGAATATTTTGATCGATTTCATATTCTGAAATGCTAATTTCGGAGATGTTCATTTGGGAATCTGGGAATCAAGGAACATGTAGCTTAAATTCGATATCGTTTCAGAACACAATTATTCAGGCTATTTTGTTATGTTTGTTGTCAGTAGAAGTATATGTGACTGTTAAGTGTGTGTTAAGTATATTTTAATGTTTTTTTATACTAAAATATCTGTACAGAGTAGAACATTCTGCAACCTTTGCTCATTTTTTTCAGCTACTTTGCTGATAATTTTGGCAAACTATCAGAAAAACAGCAATTACAGGCGTTAATGAAAACCCCAGCTTCATTTCTGAAATATTTAACTAATTGTCTGCGGAAGCGTTATTTTTGTATATATATATATATATATATATATATATATTTGCTCAATCTAAAACAGACATTTGTGTGGGGTAATTAGAATTCAATACTCAGACCTGAAGATTAATTTAATTATGATTAATCATCGAATTTGAGCCGGTGTTGTTCTTTTCTCTTATCGGCATGTTCTATGGTGATGTTAATATTACTTGAATTTTTTATTATTACATTTTTCCAATATATATATAAATATATATATATATATATATATATATATAAGTAATTAAAGTGTGAAAGTTATAAAATACCAGAAATCACACGAATAAGGCTCGAAGCTGCACTACAACGAGGATTCAAATATCACACCAGAAAACTAGACAAGTAAATGGAAGCAATATACCAAAGATTGGCCGGGGGGGGGGGGGGGTTGTGACCCCCACTCCCCCGGTTAAGCAGGCTTTTTGTCTAGACAACACTCCCGGAAGCCGATATATTGCATAAGATATGAATACCGAAGTATCAAAAATATAAAAACGTAAAAAGAGTGTACCAGATAACATGAAATCGTGGAATAACCCACAAGACTCGAAACCTAAAACCTGCATTAAAGTGTCGTAATTTTACAATTTAAAAGTCAATAAGAATTAAAAAGTATAAATTATAAACATGTAATCAGATACTGTACCATGACTTCAATACCTCAAAAAGCAAGACGAATACGCACCAATCTATCCACACGTTTATATTCATCATGTAGGAAAGTATACACGGCATATGCCTGTGCAAGGAAGGCTCGGACACTTAGTCATGATCAACCCTTTACCGGTTTTGTATCTAAATATATACGGTAGCTTTCAGTTACGGTTAAACCATAAAATCTACATATGATGTTGCTCAGAAAACGCTTCGGAAATCCTTGTGCAATTGAACCATGGAGGAAGCCAATATCGCTGTTATAACGATCATTAATGTTACCGTTTATTCTTTTGCTTCGTATAAGTTGGTTCAATATGATGTTTCTGTACAGATTCCGATGTAAATATGAATTCCAAGAAACAATGTAATTTATTTAAATTTTAAAATCTCTCCGTTTATCGTAGAGTCGAAATCCAGTGGAACCATCAGGAAGTTTGTACAGAGACAAATCCACAAAATTTAGAATTTTATCTTGGTTATACGGAGTTTCTGTCAACGTTAAACATTTTGGATAAAATCCAAAATCCAATGAAAAATGTGCGTCATTGCAAGCTAAAAGGATGTCGTCAACGTAACGGATGTACAACAACTCGTTCAAAAGGTGTGTGCTTTTTTCATATTTCTTGAGTTAAATATCGGCAAGAATTGAGGAACATCCTCCTCCCATTGGAATACCATGGAGCTATTTATAAAAATTTGTACCATCGTACAAGACTGTTTCAAACAGTACAAGTTTAACCATAGACTTAAATTTACATCTGGTAATATGTGTCTGCATATTATGTTTTTAGTAAATTTCCATTAGAATGGCAAACAAATCATTAATATCAATATTACTGAATAAATCGTTAAAATCGTAACTTAAACCATCAGAAATAGTTTTGATTTTTTCTATGACTTCAAGACTATTACTTATGAAATAAACGTCATTATTTTTAATTTTGATCATCACGTCCCTTAAGATTAAAAGAAGTTTTCTATTTGCTGTTGTTAAATAGGTTTTATAATCATTAGTAATTAGGCGGAATTTTACAGGATTTTTATGTAGTTTAAGAATTAAAGTAATATATGGAAATTTAATAGATTTCATTGTGTATTCCAATGATTTATAAATGGCTTTGATACGGTTTTTGATTTCAATCGAATTGAAATCGAAAACGGTTTTCGATTGAAATGGCCTTGATACGGTTTTCGATTTCAATCGAATTGAAATCGAAAACGGTTTTCGATTTCAATCGAAAACCGTATCAATACAATAGGCCGAAACTAAGAATCAACGCAGGGTATTTTGATTAGTGCTGATGTGGTCGGCTATGTCAGGTAATCCTTTACACTTCTCACAGGATTCTATCAATAACTTGAATCTGTAATTGTAAGAAGGAATTGCAAAAGAAAATTAGAATCTATTTTCAATATAATTTATCTTGTTTACTAACAAAACTTACAAAGTGATAAAACATTTCATTAAACCGATATTAATTTTTGTAATCGTTGATTACTTTTCATGCCTACTATTGTCATTCACATGCTTTGATTGAAGATTCACATTGATTGAAGATAATATACTGGTGTCCAAAAGTAATGCTTAATTCGAAAAATGGGAGAAAATGCAAAACGTAGAATATAGTTGATATAAGTTATTGAGTGTGGGTAAAATGTGGATTAAATATACTATTATCGAATAGCTTGTCATAAATAATAATCTATACATGTGGTAAATATTTAAATATTCAAAATGGTAAGAAAAAATGTAACTTAACAGGAGACTTATTCTCCAACTTAAATGCTTTATAGAGTATGATCACCGCCTACAGCTATACAAGAGTTACAACAATCTTCTATGCTGTTTATAAAGAGTGTTATTAAAATTATGTGGCAAATTAACCCATTCATGCTGAATGGCAAATCGAAGCTCTCGGAGAGTTTTGTTGTTGCTGTTGTTGCTACCCAGACAGTCCGACCGTGAAAGGTGTAAGGTAACTGTTTGGACGGCCGGGAAGATCGGAGAGTTCTGTGAAATAGCTTTAGACTTCCAATACATTTCCCCACTGTATCCTAGCTTTAGACTTCCAATACATCTCCCCACTGTATCCTAGCTTTAGACTTCCAATACATCTCCCCACTGTATCCTAGCTTTAGACTTCCAATACATTTCCCCACTGTATCCTAGACTTGTTCAATAGGGTTTTAAATATGGATAAGCTGGATAATCATGACATGCGCTGAAAATCTTGAAATTGACACACATTAACACAGATTTTATACAAATTGTGGGGGAGACCAAGTTAAAATGAGTTTTAGAGGGGAAAATAAAAAAAAAGTTCAAAACTATCAGTCCTCGCAAAGCATAATAAACTTTCTAAAATTGTACATTGGTAAATGTCACTTTTTAAAAAAAGGGCTAACCCTGAAAAATATTGAGAGCAAAACTTAAAAAAATACATTTTTCAAATGACATTTTACTGAGATAGTTCAAGCGTCAAAAATGAGAATCTCAGAACATGAAGTGTAAATAAATCTTGAGCTTGATTCAAATCAGGTTATTTATATTTTTAAAAGAACACAACTACTCTCTTCCGTTAGAGTATTTCGTTAAACCGCTACTGTAGTTTCACGACATATAGTTAAAATACGTACAGCCTAAAATGATTATTACTAAGATATGAACATTCTTTCCACAAGACAATTCTTGAAATCAAATTACACTCATTTTCATCTTTAGAAACTATATTTAACTTTTGTTCTTTTCAAGTGAGAAACATTTAGTTTTTTCTGTGTGTCATGATATATTATTCGTATATTATTTTGAGCTCATTTCCTATTAATAGTTTTTGTATCAGATATGTCCCATTAGCATATCTCCAGTGCCTTTTTTAACCATAGGCAAAATAGGCTGGGAGACCGCGAAGCTCTGAGTGCTAAATCTGCCATGCTAAATGAACCTTTTTTCTGTTTTTACTGAAAAATTTTATTTAGGGATCCTAAAATTTACTTTTATTTGGGAGCCCCTGCAGGGTTAATGCGGCCCTGCGTACCGTGTTTTGTATTTTCGCCTTTATGATCCTTATTAATAGTAATATGTCTACCAACTTTTTTACAAATGAAGAAAATTTCGTAGATTTTAGTAAGTAAAATTATTCAAAGCAAATTATATGTGCCCAAGAAATCCATTCAAAAAATTATAGCAAATACATATATACATATTTGTATGGATTATGTTTTCAGTTTTGGCTAGATAAATGCATGTAAATTTACTTGTAAATGTTTTTGTTGTATCAGATTCTAATTAAATCGGATGTGAATTTACTGAATATGTTAATTATTTTTCACGTTGTATCTGTTAATGAAAGAGTCATAGCTAGATATTTTGTTATTGTTTAGATATATTATAGTACTGCGAAAATTTTATCTATCATAATAGAAGAAGATGTCTGTTGGTTTATCAGTTCGTTTGTTGATGACGTAGCGAAAATCTAAGCGACCCACAGCTAAGAAATTCGGCACAGTGATAGCTCATGCCAGGTCCAAAGACACATCGGAGATATATTTTGTCTGTTGTCTTTTGATCACATGCAGTCAACATGGTGTAGTAGCTGGTCATTGGTTCCCTAGAAGAAGCATCCACGGCATGAAGATTTTTCCTAGGAACATGAGTAATGCCAAAATTATATTTAAAAACTTCTAAGACCATATGCTGTAATTTAGGAGATTTTTTTAATAGACTTCTTCAGTAAACCTACTAAGGGTTTGTGATATGTTTATATAGTGAATTTAGTATAATAAACATAATACTTTCTTGCACACATTTAGCAATGTCGATAGTTCTTTCTAGATTTGAGAATACATCTGTTGAGTTTGTCAGGTATGCTGGTGAATAAGATATAGGGTGTATATCTTGCTGTAGCACTGTCCATAAACCGTACTGCCTGGTATCAGTTATAATGGTGAATTTCCTATTTACATTGTAGTAAATTTTTTGTTCTTATGTATTGCATAGTTCTTCAAATATTTGAAAAGCTTTTGCTCGTTGCTAGTCCACATGGATTTGTTGTTCTTACTTAACAGTATTCTTAGAGTTCATGTTTTACTAGCTATATTAGAAATAAACCTTCTCTGTACGTTATCATCCCCAGAGAAAAAAAAAGTCCTCGGAGCTCAAATTTATTTTCAAGCTTCTTAAATTCTGTTAAAACTTTAATTTTGTCCATATACATGAATGCACCTTCACTAGATAATATCTCAAATATTTGAGAGAATAAACATGCATTTGACTTTTATCCTTAGATAAATTGAGATCATTTTTCCTAGCCCAGTCTAAAATCAGTTTCAGCCTTGAATCATATTCTACTTTCATACAACCATACACCAATATCCCATCTATATAAATTGCTATGCCTTCTATTTTTGCAAAAATGCTATCAATAGTTTTTCCATATACGTCTGGGGAGCTGAGAACGCAAGGCGGTTGGCGAAATCTAAACCTTTCAAAAGGTGTTGCCGTAGTACAAAAATTTTGAATCATTATTGGAGAGAGTAATTTGTAAAAACACTACTTAAGCGCCTAACACAGAGAAGTATTTTGACCCTAACAATTGAGAAAATGGAGTCTATTTTATTGATAAGCAGTAGTGTTCCCGTTTTATAAATTTATTTTAAACACTAGGATCTATGCAAATTCTGATTTACTTGTTAGTTTTCTATATAACTAATATCGGATGAACTCAATCAGTTCGCTCAGCCACTTCCTGTAAAACACCTTCCTTAACTATTTTATTTATCTCTAATTTTACTTTATCTTTCTAAGATACAGGAATAATTCGTGGTGGTTCAATTTCAGGTTCTGCTTTTTCTTTAATTTTAATGTCATATACATGAGGTAATTTTTCTAATTTTTCAGAAATCACAGTAGTCTTACAGAAATCTACAATTTATATTGTTTATATTTTTGAGGTTATTTATATTTTCAAAACCTAAATTTTCATAAGTATGCAATCTTAGAAATGTTTTAGAATATTGATTAACTATATAAAATTGCAATTTAGTGTGGTTTCCATATATACCTATATTGTAAATTAATGATACCCACTACTGTAAGGCTTTGGCCTGTTTACGATTTCAAACATTTAGTTTTCTTCAAATTTTCGTTACAGTTCGTGTACTAAACTTAAATGCTGGTAAAATATTTACTTTTACCCCGGTACGCACTTTAAATGCGATTATAGTGTCATTGATAAAAGCAATTTCTTTTCACTTCTGTATCGCCCGTATTAGCGATTCTAACTGCAAATAGTTTTCACTATCCAATGTTTCTATTTCATTACTTTCACTATCTTCCAACTCAATAAATCTCTTATATCCACAAGCGATAGTAAAATGACTTTATTTTTTTCTTTATCGTCTGCAATTTTCTCCCATACAGGATAGTTACCAAGTTTAAGTTTGGTTTTACATTCTAAACATTCTCTTTTATTCTTCAGTTTATTGACGTTTTGAATTATTACTTTTAACGTAATTTATTTGTTCCGAATTCGATCTGCCCTATTTCATAAACTGAATTTATTTTTCACTAGACTCTTTACTTTGCAGTATTCTATTGTTTTTGTTAAGCTTAACTCGGAATCAATAAGTAACTATTCTTTAATTCTTAAATCCCGAATTCCAATAATTAGCAAATCTCGAATTGAACTATCCTTTTGACTACCAAAAGAACATTATTTCGCTATGTTTTTGAGATTAGTAACAAAAGAATCAATATTTTAATTTTCTTGTGTTTTTATAGTTGAAAAATGTATATCGAGCAATAACCGTATTCTTTCCATGTTCAAAATATTCATCAAAATGTTTAATAACAGTGCCAAATTTCTCTGCATCCGCAGCAACCAGGTTTAACACTGTTAAAAATATCAATTTATTCCTCTCTCATGAAGGTCAAAAGCAAAGTAACCTTTAATTTTTACGGTTTATCCATTTTTTCTCTCACTTCCAAATGCAGAAAATACCTTTGCTAGAATGTATTCCTATTATCTGCTATATTCCCATCTAGCTTTATAATGGTAGAATCTTTTACATCCATCAAAATCACTACAAAATTCTGTACTTACAAGTTCAACGTATACAGAATTCTACTAAACAATTCCTCCATCTACTTTCCAAGCGGTGATTGGTTGTTTGGTTAAAATCCGTAGCTGCATCTCATGTTGAACTATTACTTAATTACTTGTGCTCTTTATTAAAGTGGAACTTCCAGGTAAATACAGAACACGTTTTAATATAATTCCAAACTGACACATCGTGTGCATCAACGCGCACAGCTCAATAACAGTTTATCTGTGGTTACTGTTAAGGGGTCGCATGGAGTAACTATAAAAATTATCCCTTTTTGGCTTCTAGTCGGCTACTTGTTAAAGTAATCCTGTTGGAGCACCAGACATGAAAAAAGTTCATAAATTTAGATCAATTTATGTTCTTTTTTCATTTCTGGTATGGCCATTTATGTTCGAAAAAACTGATCTTAGGTATATACAAAACCAAATTACCTGTGAACAATTTAATAACGTTTGCAAAGACGTCAGCGTTCGATTGGAAAGCAAAAACGCGCGCATCACTGTGTATAATTCCAAAGATAAATTCCGTAACTTATCTATTTAAAATGCAGTTCAGATGAATCTAACATTTTAGAGTTCTTCGGGATATTAACAAATATTGCGAGAAAAAGTAATCAGCAACGGATATTCACATCATTGATTTCTTCAATGCTTCTAAAACATCAAATGGAGCAAAAAGTGTTTTGATATATTATACGTCACGATGTAGAATGATCCGAAACCGTGTATGAAATGGAAATGTGATTGCAGAATTATAGATTTTTCCTTCATTTTGGGTATCCTGTATAAAATGTTTTTCCCTGCATCTCATATCCAAAAGTATATTTGAAATTTCAGAATAGGAAATAGGGATATGTATGAATGTGTTGTAAAATGGAAATATTTTCCTAAAATAATGTGGAAAACAAACTGATAAATGATGTTAATCTTGCATGCCTATGTCTTCGTGTATACAATACTGAAACGAATTATTTGGCATTGGCCAGTTCATAAAAAAACGCTAGTTACTTAAATAATACAGACACTTGTAAATAACACTACTCAATTTTCCAAATCGCCCGGTTCAAACAAAAACCATTCCAAAACCATTGTACAACGTGGCCGTAAAACACTTAAAATGAGCTCGCTTGATACGGCCTAGAAAAGGGAGGTAAATGAAATTACTTGAAATCGAAAAAAAAATGTGTTTTGTCTAGAGACGGCTAAATGGTTCACTATTCTGGTCGATGTACAGGCAAATGATTGAATGAATCATGTATCTAGCATTCAAAAAATTAAAAAAAAATATTCGATACCACAACTTCTTTTCTAAAACTAAACCTAAAATATCTAACCAAAAGCAAAAACCTACTCTATAATCTGGTAATATAGCATACCAAGAGGTGCAGAAAGACTTAGGTTAAAGTACTTACCTTAACAGCAGATTCGTGACTTTAGGTTTGATAAGTCACATCAATGATTTAAGTTTCTGGAAGTTGCATGATTTAAGTTCGGGGAGTGCTTCCTCCACTGAAAACTTTGTTCAGATCAGTTAATAACATGGTTACAGTTATCATGCAAAATTGAATGCTTGTTGCCGCAAACGCAAATATGATGAAAATAGATGGCTAAAGTCTTTGGTCATTGTCCATGTATTTTTATATTTCAAAGTTCGACTTGAAATGCCATTTGATAACATTTGAAGACACATATCAGGATTTGGGGACATTTATAATACTCTAGATGTGTTAAATTTGTTTAGAACGATACTTAACATTCGAGGACTGCCCTCAAGATTACAGGACGTCTGGTCAACTTATTCATAGCACATCCAGAGCAATCCGTACCGAGGGATAAGAAACTACACACCCAATGGGCCTATGAGTCGGACGGCCTGGGGTTTCCACGCCCAATGGGCCTCTGCGATTACAAATTAAAGAAAAATAAGACCCTATTATAGGGGAAGAACATAGGACCATACTATTGTATATAAATACCTTCAGGATTATTTTTATAAGAGTCAATTTGCCCTATTTACGTTTCATAATAGAAAATACTTAGAGCCTATTCTATGCCGTATGTAAACAACATCATACTGGAAGCTCAAATTGTAAATCTTGAATCCCCGTTATGTGATTGATTGCTCAGAATCCACCCTACTTGGGTTTATGTGTGTGTGAATGGACCCATAATTAGGGCAGTAATTTTATTACGGAACTAAAAGGTAAACTTCAAGGATAATTGCAGAGTAAATTGCAAAAGTTTACGAATCTTTTGCCGCCGGGGATTTACACTAATACTTCCGAAAAAATTTAACAGTTAGGAAGCAGTAATACATGTAACTACTACATAACTCAATAAGCATTATATTGCAGTTTTTCAAATTGATGCTTATATAAACCATTCAAATTAGGCAATTTAATCAACACCATTTCATTGAATCAGATCATGATCATCATTTAAGTGGGCGGCGTTTTGATATATTATATTGTGAATACACATATTTTCTCCTTTAATGAAGTATTTGGTGTCTTGTAACCCGTTTTGAAATTTAGAAATGGATCATTCGACATCAACACTATTTGTTAGTTATCAAATAACGGATTGCGAATGTAGCTAGGAGAATGACCTTCTCTGACAGAAATCTATCAAATCTTCACTGACACAAAATTATTTTACACCCACTTTATATGAACGAAATTATTTTAATTGGTCTTCACCTTCGAACATAGGAATTTGGTTCAAAACAAACAAATCTTCATCGTTGTCTAAAAATGTTCAAGGTCGTGATATATATTATATTCAAAACGTTTCAAAAGAAGAAAAATCCTAGAATTTGAGAAAAAAAAGCGCAAAAATTCGAGCCGTGAATAAAAATTCGGAATTTATAGGGGGGAAATTTCAAATTCGCAAATATATTTGATATTCGTGAAATTTTAGAAAATCCCCCGAAAATTCGCAAAAAATATCGCGGAAATTCACGCCGCAAAATAATTATTTCCCTACCCATAATGTATGCCCCAAACTATAAAAATTGGTGATAACAAATTCAGATAAATACAAGAAGTCTAAAATAAATTAATATTAGGAGCATAAGGATTTATTGATAATTTGAACCCTTTATTTTTTTCAGTTTATAAATAACGACTATCATATCATATAAGCTAAAAATTCTTTAAATATTTATTTGGATTAAAGGAAATGTACTCATTTTCTTACTAAATCAGCCTCTTAAATTACAAAACACAAAAAATAAGTAAATCTGTTGATGTGAAAAACTCGTGTAGTGAATTTTAATCAGTTCACCGAACTCTTTCAACATTTTTTTTTCATGTATATATATTTTTTTCAATGTTTCAGAACACCTTTATTAAGTTAACCTTTCTTAAAGCTGGGTAAAAATATTCCATTAAATTCTAGAATTAATTAGTTAAACGCGTTGAAGCGTTGTATTGCTTCTAAAAAAATTACTGTTTAAAAAATGAAGGAGAAAAAAATTTATTTTTAAGGCTAACAATTAATGTAATAATGGAAGTATTTACACACCCACTCATATATATATACTATGGGTGTGATGATATTTCATAATCTGATTTTTGCTGTATTGTTATAAATAAATTACTTTATTAAAAGACGAACGGATAAGATTTCTTTTAAGTAGATAACTTCATTTGCAGGCAACAAAAACTAATTAATGCGAAAGCCAGAAACCTCGTAGATAACAAAATATATTTCTGTGCATCAAGAAATTTTGTGTCGAAATTATCATAAAAAATACATTCTCAATTTAAAGTAATATGACAGTGATAAAAAACGTTTATGATAAAATGACGTTTGATAAAAAAAAATGTATACTACATTGACTCTGAATTATGATTTTGCCAATTTTATCTTAATATTATGCAATTTTACCTTCATAACTGTGTGGTAACCATTTAAGTGGAATCTTGGTAAAATAAAAATGTCGTTCATTAATATGAAAAATAGCCCGAGGTAGACAAGAAGATCATTTAAATTGGATTAATGTTTGCAGACTATTTTATCTTGAAACTTTGTTCAAAAATACTAATCTATTTAAAAGGTTTGAAAAATTGCTAAATATTTATGCTTTTTATTTGTAATTGCATGATATTTAAACCACTTGTTAATTAAGTATTCTATTTAAATATAACTTCTATTGATAAGACATGTAATTTATTCTTACAATGTAATTGGCAGTATGCACGTTAATTAAGAGAATAACTAATCGAGTTACAAGCTATTTACCACATGTTTAAAGGCCCTAGAGGACAAACATTTGAATACTGGTTACAGCACGAATGTAAGTAGAAAACTATATACGTAGCAGAAAAACAGTAGGGAGAAGTTTTAGATTTAAACTGGTTTCGTTCAGTTGTTGGCTCATAAACATAGGTTATGTGAAAGAGACTGAAACAGTAGGACACATAATGTATTCAGATTTACAGGATTCACTTCAACTCTAGAAAAGAAGACTATTGTTTCAGAAGCTAAATGGTAAGCTAAGCTAAATCATAAGCTAAGCTAAATGGAAGCTAAGCTGAGCATAGAATGACCAGGTAGAGAGATTCAGTGTCCGAACCACGTCTGCGACATGAGTTCTTTGCATTATCGCCAGAGCAACTTAACCTTGAGGTTAAATACAGTGGATATCTGAGGTCCTATAAATATCAAATTTAGATTTTCTCAAAGAACCTAAGATTTATTGTAGTATCTTTCAACTTACGAGAGTTACGACAAACAAGATGTTATCCTGTATAAAAATATAAATTAGAGGATTGGGGAGGTCGTACTGATCTGAAGTGTCATTTTAGTCTGATATTGATGAATGTAGGGTCCACTTTAAATTTAGAGGTATAACTATCGTTTCAGTCACTCAGTAGATAAATGTCAAGTGTTCAGGTAAATATCTGTCGTTCAATTCTTGATTGGAACTGGAGTTCTGTACACCCCGTCAAAGCAAAATTGAAGAGTCCGTCCAGTAAGTTTCCAAAATTTTGTGTTTGTGTACCTTTTCAGAACTTTTTTTAAAGTTTATTGAGGAAAAATTCTATGATATATTTTATAGTAAATCAATGAAAGGTATTATTCCATTTTATAAATAGCGTTATCCCTTAGAAGAATTTGATATAATACACATAGTATTGATCGAACTATACGCCTTTCTGTGAATATTTTAATGAATAAAGCTGCAACCATGAGTACTAATTTAACAATTTTGGAAAACATGAAATTGTTTGTAAATGTTTGTAAAGGATTTTTCTTGAGAGTTTTGTTATCGGTGATACTTTTATATTTTTATCGGTGATACTTTTATAGAAGTTATTGACGGAATTGGAAGTTTGGAGAATCTCAGAACAGGAATCAACAATTATAGCGTGCCCTGTGTATACCTGTATATTACATATATCCACTTTAGGTGAAAATTGATTTATTGAATTTTTTAATAAAGTTTGTCGGTTAGAAGATTTTTGTTAGTGTTTATTAAATGCAAATCAATGCAAATGCAATTGTCAATGAAAAAACAAATAATAATAAGTGCAAACGATTTTGTCTTCTTAATTGAAAGTAGAAATATGAAAATTGCTTCACGGGAGTTCCAAGCACAGTCTTCAAACTCCCTTGAAGCAATTTTCATATTTCTGCTTTCAATAAAGAAGACAAAATCGTTTGCACTTATTATTATTTGTTTTCATTAACATTTTCATTTGCATTGATTTGCATTAAATAAACACTAACAAAAGTCTTCTAATCGACAAACTTTATTAAAAAATTCAAAAAATCAATTTTCAGCTAAAGTGGATATATTCAGCATGTCAAAAACAAAATATCACACAAACAGCTGTGTGCTTATCGAAGATTATATACAATTGTATACGATTTTTTGCCTAGAATACACTGCTTTTAGGACCTGAAGAAGGGGGTTGACAAGGTCCTTCAAACAATTACCACATATTTCTTATATGTTTACTTTTATTGGATCAAATCCTTTATATTATCACTAGCAGTAGTTACCTTCAATGTAACTTACCTTTCAATGTAACATAACTTTTTAGAATTCTGGCGCTTTAGCATCAGTAAAACGCACAAGGTAGCCATATACAAAAGGGAATTAACAAACATCAGCAAATTTAAAGTAACTTAAAAACTTTCTATAATGTTTTGTATAATGTAATTCTATAATGTTTTGTATAATGTTTTCTATGATGTAAAACGATCATATCTGATTTCAGCAAAAATAAGTAGCGGAAGAAACGTAAATATATCTGTAGAAAACGGAACTTGCCGTTCACATCCCATCTAATATTTAAATTTCTCTACAATACATAGTATTTGAACAGTTTCGTAGTGGAAAAAATCCGATGTATGGATGCAGACAAATCTACCAGCTTTGAAAATCTCTCGATACGAATCAACAGTTATTTCAATTATGTATATTTTTGTCTGGATGTGGGTCTATAAGTCTGAGTGCGATATATATGGAGCAAATTAAGCAAATTGATTGCAATTTGGTAAATTGCTTTGCAATCAATAAACGTCAGAAACCTATTCGTTTTAGGGAGCTCGGACCAGAATGAGACTCTCAATTTTTAGATTCTTCTCCACAAGTAGAGAAATGCAAAGCATATAGTTAAAATTGTTACAGGAATAACTCCTTTTATGAATAATTTTATGTAAAAGCAAGCGAATTATATAATTCACAGAGTTTTAATATGCACCGTTCTTGAAATATCATACGGTTGCAATCTCCCGACCATTCAAACGGTTACTCCAAGTCCTCGGACGAGTCGGGTGGTCTGGGTTTTCGACGGTTGCAATCTCAAAATGGAAAAAAAAAATACAAAATACGATATGCGTGTTCCTTATCAAAAGAATAAATATTTTATAAGTACTTTCAATCAGAAATAAATAGACACCAATATCTAGGAATTATCAAGGGTCGTTCTAAAGATATTATAAATTTTAGCTTTTCGTAGAACGAGTCATATCTCTATAAATAATAAAGCGATTTTGCTGGATTTCAATATGATATTTTAATCCGAAATAGCAATTCTGTTGATTTTAAACTAGATCAAGTTATGGAATGTATCTAATTTAGATATTACTAACAGTATACCCGTTCTTCGTAAGGAAAATATAATATAAAGAAACTTAGCATTCACAGTTATGTGTACATTCCCATAGTATTCTAAATGACTTTATTATTCCAAATATTCTATTAAAATATTTAATTTAATCCTTCTAAAAAATGTCTAAGAACCTCTGGGCTCGATATACAAAATTATCTTCACAAGAAGATCTAAGGAATAAAGCATCCTGGTCCAGTTTGTAAATAAACTTAGAAAAAATACTTTTTAATTTTCACAAAATGACAGAGATTATCTAGAAAATCGTACTTAATTATACAAAATATTGAATTTTCGTCGATTTGGTGTCATTTTGTTGAACTTAATGTCATTTTATCAATTTGGCGATATTTTCGTCAATTTAGCAACATTTTAAAAAATCTCCAAATTTATCGCCAAGTGGGACTGTAGAACTGATCATCCCACTTGGCGGCAAATTGAAGAAACATCATGACAGTACTATGCCCTAACAAAACACAAATAATTTCATTTATTTAGAGCAATTTTATCAATTTTAAGATATTTTTATGGATTTACAAACATTTTTATCCATCTGGAGACATTTTAAAAATTCGGTAAATGTGTTACTAAGTAGGATGGTATTCAAGAAATTTCGTAGAAAATTGGATGCAAATTCGTAGATCTGAATTTGCAGATCTGAAGAATAGAACATCCCGATCCCGTTTGTATATACTAAATGAAAACACTAAAATTTTATTAGAAGATATACCCGTTCTACTCTTATTTTGTTTCAACAATCGTCTAAATGAGTTTATCCTGCGATTTAAAAAAGTGACTGACTGATAAGCGCAATAAACTCCAACTAAACTCAGAGATAGTGTTTCCACTTTCACGTTTTAAACCAGCGATTTCTTCCCTTTTTCATTTGGAGAAACCAGGGAGTTAGAGAGGAGAACTCCTATGAAAGTTTCATTTTTCATTAATATCTCAACAATCTCTGGTCCTAGGAACTGGAAATATGGATTACATTTTAAGTGGGGATATTCCAAGTCTACCCTAAAAATTTTATCAAATTCGATACAGTCGATATATAGATTTATATAGATTTCCATATGATATCTAAATTTTTTATATGTAGCAAGACACACCATATTATTTAGAATCGCCTTATCACACATTCAAGTCCTCAAGATAAAGATTTATAAAAGATGAAAATTGTTGCATATTGAACCTCAAATGAAAATTAGAACAATCCTTAGAAACTGACACCAGTACATGTGTCATACGCATTTAATACTAAAATTTGAGTACGAAATTTCAGCATCTCATTAACTTTTGAACAAATATTTATATTAGGATATAAAGCTTAAAGATATATTTACTCAAGAACTATATATCTGCAAATTTTGTAACACTATTGAGATAAACTTATGTTATTGAGATGAACTTATACTTATGTACTAATGATATCCAGAAAACATAAACCCTAATGGCATAAAACAGTTTCCAATTTTTGATGCGAAAAAAAATTCTACCAATTACCTCTAAAGCTGGAAAAGAAAATAATTAGTATTGAAATTTATTTTTATGTTATCAGTTTATTATTGTTAATGGCCGTGATACTCTAAACTTTCAGATTAAAAGCAGTATGAGCCACATGTAGATCTGCTTTACTTTTAACAAAGAATGTTTAGAATAAGACTGTGATCTTAACTACTTTATCAACTGTAAAGAATGTGCTTCTTGTTCAAATCCACTTAAAATCACTACTAATTCACAATACTAAACACCAAATTTACCAGAAATTTTAATTGCAAAATTACCAACTGTCAGAACTATACAAATCACCATAAATAGCAATTACAAAAGGGCACATAAGATAATGACTACCAGCGCGAAAATTTACAAATACGGGTAAATCCCAAATAACAAAATTACAGTCATTATCAATATCTTACCATTTACCGAATGTTCTAGGCATGAAAAAGTCTCTTACCAATTTACTAAAACAGAAAAACAATACCCCCATTGTTGCGACTTATATTCAGTGTTACTGCCAGTCCACTCATATCTTTTAATTATTGACCATTATTAGCGTAATCGAAGCTGGACAGATTATGAAGATTGGCATTCTTCCTTTCAACTGAGCTTCTAGAATAAGACGACTGTAGCTACTACAAGGAATGAGTCGCTTTTTATTGTTTGCTCCGCCTCGCAAAAGATCGCGAACAAAGAGTTAGTTCTCCGATCAATAGCCTTCAACTAAGAGTGAAATCGATCGCACTTTGCAACATCGAAAGAAACTTTTTCCTAAAGTATTTGGCCGAATGTTCTTTATGCAAACATCAACATCCATCTGGAGATCGCTTTTTACGCGCGAAGATAGGGACCTATTTTATAGGTTCTTTCCCAACTTTTATGTTCGTTTAAATTTATAATCTTTTTTTTTTATCTTTCTACCAATTACGTATAGCGAAATTTGAAAATGTAGCTTTTTATCGCTATTCTTTGTTAAGTTTATTAAACTTAAATATTCACACATTACTTCATTAATGCAAGACCAAAATCGGCTTGAACAATGTGGCACGATATTACTTTTCAACATATATATATATATATATATATATATATATATATATATATATATATATATATATATATATATATATATATATATATATATATATATATATATATATATATAAATCGATAAATGTATGTTCTATATCTTATTATAAGAATAATTTGAACTCAAACTCTAAAACAAAAGATCCACAACTTTCAATTATATTGAATGCGTATAGTTTCTGTCTATGCATTTGCTGTGCAGGTATGAGGCCCACTTCTGTTTGCAGGTAGCATTACTAAAAAGAATTGCGAAATCCACATGGACTATATATACCCTATATGAACCTCATTCTATGTCAATATGAATTAATTTGAACGGCTTAGTAGCTGAGAGAATAAGCAATGTCATAGTTTAGTCCAACTGCTGGCTGCAGGTAGTATTAATAAAACGAATTGGAAAATCAACATAGACCAGGTACATCCTGCGAACTGTATTTTAAGTCAATATGAATTACTTTGAACTACGTAGTAGTTGGAAGAATAGGCAATGTCATACTTGAGGCCAACTTCTGCAGGTGTAGCATTAATAAAACGAATTGCGAAATCAACATAGACCAGGTACATCATACCAACCTCATTTTATACCAATATGAATTATTTTGAACTACGTAGTAGTTGGGAGAATAAGCAATATCATAGTTAAGGCCAACTGCTGGCTGCAGGTAACCTTAGTAAAAGGAATTGCAAAATCAACATAAACCAGGTACATCTGATGAACCTCATTCTATGTCAAGATGAATTATTTTTAACTACGCAACTACATCATACTTAGCAAGTTACATTTGTTGTTTTACAACACTCACTAAATAAATATGTAAAACATTAAACTTTTTATAACGTTTACAACCGAATATTATGTCAGTAAAGAATCTAAACGTTTATTAGTCGGTCCCCCATAATTTTACACATCGCGGTATACTGGTGAAAAACTATATTTGAGTTTAATAAAATACTTCCAAATCATAATGACAACCAAAACATAAATATAAACTTTAATTATCTGAAAACAACATTCAAATCCCAATTTTAGGAGCTAAAAAAAATCATTTTACCAATTTGATCGAAGTATAAAAGAATATCCTCATTGCTTGCATTTCACTTTCCATGTCACCAATTTCTTTTTGTTAATGGCTATGATTAGCTCGACCAATTAAATTAAAGACAGAGTCGATCATGTAGATATATTTTCTTTAACTCAGTCTCCTGAATGAGACAACAACAAAGGAATGAGTTGTTCGTTTCTGTTTTTCTACCTCGTAAAAGACTACTGATCCTGGATCAATACCTTTTGACTAAGATTGAAATCGATCGCATATTGGTACATCGGAAGAAGCTTTTTCCGAAAGCATTTCACCAAATGTTCTTTTTTCAAGCAAGAACATCCGTCTTCAGATCGCTTTTTGTGCTCAAAGATAAGGTTCTCGTGGGTTTTTCGGGTGCTTTTCCAACTTTATAGTTCGTTTGATCTGTGGTTCGTTTAATTTTTCTACGAACGTTTATCGACATTTATACTTGTAAATTCAGCTTTCAACCATATCCTTCGATTTTATTTTGTCGCAGTACTGAGATTTCCTCAAAGTATTTGAATAGATGCAAGCCCAAGATATTTTTAGCAAGATCACTTATGGGATTTATCCAATGCTTACATAAAAGATGAAATTATGATTTTGTTAAAATTTATTATAACATTTCTTAGGCATCCAAATAAAAAAAACTTATTTCTGCAATTTTCAGTTGTATTTAATATACAGCCGGCCCCCCAAAAATTGCGATTATCCTCGGGTCTTACAGTTAAACCGAAAATATTATTTGACTCGTAATAATAATGCCTACTATAAATAAATGGCGTCTAATTTTAATAACAGTTCTTATTCATATTTAGTTGCACATTAATTCCAAAAATTCAAATAGGAAGACTCATATTTTATATCATCATAAGATTTCTCATGTTGACATTATGCTAAACATAAATTTTGGGGCGATTCCGATAATAAATACGAGAGATATACAGAAAAAGCCATTTGGGGACCGTCTCTTTATTTAAGGTAGTAAAATAAAGGCCACTCAATAGGCAGCAGTTATATCTCTTTTATTTCATTGATATGGCACATTCTTTACAAAAACATCTCTTTACAAATACTTGTGGGTTTCAGACCGTGAATTTAGTGGCAGCGTAAACGGCATTTTTAACCATTAATAAGTTAATACTAAATGAGGATAATAAATTCAGAAAGTTTAACTCCCTCGGGGCTATCAATTAGTTTTCCTCACGAAGTTAGTCAAAAATCACTGGCGTACAAATTCGTATTGGCGTACATTCGAATCGTACAAAGATAAATTTCCAATTTCTACTTTGGCTGATTTATTTAGACATTAAATAATGTTTTTTTGTCTGTTGGATTTTATTTTTAGTACACATGACTACTTAACATAAATGGCATCTAATTTTCATAACGGTTCGTCTTCATATTTAGTTGCCCATTATTTCCTAAAATTCAAATAGAAAAACTCATGTTCTACATCATAAGATGGCTATAGAGCATACGTAACATAACTACATAGTTACAGAACATGCATAACATAACTACATAGCTCCAAAACATGCGTAATATAGCTACAGAACATGCGTTACATGACTACAAAACATGCGTAATATAGCTGTAGAACATGCGCAATATAGCTACAGAATATGCGTAGCATAACTACATAATTACAGAACATGCGTAATATAGCTGCAGAGCTAGTGTAACATAACTGCATAGCTACAGAAGATGAGTAATATAGCTAGAGAACAAGCATAATATAACTACATAGCTACAGAACATGCGTAATATAACTACATAGCTACAGAGCATGCGTAACATTGCTACAAATATAGCTACAGTGCATAAAATGTTCTTCACCGTCATCGCCTTCTACATACAATTGACAAATCGAAAGTAATTAGAAAAATCATATTCTATTTTCAATCAGATAGCCCAAATATGTTGCTCAATTAACCATACATAATCCCAAATATGCAAATTTAGTCTTTGTTAACATATTTTTAAGGATATTCCTCACATTAGAGAAATATACGGGGTGTCCCAAAAACATTGACCTTGGCTTTTATTCTTTAAATATTGATTTTAGACATATATAATAAATTACAAAGTTGCGTGAAAAAGGGTACAGAATTTTATCAAATCGCTAAAAATTTTCATTGGATTAAATCTTAAGAAATACAGAATTTAAATTTTTATACGGCCCCTTACAAAAACATTTCCAATAACTAAAATGTGCCCCATACACTAATAAGGTGATGTGAAAGCCCCAGGCCGTCCGACTCGTCCAGAGGACTTAGAGTATCAATTTGGACGGCCGGGAAGGTAATAAGGTGATGTGCAAAATTTCAGCATTTTATCATAAAAAGACCCAGAGAGACGTTTAAACAAAGTTAATGAGGGATTAACCACAAATTAAAATATAAATGTTTACAGCAAGAGTGCAAATGACGCAATGCAGAAATGCATCCTGGGCAAAAAAGCAAATAATATGTGCTTCTTATCTTTAATGGATCTTTGGCATGGATGGAAAACATTTTGAACAAGCTTTGTAATCTTTGTGTAAAGTTATTATTTTTACACAGTGTAGATACTTTTGTACCAATAATTATTATTTACTATTTATGCAATCATTGTTTTCTTTCGTAATTTGTGTATGACCCCTGAAATGCGATCTGCCGACATGATTTTTTCCCTTTGAGAACCCATGTCAATGCATCGAAAAGTGCTTTAAGTCAGCATTTTTGTCTTTTCATATCTCTGAGACTTTTTATGATAAAATGCTGAAATTTTGTACAACACCTTATTAGTGTATGGGACACATTTTACTCATTGGAGATGTTTTTTACGGGGGCCGTATAAAATTTAAAATTTTGTATTTCTTAAAATTTAATTCCCTTGAAAATTTTAATCGATTTCATAAAATTCTGTACCTTTTTTTTATGCAACATTGTAATTTATTATATATGTCTAAGTTCAATATTTAAGGAATAAAAGCCAAGGTCAATGTTTTTGGGACACCCTGTATACATTTAGCTCTATTTGTTAGTTTACGGTTTACTGTTGATTTCAACTGCTGAATGAAATTCGGAATTAAAATTATTTTATATAAAAAGCTTATATGAAATATTAAATGTAAAGTTATATACGAGAAACAGATATGGTCGCAACAAATGCCAAATGTCCAAACTTTGAATCGCACAACAATTTTGAAATTTATCTACAGAGCAATTTCAATTGAGCAGTTTTGATTGACGGACAGGCCCCTCTAAAATCTTCAAAATTATTCAGTTACGATTAAAGTAAACGACTAAAGGTGCCTTAGCTCTCTACGTGGGTGCACACGTGGCCATATCTACGCGTAGCCATGCCAGTCAAACTTCGTAGGCGCATAATTTGCCCTTGACCCTGCTGAACGAGCGCCGAGATCGCCACGTTCTAATAGGACAGGCACATCGATCAAGACGTTCTAATATGACTTTGTAATACACCTTAAATAAGCTCTTCCGGCAGGACCGTCGTACTTTTTTAAAAGCTCTTAACTGCAATATCTTTCTTGAAACAGTTTTTGATCTAAGTATGCAATTCGTGTACTCTCACTGTACAAGCACAGAGCGCATCGATGTTCCTTAGTACAAGACAAAACGATATCCCCACTTCATTAAATAACTATACACTCGCTGCGACATGCTCACTATACCTAAATACGCCTAAATAAGGGCTATAAAAATTCTCCGCCCTTAATACATCCTAAATAGGCAATTTTCACTGGTATTCCCGCAATCCGAGTAAATTTCATCGAACATAAACTATAATATAATTTCGTACATAAACTTAAGGCTGTTTTTATCCATAACATAATATGACGTAATAACATATAATGCATCTCTTTTAAGTTCTTTAACTTTTTGTAAAAACAAATAAGATATAATTCTTTGTATCTTAATTTGATTTAGTCTTTTCACTAAACTATGTAATAGTAGAATAGGTTACAGATTAATTGTAATGTACATAAATAATTGTACTGTAACTTATTTAAATGAAAAAGATATTGTAAGCAAATTTATATTTTGTTCTAACTGTTAAAGCACAATATAACAATCAAATTCTGTAGAATTTAGAAATTAAGTGAACAATTCGCAATCCCAAACATCTGAAATTCACTTCGGAAAGACATCTTGTGACGGGTGAAGAAAACATTTCTATTGACTTAAAATTTGAACTTCGTAAAATACAGTATATATACAAAACTAAACTGGTCAACTGGATTTTCAAAGGCGATTATTTGACTTATTAACCTTGGAGGCAACCACTGTCCTTCCTCCAAAGAAGGACAATCCCCCCCCCCCTCCAGGATTGCGTTTCAAATGCACGTGCGGGGAAGGAGGATTTTCGACCTTGATCTTTTTAGCAATTACCAGGTTTGCTAAAAATAAGCTATAAAATTATAATTAATGTACGTATAAAATTATAATTAATGAATGCACAGCTCCTGGAAAAATGTTTTAGAGCAGTCCGCAATATTTAACGGAGCTGCTGTTAAATTATGAAGATCAAATTATCAGTCACTTTTTTAACATTGCATTTTTAAAATCGATTACATCATTAAAACATGGAAATATATATATTATTAAAAAATTCACTGAAATTCGCCTATTGATAGTACGTATTCTGTTTAAAGTTTTGTTGAAAGACAATTAATTCTTCGATCTTTCCGATGGTGTTAAGTGAAAAAGCTGAAATAATATTTCCTATCACTAAGGGATCGATTTGTGCGAAAATCGCTTAAAGTATTGCTTAAACGTTTTATAACTAAAGAATTCATTCGAATTAAAAAAATCTCTAAGGTATCTTTGGGCCTGACCTGACCTGACGTATCACAGTATCAAAATTTCGTAGCTGTAGGTTGCTTAGATTTTTCACTACGCGACGAAAGAGCAAACAGACAAGCATATCATTTGATTATTATAGACATTGTTATCGCGTTTACGATCTGATTATACCAGTATTGATATAAAGATTTTCAAATCTTTAAATATGTTTGATCTTGTAATGAAATTTACAACCCTAGTTCTAGCATATTTTAAAAATAAATTTATTCATGTAACATTGCAATGTGTACTTTTTATATGTTTGTTTACTGTTAACTTATCACAAATTCTCAGTCTGTGAAAGCTTTTGAAATTTAGGAGGCCTTAAAAGTGTATTTTCATCTTAATCTTGAATTGAAATTACTTTGGAAACGTTTTTGTGTGAGAAAGTTATTTGAAGAAAAAGCGGTCATACATATGCAAAATTCAAATGCAGCAGATGTATATTTGAAATTGAAATATTTTTAATACTTATCATATTTTTTAATAATTGTAGATGTACATTTATAAGGAATGCTTTGTAACATAAGTATTTGGAAGACATTTATCTTTCAACAAAATAAGAAGAAATTTAGCTTTTTCGATATTGGTTCCATTTCCTATATTAAATGATACGACACAATCCATAACAGTTATTTTATATACCCCAAATATTGATTTATGAAATAGTGAAAAGGTAAATATAAGTTATTTCAACCAACCAGGATTATCACGATAAAGTCAATAATAATGAAACCATTAAAATTGATTAAAATTTAGTAGAATGTCTTTTGTCCAAATCAAATGCATACGAATTAAAAAAAATCTGATGTGGGCAACACATGACTTTCCTTATATAATGTAATGAATTTACTACTTTTACAGTAAAGAAATAGGTTTTTCTTATAGTAGATACTAATATTCTTTCCAAGATATTGAATTTTCGACAATTAGTCGTCATTTTCATTGATTTAGCATCATTTTTATCCATTTGGCGAGATTTTCATTAATTTGGCAACATTTCAAAAAGTCGCCAAGTTGGCGACATTCCGCCAAATTCGTCGCCAAAATCTCGCCAAGCGTTATGCACTAAGAAAAAAGTTATTCTTACAGCAGATAAATGACTATTGGCGTTCAAATACAAAAGTATTATTCAAAGTATATTTTTTCATGAATGGAACGAGCTAGATCCACGAGAATGATGTCACTCAATTTATCGCATGGTATTACATATGAAAAGTGAACATGTTTCTCAATAGGAATTTTTTTTTATGTGACTTTTTCATAATTTTTTTGAAAAATGTACAATATCTCGGGAACAGTTCATGTTAGCGTTCTAAAATTTATGCCAATCGTTTTCTAATGAAAAATTACATAAGAAATGTCTTAACTTTATTAGCGGTTTTGATTTTTTGACGATTTTTTCAAAATTTCATTCGAAAATTTAGGGGGGTTCTGAACATTCGATTACGTATAAAAACAATAGGCTTCCAGTGTTTACGGATTGTGATTTTTGTACCAAATTTGGTTCGAATCGGTCCATTCGTTCGTCAGTTATCGTCTCCACAGACTCACTGACACACACACACACTCACACACACACACACACACACAGAGACATCACTTCAAAAATGTTTGATTCGTGATCAGGGATGCTTGAAACGTGCTCTCCCGTCGAAAACTCTAATTCGAATTTTCGACCTCGTCACAATACTTTCCTTATTATGTATATAAGGAAAGTAAAAAAAACTGCGAGTTAATTAGTACTGTTGGCTTCTCTGAAACGAGTGTTGCAGCAATATAATGAGTATTTCTTCTGCAAATCCTACATTATAAGCATCCCGTTCTAAATTCCTACATAAATATCATAAGTTTATTACTACATTAGAAATATGTTACATTCTATATTACACATATAATAAGTAGTAAGAAGTTTCATTCGAAAATTATATTTGAAAACAACAAAAATATTTCTTTAAATGCAATTTTAACATATTTTTTTTTATTGAAATGTGTTTTGAAAAAAAAAATCATATTCAAATTGCTTTCAAAAATTTAATTTAAAATACCGCCAAAGTTATAAAATATATTTTTACTGAAGTATACAGCTTTTTAGCATGGAACAATCCCTTTTGAGTGTGCAAAATAACCCCTTCAATATTTCTCACATCGTTAATGCACTGCATTATATAAATATAAATAAAACTACTATACAATAACTGTATCATAAAAATGAAAGACAAAATATTTGTTGTCTATTGCATAATCTTGTACTGGTCAAAGATATCATAAAGTGTTATGCAAACTATGTTGCATCTAAAATAATTTTGAAATTATTGTGCAATGAGTATACATTATTTTTCATTAAACATGACATCTTTCTCACATATTTTAGACTTTTGGCTTATTTCCAAGGGGAAAAATTCTATGTTTATTTTTCTCTTTGCGCCAGTTATTTCGCATTACAATATATCATAGAATTTTTTGTCAGATTTTACATGTGAGTTTTGAAATATTTTATTATTTATCTGCGTTTTAGTAATGACCTTTGACTTTTGACAATCACTTAAACAGAAATATAGACATAAAATTTGAAATAAGTATTGCTAGATAATACAGTCTGTTGCAAAAATAATATATGCACCCATAAAAAGTTGAGCTATAGCCGCGAAACTCGAAACTCGACATGGAGATGTCGTTTAAAGAGTTATGCAAATGATCAAACTATTAGAGCCACTGTTATAGGGCTCATACAACGAGCATGAGAACAATGCAGCATTAAAAACAACCTATCTAAATTTTCCATTTTTACCACAGCTAATGTTGTGTACAAAAATTTCTTTGAGCTGCACTCGACGGAGCAAAGAACAATTGTCAGATTTAGAGAGAGGTCGCATCATAGGCTTAAAAGAAGCTGGTTAGTCCAACAGACGTATCAGTAGTCATCTTGGTTAGAGCGATATATTAGTTGCTCGGTGATGACAACAGTGGATCCGAAAAGACGCATGTGCCCTTCTCAGAGGCTCGGGGTGCTCAAGAAACTGCTCGAAAGGATCGGGCAATCAGGAGAGAAGGTCTGGACTCCAGTCTAAATTGGGTGGCACTGTCCCTGCCGTCCAAACAGATACCTTACACTTTCGAGTAGGTCGGACGGTCTGGGTTGAAGAAGGAAATTTCCTCTAGTTGTGCTGCAAGCCATTCTGACGGCTCGCTTATACGTGCTCTGATGTGTTGCCAAGCCCATTTACCAGCAAGACAACGCTCGACCGCATACTGCACGTTTCTCAACAATGTCGTACAGGATTTAATACCCGTGCATGGCTATGCAGATCCACAGACCTATCACCAATAGAACACTTATGGGGCACCCTGGAACGGCAATTTCAGCCTTCTCAGAAAATCACAGAATTAGCTAACTAGTTGCAACGTCTGTGATAGAATCTTCCACAAAGCAACTTAATTAACTATGCCGCACAGAATATAGGCTAGTACAGCTGTCAAGGGCGTATTTACTACTTACTAAAATGATCGGTTTGTTGCCATCATTTCATAATAAACTTGGCGCGAAAGATATCTCAGGCTTTCGCTGTTAGCATTTAATGTTTCTTTAATTTTACCTTTTGCTTATCTGCAGTTTGATATATCTAACCCCTCATTGTTCTTATTATCAAGAAATTTTTGCTAGCATACTGGCACTTATTAACAAAGGCAGCGTTGGGGGCCAAAGGTGGGATTCTTTTCCTTTTTTCTTACGATTTCAAATATCTTCAAAGCGCGTATTTAAGAAGCTCGTTTAGGACGTATGACGCTCGCGTTGTACAATTGGCATGGTTACACATGGAATAAACGGAACGCGGGAATGGTTTTTGTTCAAAACAAGCGATTTGGAAATTGAGTGGTGATATCTGCATCTGTATTATTTACGTAGTGGACGCTTACTTAGAGCCGGTACAACGCCATGTAATTCGTTCTAATAAAATAAAGAAATAAAATCCAGTTAGTTGTAATTTTACAGCGTATCTTTTCGAAAAGAAGGTAATTTATTTAAAATCATTCATTAAACACTTTGCAGCTTTTGCTTTAAATAACAATTCAATTAAGCCATATTAAAAATTAGACACTTCAGTAATTTAAGATTAAACAGACTTTATTGCACTTTCAATTTATTTAATGGCTAGAAGAAAATATTGTAATATGCATCGTCATTAAATTGCATATTAAAAGCAATTTTCATCCAATTTCATTTTAGCTTGACTTGAAAAAAAATAATCTGAGACTCAGTTTCAGTACGAGATCATAAAAAATGCTGTTCTTAACAAGTGCATAATTGACTTTGAAGTGTTATCTGAGATGTTGTAAGGATGTATAAATTATTATCAGCAGAAAGGATTAAGTGTGTCTATTAAATCAAAATCCATATTGCTTAATGAACTTTACTTTCTAACTGAAGCAATTGTATTTATAAATGTGGTAATAGGATGGGTTGGTTAAAAAGTAATTGCGTTTTCTGGAATGGCCAGTTTTAGTATATTGTTTGCATCCTTTTGTCTTTAGAACCTTAAGGCAATGTGTCTTGAGATTAAAATACATTTGTTCTATTTAATTAGTTATGTATTAATGAATGCAAATGTTTGCTCCTTATAGATGGAATAATGTAATCACAAATGTGGGATTGTTGACGCTTTATGAAATCATAAAGGTGTTATTGAAACACAATTTTTAAGTTTGCGATTACATTATTCCAACTAAACGGAGCAAAAATTTACCTTCATTAATACATAACTAATCTGACGGGTAAATTTATTTTAATCTCAAAACATATTGCCTTGTTTAAGAATACACACAATGTACTAAAACTGGCCAGTCCAGAAAACGCAATTTCCTATTATTTTAAAAATTATATTTTGTTTTATTACTCGCCATCTACTAAGCGGATACTAATACACTGAAACAATTGTATTTATAAATGTTGTAATAGGATGGGTTGGTTAAATGGAATTGAGTTTTCTGGAATGGCCAATTTTAATATATTGTTTGTATCCTTTTGCCTTTTGAACCTGAAGCAAGGCAATACGTTTTGAGATTAAAATCAATTTGTCCCATCTAATTAGTTATGTATTAATGAATACAAATTTTTGTTTCGGATAGATGGAATAATATAACCGCAAACGTGGGATTATTTACGCTTATACTTTATAAAATCATAAAGGTATTACTGAAACACAATTTTCAAGAAATTTATAGGGTATATATGGTGTGGATATCATTTAAAAATCATTATACCGATATTTTTTCAGATATCTTTTCTTGTAATTTTAAACTGAGTTAAAATTTGTTCTCGCGAGCTAGCTGCAGTGGAAAATTATTTAGAACAAACTACTGATAAATATTCTTTGCAGATATGACAGCTTATAAGGAGAGTGGATCGCACAATCATTTTAAATCGCTATATAAACATAATTAGATTTTAGTCTGAATGTAGTAAACATAATAGGATTTGGATTCGATGTTTGAGTACATCACTATTTAACTGAAAAATATTTGATGATAAATATATCGTTTGCCCTACGTTGCTTCATCGTCACAAAAATTGGCAATTTAGATGGTGACAAAACGTGAATTATATACAACTTCGCGCAAAATCGGAGTTGATTGATTAAAATGACTTGATTGGAAAGTTATTTACAAGTGTCTCGTCTAGAAACGAGCTTTTATTTAGGACGGCATAAAATCGAGTTATTTAGTTCGTTCACACGTCTTTTAGGACTCATATTCACCCACTAATTATTGCTAACTTTTAAACTTATCAGAGAGATAATATTGTTAAGACGAATCAAGTTTCGTTATAAAGTTTCGTAATAAAGTTTCGTAATAAAGTTTCGTTATCAGATTGTTTGAATTATGATCATACTCTACTTTGATTCCAGTAACGTTGAAACAAAATTCTTAAAATTATTAATACTTCAAAACAAGATAAAAGAAACTAATTTTTAATGAGCAGCATTGTTATTTAAAGTAGTCTGTTTTAACCGTTCATGTTTGCACTGTCCATTTTATTATTAGATCTATTAAGCTATCATTTTAAACTCAAATATATAATACCATTTCGTTATGGATCAGTCAAACTTAATATATAATTATCACTTTCACGAAGAAATTTAATATTGATTCCAAACCTGTAATAAATATTAAAACATTGTTCATTCTTTTTCAAGAGATCAATATACAATTTGAGTAACTGTGTGAAAGATCTTACTCTATATTTGAAAGTCCAGTTTCTCTTGGATAAAAATAATCCAAAACTGACTAATTAATTACGATTTTTTGAAAAGAAATTAATTATGGTACCAACCCACACGCATGTTTTAAACGTTGTCACAGTGGTTTAAAAATAATACCGCTAATAAATATGCATGATTTTAATCTTTAAAAAAATTATATCATTAATAGGGGAGGCTGGGGTACAATAGACCACATTTTTACATTTTTATGTTTTTCTTTAAACGATGAGCAAAATTATCACTTTAAATGAATATACATATTGTCTATATATTCAGGTTTATGATATACTTACTTAAAAACAAGAATTATAATTACGTTTTGCTATAGAATGTTTTAAATAACAAGTGGCAAAGTGGACCATTGTACCCCGAGGTCAGGGTATAATGGTCAGGTTGTGAAGCTTCAGTTTTGCTTTTATCTTCCTTTAAAACAGTAATTAACTCTTTTTGAATATCCTTTTTGGCTTTAATTGAAGCGGCTGTATTTTGTTTTAGTTTTTACTTTCCCTGCAATACATGGTAATGTATAGGGGAAGTATTGGAATCATGCCGAAAATCGCAACTCGAGTTTTCGACGGATCTACACGTTTCAAGACCTCTAGAATACGAAAAAACCATTTTTAGCGTGACGTCTGTGTGTGTATCTGTGTGTCTGTGTATCTGTCTCTGCAGATTTTGTATCCACTGTAACTGAAAAACTAATGGACCGAATTTCACAAAATTTGGTAAGTGAGTCACTTGTGGGCGAGTCTGGTGCTGATTAGTTTTGGGTACGATTCGGGATAAAAGAACCCGCCTATTTTTGCGAAATGGCCGCAAAAGCTTGTATCCACTCTAACTGAAAAACTAATGGACCGAATTTCACAAAATTCGGTAGATGAGTCACTTGTGGGTCACGCTGGTGCTGATTAGATTTTGGTACGATTCGGAAAAAATATCCCCAAATCTCTTGACTATTGAGCACATTTGGGCTGAGATGGAGCGTCGCCTGCGACCATCCAGAATGTAGACGAATTAGCTCGTCAATTGGGGACCATTTGGAACGACATCCCTCAGAACACCATCCGGCAACTTTATGCATCAATGCTACGTCGGGTAACAGCTTGCATCAAGGCCAGAGGTGGACCAACGCCATATTGACGTGTTCACTTTGTGTAAATCTTTCAGTGCAAAAAATCATCCAATTGTTCTGAAATTCTAATCATTTTTTCTATACATCTACATTACACGTACCAAAGTTTGTCTCATTTGGATAATTCTTTCTTGGTGCGTCGATTTTTTTGTCTTAGAGTGTATTTTGAACTGATGCATCAGTTGGTATTTTTGATAACCCTTTCATCTTAAACTTATTGACTAACGTGAAAAAACGTCTAGTGAAAGCAGAATTTCTTCAGCTGATCAAAATTTTGTCAGATGATTTTAGTGCCATAATTGTGTTGGAATTGCTTGTTGTTAGCCTGTGACGAGTAAAAGTTATTGATTCTGGCTATACAAGCAAAATTTAAAGATTCCACATTCTAAAATGCTACAGCCAATTTTTTGTTGTTGAATTTTTTTGCAGAACTCTAGCATGTTCTTTTGATTAATCATTGCAAATTCATCCGAGAATTTTCACGTCATTTTAAATTGAAGTCCATTACGTATTCTAGCAGCATATCCAAAAGTTAATTTTCCAACATTTCTTCCTATTCCTTTGAGAATACCTGCATGTTTGCATAGTTAGGCATAAACCTAATAGATGATGTGTTCTCACTTTTCACATAATACATTAAAAGTCCTGTTTTTGCAATATCCTTCTCTTTGCAGATAAAACGAATGGATCGTTATTATCAACAACACTTTTTCATCCTGCTTCATAACTTCATTTGGCATACATATCTTTTACCAGTTTTCTGTGGTTTGTTGTGCGGCATTTCTAAAAAACAAAAACAAAAAATGTGTTAAAATATTTTTAAAATAAATTTATATTTATAATAACAGAATTATAGTGAATTGATATTTAGAAATTAATTTATTATTGATAAAGGATCAATTCTTCTTTCGGGTTCTAAATTTTGCCTCTTTACACCGAACAATGGCTTAATTGTGATAGCACTGCAGTATTTAAATGCAGTTTCTGAAGGCAGTATATATTAACGCTTGCACATTTCTATACATTTTCCAGGATATGGCCCTAGTTCCAAGATTAAAAAACAGTTCTAATTATTATTCTGTAAGATGGTTGATTTCACTTGTTACACTAATCCATCCAATATACTAAGATGTAGAACTAGAAATATATTAATTAGCTTAAAATATTATTTTTTCAAGATTCTGTTTGTTTAATTCTAGATTTAAAATATCATATGTAAGGCATCGTATTATCAAATCTTAAACATTTATTTTCGTACACTTAATTAGTTCATTAATTTCATTTTCAGTTGTAAGATTTAAAATTTTGAGTTATAATATTTTAAGTGTGTAAACTAGAACATAAACCATGTGTAAAATTAATTCATTAGAGCCAAATAATTTATCATTATTTACTAAAAAGAACTGATGTCCAAATTATATAAGAATATGGGGTACAATGGATTATGGTCTATTGTGCCCCATATGGAAGTTCAACAATAAACACGAATAAAATAAATACATTTTAAATGTATTGAATGTAGTCAGATATGAAATAAAAAGAAAAAAAAATCCTTAACTTTATATTGTACTGAGACACTTTTTCCAAGTTATAATTCTTAAATGTAGAAAGGGAAATCTGTACATCCGAAAAATTTTATTTTCTATCTTATTTACTATCTATAAACCACTTACAACTCTAAAATAGCTTAATAATGAGTTTAGAACATGATTTTTGGATATAGTACATAAAAACTGTGTTGCCATACATGTGTCAAAATGTGAAGCATTGTGAAAAAACGTAAGAAAAATTAAAGGGGGGGGGGGGGTCCACTGAACCCTAGGTCCATTGTACACCACTCTCCCTTATATGTATTATCCATAGTAATAGCCATATGAGTCCGCTCCATGTTGATTAATAAGATAATTTAGAGTTATGATTAAATCCTATCACGGCTTGAATGATTTTGTAGATTTCTTTATATGAAAGCTGCGAGACATGAAACAGTTCGAGCATTTTCTCTAGCTTGCTATAGTTGAGCTCAAATTTGGCGTTTAACTCTAGACTTGTTCGTAATGAAAAAGGTAATCCAAGTATTTTCGAAACGATCGTCTGCTTTTATTATTTTATTTTCGTAGAAATTTACGTTATCTTTTCGGTACTTACCTACTTTGAATCAAAACTATATATATATATATATTTTTTTTTTTTTTTACATAGTGTGTTATGTTAACTTTTGTGTATAATTTAATTTTGCTTCTAAAAACTAACTAACAATAAGTCTAGATAAATGAAATTTAGATGGGAAGGATTTTCTACTCTTTAATGTTTAACGGCGTGGTGTGAGCCTCAAATATGAGGCAATAACTCAAATTTATTGATTGAAATAAGAAACGGTAATATATGCGATCTATAATTCTCCTATATTTAATTATTTTTTACATTTTCACTACCTCACAATCATGTCGATCATTTTTATAAATAATGCAATAAAAAAAGATCTAAAGAGTAGAAAAAAATCTAAAGATAAAGAATTATAAATATAATTTTATATTCAGTGTTTTAAAATGCATTTAGATTTTAAGACATTCCAAAAATTTGTATTTTATGACTTATAATTTTCACTTCTCAAAGTGTCTGTTCCTTATAGTATAATTTCCATAATTTAACTCGAGTTAGGAGTATTTTTATAACGTAACTTTTGGTATATCATAAGGTTACATTTTTAACATAAAATATTTCACCAAGTAAATATTAAAACAAGAAAGATTAATTATTCATAAACCATTGATTATGAAACACTTTCCAACTGAAATGCAATTTTATTTAAACATCTTTAAAATGTGATACATTTAGCGATAATATCTTTTATGTATATTATCATAGTACTTCAGCAATTGATTATACTTGAAAACTTAAAACTTCATCGAAAAGGACAATGCTAGTTACACAAAATAAACTTTATTCAAATGACGTCATCGCAATATAAATCGTCTGTCTCTCTATGTAAAATCAATGAATATTTAATTCATATCACTTATATTCCAGACTCTAGAGCTAAATAATTTTGCGTGAAAAAATTCAGCAATTCATTGTTTTGTTTACATTCTACATGATATAGTATAGTGGTAAAATTAAGTTTCGCTGTAGGAATAATCAAAGTTTTGTGATCACTTAAAATCAAAAATATTGTAATTGCGTTGGCATACAATTTAGATACAAATATAATACGCAAAATTAAAGCGGTTTTACCAAGGATGCAACGCTATATAAATTTAAACAATCTTCAAACATATACGGTAACATCGGAAAGTGGAAGCCATATTTAATTTTGCAATAAGTCTAGTGGTCTCTTCATACATCACGAGTGTAGTTATAATTTCAATTAAAAAAAATAACTACCCCACATATTTTGTTGAATTTTCTTTTAAACATCGTATGCTATAATTTGAATATTTCATAAAATTTTCGAAGCAATTTGTGAATTTTAACTTAAAAAATATTTGAAAAATTAAGTCCTATAGGACTCAATATATTTAATTTTTTCTACCCCGGTTAAATCCGAAACTAATTGGGTGATATTATTCATTTTCATTCCCAGACATATCACAGACCGGCTCAAGAATATACTGAAATTTCTTTTCGATAAAGTCATATTTACAGAAGTTTTTATGCAAACGGACAGACAGACAAATAGACAGAATGACCAAAGTCATAAACACTTTTTAACTATGTTGGAAACTGTTAAAAATCTTGTTTTATAATCTGTTTTAATTACTTAACATTCGATGAACCAAAGTGTTGCAACCATCTCTTACAGCTCAGTTTATTCTACAAACGTGTTACTTTATTCTACAAAGTTATTTCGTACGTTGGAAAACTTTGAGGAATAGAATCAAATCAAATTAGTTAATCAAATTATTGAGAGAGGCAATAGTTAAAATAGCATTGCAAATTGTCAGATCTTTATTTTGACATATAAAGAATTTAATGTAAATATCATTGCTCGTTTTAATAAAGCGATTTATATTAATAGTGGATAATTTTTATATTTACATTTGCATTTTGGGGGAAAGACAATTTTTCATACTTGTAAATAAAAAAAATTATTAGAACACTCAAAGGCAATTAAAAAAGTGTTGCCTTTTTTCTTTGAAGTACCACCAAAGATGCTGTAATGGGAAAACAGAAATTTTGTTTTCTTACGAATTGAAATTAATTTTTCTATACTTTTATATCACGAAGCAAAATTTTTTAAAGCGCTTAAATATACAACCATATCGTCTTAAATATACAACCATATCGTAAGAAGTTTTTCATAAAGTCCCATTGCAACACGATCTTCCTTAGCTGTTGAATATATTTTTCTCCCCGGTTAATCAATACAGTAGTATGCTTGTTTTATTGGATTCTAACATCCCAGTTGCACTTCAAATACTGATCATTTCTGTCACAAACTGAACCATATCACTAAGAAGAATCAATACTTCAGAATACTTCATAATATCTTGATCAGGAGAAATATAGTTTTCAAACTTTCTTTTCTATTAACTAACACATAAATCGAAAACGATTACATAAAATTATTAGAAAATATAGACTACATATAAACAATAAAAATAAGTGAAACAGAAAAGTAAATTTTATGAAGAAATAAATGAACTGAAACGAAAGAAGAAAAAAATGGTATGATTTTAAACAATGCAATATAAACGGCAATTTTCAGAATTACTATCATAAACTTTATATGGCGGCATTTCTAAGAATTGAAAGCTGTGAAATAGGTTGTCTTCTCAACAACGAAAAAGCACAAAATCGGACGTAAACAAATCTGAGAACTCGATGATGATCCACGTTGAAAGTAACTAGGATGAGAGGAGTGTAGTTGTGTTGTAAATATACTAATGGATTAAAAGCAAAGAAGAAAAATATTTTGACTTGGATAAAAATTAACAAATGTGTTCCTGTAATAGGAATTGCTCAGTTGTTTTAAAAATTGGGTCTAATAAGTATCACATCACATTAACTTTTCTCGCACATAGAGATCACTATATTCTACACTACTATTGTATTCTGAACTTGCATATATATATATATATATTGCAAGTATTCGGAAAGCCTGTAGAATTCGCGTATATTCTGGGTTCAGAAAACTCTATTTCAACTGCATGGAACTAGATCCGCTGAGTTTAGTGCTTGCATCCAGGAATTCAGCGCATTATTGTATATACCAATTCTGATCTTTCCACAATCTTAAAAATGCTTGAACATAAAAATCGATATTCGACCAATTGGATTGGTGGTATCGTTTTTTACACGTTTCTAAAGCAAAATCATTATATTTTCTTAACTGTATAAAACCTCCCGTGTAGAAAATAAATTTTAATTTCATCCCACTTCAATTTCATGCTGCTCAACGCATGCCTATTGCACCGAAATGCAATTGTGTTAGAGAGACTCAAGCAATTCATTCTGGATTTCATGTGTTGACGGCCTTTGTGTTTGGCAAACGAGGAAGTCGCCGTTTGATTTCTGATTATTAAGAATTAAGTTTGCAATTTGCTAATCAAATGCAAAATGGCTTCATTTTTATTATTTTCATTACCATTTTTGTCACTTTATCGTGTTTATCCCTGGTGAGATGACGTAACATTTTTACTGCATATGGCATCAGATCTGTATGTCAACAGAAAAATCATCAGGGTCATTCCACGTGAAATGATCACAGCGCGTTGCTCAACCATTTTATTACTTTTATATATTTCTACCATAGTTAGTACCATTTATGTACACTAAAGCAATTTTTAGTTATTTTTAATTTCCCTCCATTTTTGGATCTATTTTTTCAATTTGGAGAACATAAAACTTATTTTCATCCTGAAACTTTATTCGGTTGAAACCTGGAATATCTTGGATTGCTTCCAGTTATGTTGCCTGCTATACCACTCCGGTCTTAAAAACTTAAATAAACAATCCCTCTCCCCCTTTGAAATTACGATGGAGGGTGGCCCCTTATATCACACAGGTGCTTTAGTTACATTGTGGAATATTAGATTTATATACATCTAAAAAATTAACTTGCTGAGATCCGATAATCAAACCTGAGCTTTCTGCAATACACCCAATTTTGCTGCCAACTTCACAACAGCTTTTAAATTAGGAATTCTTTTACATTATACCTTGCAAGTGATAATGCAGAGTCCATCAATATTATTACAAGGGATGTCATGATGTTCTTTACTTGGAGCCAAAAATCATTTCCTGATAGAAGACAAATTAACAAAAGAAAATCAAATGAAATATAATTTTTGGAAAATACATGCGCAGATATGCCAACGCAGATATGCATACGCAGATATATAATACGCAGATAATTTACACGTATACACACATAAATAAAAAAATGGTTGGTTACTTTTATAGCTTTCACACTTAACCAGTTGATTCCTATAATTTAATAGAACAAAGAATTTAATCACATTTTTATTAAAGTTATAAAAATAGGAATTATATTAAAATGTATATCGAGAGAACGCGATCTGGGAGAACTTGCCAATAACTTTGTTTCAACTCTTGACCTTCAATATTCTCAATCGTAAGTTGATAAACAATGAAATAAAGATCATCTCAAAATGAGATCTAAAAGAGTTATAAAATTATTTCCTTAGAAAATGTTAAATGGAAATTGGAAATCATAAAGGATCTCTTTCTGTGGAAGAATGCTAAGTGAATAAACGAGAATCTTCAAGTTAGATTCGAGGGGAGATAGCAAGAAGGAAAGATGATAATATTATGACTTAAGATAGATGGAAATAATGTCGGATAAGAGAAAATGTTTTTGTACTAAACGATAAAAAAATTGTTAAAAGGGAATGAAAGTAAGAATATCGTTTCTTTCAAAGACTTTGTCTTTAAAGTGGTTAATATGTATCTCTAATGATATGGATATAGGGGTATTTTATACCCAAATATGCATTTTTTATACTTTTTTTAAATCGATCGAGTCATGATGGAAACTGGATATGTCAATTTATAAAATGAAAACCGTAGAGTTGTTTCTTTTTAAAGGTACTACGAATATTAATGGTAAAAATGGCATAGATGTAGCTTATCCAGACAAAGGCTTATTACTTTGCTACGCTACGCTCCTATCGCCGCTATTCATTGATGTAGCTGAATGTGCCACCTTAGGCACTAATGTATATATTGTCTTCATGCAATGATGTATATACCACCATAGGCACTAATTCATATATTGTCTTTATGCAATGATGTATGTACCGCCATAGGCACTAATGTATATGCTACCCCTAGGCACTAATGTACAACTGCAAGACAAATACGCCCCACCCCTTGTTATTCGAGCATTTTTTGTCGTAGAGGAAATGTAAAATACCAATCGATTAGGAATAACGTTTTCTACAAATTCTTGTGCATACAATTTGTATAAGGGGGCCGTTTTCATGTCAAAACGTGCACAAACTTCGAAATTTCCAATGGCAATACCCAAGTTTGACGTTATATATATCTCGAATCGAGAGCAAAATTCATTCTCGGATATCAAATTTCAAGTCATTTGGTGAAGCGTTTTTGAGTTATGAGTATGTAAAGTTTTAAGCTCCTAATGTCAAAATAGTTTCTCAGATTTTTATTTAACTCTACTGTAATAATTATCTTCTCACGTTGATTTTTGTATTACGTTACTACTAAACATTCTAAACACAATTACGTGATTTTTAATTGTTTGAAATAATGTTTGTATGAAATATGAATTATGAGTATAATATTTAAACAAACATTAATAGAAACCGTTGTTGTTGTTGAGACCCAGACCGTCCGACCTACCAGAAAGGTGTAAGGTAACTGTATGGACGGCCGGGAAGTGCCACCCAATTTAGACCGGAACCCAGTGGGGGAGGCATCCACAGGGACCGTACCCTCCTTCCCCTACCACCAACCTCTCGGAAGGACTTACGGACCCACATGTTTAACGTGATCGTACTCCGCATGAACACGGCGGCATTTGTGGCAGCGTGCAAATCTAGCGCGCAAACCACGGGGATACCGCACCCGAGATGGCCAACAGCACGCGGCGTTCCGAGGTGGTCACCCACCAAGTACTAACCGCGCCCGATGCTGCTTCACTTCGGTGATCTAACGAGAACCGGTGTTTTTCAGCACGGTACGGCCGTTGGCATTAATAGAAACCGTGACATTTTTATGGAAATCGATTCCCAAAGATATTTTATATAATTCGTTAACAAATGGTCAATTCGATAAATATGCAGGGTTCTAGACGTTTAAACCACAGATCTCCATTTTGTCCTCATCTGAGATAAAAACTCGGCTGATACTATATGTGTGAAAAAATCCAGCTCTCTAAGTCAACGGGAGGAGGGCTTCTGGAGGGTCTAGAAAGACTATTTAAATACACCATTTTGTCTGCCCCTGGGGAGGGGGAAACCGAAAATCCATCTCCGTTAGTTTCTACCAAGTGGCCGATACTATAAGTGAACAATCAATCAGTCTTCAAAGTCAGTGGTGGAGAAAAGGGGGGAGGGACTTCAAACGGATATGAAACACTTAAAATTTCCATTTTCCCCACCCCCATGGGAGGGGAGAAGAAATTAAAAAATCTGCTTCTTTAGGTTATGTACCTTTGTTAATGCTAATATGTGTGAAAGATTCTGTCTTCTGTATCACCGGAGCTTGGAGGGCGTTGGAGAGTGCGTGAAGACAGGAAAAACTTAAACAATTATTATACAGATATAATGGTTTACCACATAAATCTGCAAGTTCAAGCTATTTAAATAACTTGTATCCACATCACTATGAAATAGATACTGTTAATTCTAATTATCAAAATTACAGATTTATTGATGATATTTTAGTAATAATCTAAGAAAATATTACTGATAAAATAAACATAACTCATTATCCTTTCTATCTTGAATTATTTCCTAATGATACAATTTCTTTAATGTAAAGTTCGTAGATATAACAATAAAGCTAGACAATGAAAATATATTAAAAGTGTATATATACAATAAATTAAAGCACTTCAATTTTGAAACAACAAGAAAGAGATAATGTTCATCAGATATATGTCTATTAATATTTTTAGAAATATTGCAATAGCTGGATTAAAATAAAAATGCTATGTATTTGTAAACATAAAAGTAAAACTATTAACAAATTATAGGAAAACTATATGAAATAGTCATATTCAGAAAAGTTTACAAATATTTTAATAAACAAATTTAAATTCCAATTACTCAATATTTAGGTTAGTTCAATATTTTTATAATGAAGATTAATATATCTAAATGATAAATAAGATTAATATATTTAATTCCTTAGTTTATTTTATAGATCTAACTAACTTATGCAATCCAGATGTTTAATATATGAAACAAAACAGTACTATACATTGATGTATTGAATTGCGCATGATTACATTAAGTACGCAAATATTAATGTATTTTAGTACGATACATTATGGTTGGCCTTTAAATTCATGTATATAAGTAAGTTACCTACTGTATAATGGTAACTTACTTTATAAACCAATAGTAGTCATTTTGTTTTTCCTCATACATTATCAAATACCATGCACGTTCTTTGCAATTTATATAAAAGTGTTAATGTATGATAATTGTGCATAAAATAATTTGATTATTTTATCATATCACTTGATATTGCTATAGTAATACAGTTATTTTTTACAGTTTAAAAAGAGCTGTCATAAAAATTCACATCTTCCAATAATATTTAAAAACATCAAGTAGTATATCTTATTCGTAGAAGAATCGCTACATTCAAAATCCCCAAATAATTCCATTAAAACCATTTTGTTAAATCTCTAGAAAATCTATGAATGCCTTTAATCTACATCTATAACTCAAAGGTAACTACTGTGCAAACTAGATATTCTGATCAAATTGGAGGTGAAATATCCGCTCTCAAGCTAGACTTTTCTTTCCGCTTTCAAAATTCCAAATGGAAACCAGAGACCTATCTCCAGTACCAAAAAGGATGGGTGAAGTGTAAGCCCTATTGATCGTTGGGATAGCCTGGTATGCAGAGCAAGTAATTCTTGGACTCATACATGGATCCGCTGTATTCGGGCCCGTGGAAAACGATCCCTGGGGCTAGCTACTCTCCAGTCCTCCCCCTCTTGGTTGTACCTAAGTTTCCCTCTCGGTTTATAATAATAATTACTTGCTAATAATTTCTCTTCATTCCAAAAGCATTGGTTTGTTATCTTATTTGACATAATTCTAAATTAAAGTAGTTGTAATTGATGTAGGATGCAAGTCCTAGGTTTCCTTTCCAATAACGGCTATAAATGTATTTGTAACATAAATTGGAATTTGGCTTAATCAATTCCCATAATAACAGCCATAGATAATTGTATAAATAAATTGGAGTAATATGGTATCTAGGAAAATGAAATGATAATGATAAGTGATTTAAACAGAATTGTTTTGCTTTTACAACAAAATGACTGAATAATTTCAAAGGTTAGATTTTCATTTTAATTATTGAAGTTTTATAGTTAAATTTTATTTGAATGCAACAAGTTATGTTATTTACCGTATTAAGTTCCTATAATAGGGTTACATTTATTGAAAGTTGCAATACACCGTTGCCGCTATGCATTACAATAATTGTCTTGGGGTGTCGTGCGTCCCTGAGCTGTCTGTGTGCCAGGGTTCCAGTCTCTGCTTCCCCATCCTCTCCCCTAGTCTGGCTGTATTTCGGATTGTTTGAGAAACGTTTTAGTGCCAATTTCAAACCTGACGTGCAAAGCGGCCCGAGAACATGAAATGTTCACTCTTATTTAGGAAGTATTAGCGCGTTGCGCGAGTGTGCACAGATTACATGCGATTTTCACTTTTATCTAGATACCACGGGTTTACCCCGCAACTAGATATTAGAAGGTAGATGTTACAGCATGTTACGCACGCAGTCTCCGCAAGTGACGGGTTTCCATTTAAATTTTGTCAATCGGGGGAAGGAGTTAATTTCTGAATTTTGGAAGAGTCGTGGGGATTTCCCCAATATTTTCATCTGCTTTTCGATTTATCTTTGTCGCTGTTAGCCCGATTGACATGTGCGCATGTATAGCATAAGTAGACTGAATGGCTTATGTGCTCTCTAAGTGTTTGCTTATTAGTGAAGTTCGCTAAATGGCCAAAATCGCACCAATGGTCTGTCACATGTGTATTTAGGGCATAGTTACTTTGCGACATTGTACCCACGTAGCGTGCGCATTTCTTTTTTTGTTTATTTATTTGTTTAAAAAATGTAATTGCTAAAATAAGTGACCGCTCTGCGGTCGCCGCTGTTAGTTATTATTTGAAAGTACTCATAATAAAAATTTGTTTTTGAAAACATTTTACCTGATTGATTAAAATACTGAATATTCTAATTATTGTTAAATTATATGTTCCCCTGCTTAACAATTTCATACAATTGATTACCATACTAATAATTCCCTTGAACCTGATTATCAAAATTATGATTTTTATAATTTATTTATTATAGTTATTTTAATTAATATTTATTTTGCATTTTACTTAATATAAATATAAACTATTTATTTAATATAATTATCTTATATTTTATTATTGATATTTATTGAAAATGATTATTTTTATATTTTACTTAATTTGATTATATACGGTTCAGTTTAACAGAAAAAGAGAACATATGAGATATTCTTCTTAAATAACCATTCAGCACTTTTATTACTATATTTCTATATTTTACTTTCCTAAATTGTTGTGTTAAAATAAATGAGAAAACTGCTCAAAAAGTTATATGTTACAGCCACAGAAAATGCATGCTTTCCTATATATATATATATATATATATATATATATATATATATATATATATATATATATATATATATATATATATATATATATATATATATATATATCGACTTTCTGATCCTCGGTTTCACTTTCTCCACATCAATAATCTTAAACGTATTTGTCAAAATTACCAATATTCGGAAGTATTTGTAAATAATATTATTAATAATTTCAAATATATCACGTAATAATTTTACACATGCATTATTTATCTTTGATTGGATAACTCATTTTTGAGAATTCACCCATTCCTATCACCTATTCCTATTCACCCATTCCTATTCACCCACTCCTATACTGATTACTATTTTTGAAAGTTTCCATACATATTATGTATCGTTCAAATGTATTCATTCCGGTTCCCACTCGCATTGACGAAATGAGGTGAAATGCTCAGTCGCTTGTTCAACTTACACGTGGTAGCAATGCTTGTGAGTTCATATTTCTGTTCGAGGAGGTATTATTTTTCTGATTTGTAATTCAATTGATTTATTTTTCTCCTTCCACTAGCCAGTAGACAGTTCCAATGGTGTCTATAGTTAAATACTATCGCCATTGTCAAAAACTGGCTATTCTATCGGTTTTAATTCGAATTGTATGGATGTCCTGATGAGAATGCAATTTCGAACTAACCACCATTTTTTGTGTAGTTTCAATTGATTGTTCTCTATGTCTTAATCTTTTATCTTGAGCTAATTATTATTGTCTTTTCTCATTTTTGCTGTGTTTTCTTTTTTATTTTTATTTATATTTATATACTTTTAATTGTGATTTTTGCATCCTAATATTCTTCTCATCCCCCTTTCCATTGTAGTGATATGTTACCTTCTACCTTTATCCTTAGTCTTGGTGTATAGTTACTCATTTGTAATATATATGCCAGACATGGGTTTTTTGTACATACAGTAGTTTGTGCATAATTTTCGATTAAAATCTTTCAATTTTTATTTATATATATATATATATATATATAAACACATCACAAAGGTAGGTAATATAATTCAAAATTCAATAATTTTGAGTTAATAACAGCATGAGAAATTTTGCCTCTATTGGTACATTTGTATTTTAAACCATAACCGAATAAATGCAAATGTAAAATCCCTACTTTTAAAAAGAAAAAAGCTAGAAAAAGCTAGTGCTAGTTCAGTTTGGTTCAGTTTTTCTGATCTACTGGAAAATGGCTTATTTTGAGTTGAGTAACATTTCTTTGTTTATATTTAATATGTTACTTATGCGAACTAAGTATTCGTAAACCAGATTTTGTTTTACTTCATTCAGAGGAATACGAAACGTGTCCAGAAATACCCCTCACAAAAGTAGATCTGGAAAAAATATTTTGTTTTAAATATTTCAGAGAAATACAAAACGTCTACAGAACAGGTAGACCACCTTAAAAGTAAAGTATACTTTTCCTTCATGGCCCTCATATACTTTTCCTTCATGGCCCTCATATACTTTTGCTTCATAGCCCTCATATACTTTACCGTCATGGCCCTCATATACTTACCATCATGGCCCTCATATACTTACCATCATGGCCCTAACGAAAGTAGAGGTGAAATATACACTTTCCAAAACTCGATTCTTTTTCCCATAATAAAAATGCTAGATAAAACACGAGACCTGCCATTACACCCAACAGGCACTATTTCGTATGAATGAAGCTTGTTTGGCAACATCCAGCAAGCCCTATTGATCGATGGGTAACCAAGCAGGCAGATCTTCACTCTTACATTCCTAACCTCCTTGGGATCTGCTTCCCTTCAAACAGCCGAGAAACATTTTATCGACAATTTGAAACCTTTCAAGCGCAGCAGTGAACAATCATCAGAAGAAAGTTATATGAGAGTTTTAATGTTGATTTATATACACTGTAGAAGCCTCGTGTCAAAATTGCGTTGGTTTTTGCCTAATTCAATTTTTATATGCGATGCTCTTAATAATTTTTACATAGGTACGAATATTTCTAAGGATATTCAAAATAAATAGGAATTAGATTGTAATTAGGCCATTTCAAATACAAAGGTTATGCATTAAAATGTTTGTTAATTTTTCATTGCATAAAGTGTACGTAATGCAGTTTGACAATATCAAACAGGATATCAAATATTTTGACAAACAATATGAAATAGTCTGACAATATAAAATAGGATCAACAGCTTTGCCGTTATAAACATTTAACTCTTTTACATATTGTAGTTTTAAGAGATTAGTCATAAATAACGTTATAATCAATATTTCATTATAAGCAAACTTGTTATAAGTGGGCGTGACTGTATTTTGATTTTAAATGTTTCAACGTGTGTTTATAAAATTTAAATTCTTGCATCCATGTGAGAACGCTTAATAAAAATAAACATTACAAAAACTAATTTCTTTTTATTATTGATTATCATTTGTTTTTTAGCACAATTTTTGCATGAAGTTTTATATTATTTTACAATCTAAGACTTTATTTTTAGTCTTTTTACCTTAATTGTTTGCGTTTTTTAATGCAGTTATCTTAGTTTCTAGTTTTATGTAGTACCAGCTATTTCACCGCGCTTCAAGCGTTATCAATAGCTGATGGTCATTAAATGTAATACCTACACACATAAAAGTTTTAATATTAAAATCCATTTGAAATTTAAGCAGTAAAATGGATTTGGGCATATTTTTGAATAGCAAAGTGGTGTAAGTTCTTTGAACATTTCTTCGTATCGTCATCCCGAATCCGAATTTTCGATTTTTTCGTTGATCTGGCTGCTAAGACAGATCGAATGACACCAAAACCGAAATTATGGCTTGAGTGAAAGTTCTCAATCATTTTAAAAAGTAGTTTTGAATTTTTTAATTATTCCACTGAATCTTTACCCATAATTCGAATTTTTGAAATATTAGATTTTCTCGTTGATTTGAATGCTGATACGGATCGCATGGCACCAAATCCAGGAATCTAGCTACTAAGTGGCCGTCTACATAATTAAGCAAAGTGGTTTTGAATATTCTTTATTGTTTCTTTGCACTATCATCCCTAATTCGAGTTTTTAAATTTTTAGATTTGTCCCTTGGTTTCGAAATTGAGACGAATTGAATGACATCAAAACTAAAGTTTTAGCTACAGTTAAAGTGCTCGATAATTTTGATACATCACCCCCTCACTCATTTACTCAGTCAGTTCAGTGCGTATTATATAGATATTAACTTTGTGCCTTGCATTTAATAAGCTGCATTGATCGTTATGTAACCAAGCAAGCAGATTTTCAGCCTCACACGCCTTTTCGACAGTCAAGAAATATTTTATCAATTTAAAATTTTCCGACCAATTTAGTCCGAGAACAATCATAGCTGAAAGAAGTTCTTTTGGGGAGGAGGCAAGTATTTCCCAATTACGAGAGGATATTTTTCATTTAACGTTATTTTACGGATACAGTAGCCGCTGTTTGGGTACAGTTTGGATACTTATCATAATTTCCATAAACTGTGACTCCTACAATAGTGAATAATTATTCAGAAGACAAGCATTATTTAATTATTTACGTAATTACTTTACAGAAAATAACATGCTACAACAGTACCATTTTTTATGAGAGAAAGAGCTGCAATTCAAGTAGTCATACAAGTATTCCAGCATTCATATTGCTTCTATATAAATTGAGTATTTAGGGCTCATAAAGCTCTACTTCCATATCGTAAACAAGTTGATTTTATAAATATCAGTTTCGCAATGTAGATTGGTACACAAATGTAGTTCAACAGTCCAAAATTTTCATATAACAAAAATAGCAAAATAATTTAATTAAGAACACAGATACTTAGTGATATAATGTGCATACATTTTAAAGCATGAACTGCATATAGTCATACTAATGCCTGTGATATTTTGGAATGAATGATTAGGATTTTCTGATAACTTAATTTTTAGTACAATTAATGATGATCCTATATATCCTAGATTTAACACAAACGTGCAATAGCTGTTAATTGTTGCAGATTTAATTACTTTAAATTGCTAATTATAATGACTAGTGAAATACAAGCGGTAGCATTTGTATTTAGGTAAATGGCAAATGAATGTGTTTTAAAAGTCGTTTGTCTGTTTATAATTTCTCAAATCATGAATCCTATTTGATTTGATTTCTTCTGACTGAACAATAAAGCCATTTTTAAATAAACACCAGTTGCTTTATAATATATTTTACCTTATTTCAGATTTATATACTATTTAAACATTAACTGAATAATTATCTCAATGAAATATTGTGCAAACGCCTTATGGTACACATGTCTCATAAAAAACATCATTTCTTCCCTTACTAAAATCGAGAATTGTGGTTTTTATGTTTTTCTTCAAGTTTGATTTCTTCATAAGGAAAAGAAATAGTTATTAAATTGAAAAAAATAATTTCTGAAAGTAATGACCCTCTTAAAGATCGCAGAAGGAGCTTCCTTTATAGCTGTCAATCTTCAACGATTATCAGAAGTGAACTACTGAAACAATTTCAGTATACCATTTGGAATCGTTTATTGGGATCAGTATACCATTTGAAACGCTTCATAAGGAAGGCCTTTTAAGTATTTTACTGTTTACCGCTTTCTACTTTATACCATCAAAATTCTCCACTAAATGAACACATTTTCAAGTTTAGGTAAAACTTTACAAGAAAAGATTTCACGAAACCAATACTTGCAAGTTGGATTTTTCATAAAATGCATGCCGAAGAAAACTATGATATCTGAATGTAGTGAAATCAGTTAAAATGATCCGTTATATATTTAAGATGGCGATATAATATGCACCTTTCATATAATTTTTTCTCCTCCTGAATTTATCTAGTTTATACCTACTCACTAAATTCATATTTCAATTCAATTCATATTTCATGTATTTAAAGGGATTTTTTTTTAATTTTTAAAGCAATTCGTAATCGCGGTTAATACTTTTTATGGTTGATACGTTACAATCTTAGGATACATAATTTAATCGCATTCAATACGTCTCTAAACTCATCTTTCGCTATGGCATTCTCATATCTAACCTAGCATGCATGAATAAACTAAAACTCAAATATACAAGAAAACAAACTCAAATAAATGTTTATGTAAATGTAAAATAATGTTCTTCCCCTTTAAACTCCGTTACCCTCTTTCCAGCAAGATATATTGATCGCAAGTAGAGGAAGCTTTTATGTTTCTGTGCGGTACAGTGTCAGCCAACAGGAATTTTAGCGGCAATAATTCGATTTCTGTGCACAAATGATTCCAAAATTTTTATTGCAGATCTAGTCTGCGATTATTTTATCATAAAGTGAAAATAGTTAACTTGTAAGTAATTTGGTGCGTTTAATTCGTAAAGAGCATTTTTTATTCACATCACATATAGTTTCTATACAGTTTCAGTTTTTCTTAATTTCCCATAATTGCCCCACATTTCTCCTTGAATGAGTATTTCTCATCCATGTTAGAATAACTTTATAAATATATCACTCTGGAAAATCACATTAAATGTGTTATTCCGAAATAGACCACTAAATTGCGCGATTTTGCTGCACCAAAAGGATAGAAACTGTAATAAACATCTCATACTTGAGGAATAGTGAATGTAAATAATCTATAAATCTTCAGATTCTATAATTTTAAGGTGTTAATCAGTTCAGGTGTCATTATAATGACCTTATCCTGTTTGGGTTCTGATTTAATTTCCCAATTGATTCTTTAGCTTTACTCAAGACAAGATCAATTTGAACTGAATCGTAAACAACCTTTGAATAACCTTAATCTAAAACAAACATACATTTACCTAACGACTAAAATTCGACGAAGTATTCACGCAATTAAAATCTTCGATCTTTATTCACAACTAACTCCTCTGGGAAACACAAAACATATATGCACGACACTACCAATAATTACAATGCTAGCTAGCCAATGCTTACAAACATACCAATTAAACATGATGGGGGGGGGGGGGGTAAGGCCACCGGAGACGATTATTCGCCCCCCCCCCCCCCCGAAGATATTTTATATTAACCTAGTTTCTATTTATGTGACAGCATTTATATATATATTTGTACATGGCAAATAGAAAGCTTGCCTCCCCCCCGGCCCAAAAGTCTTGAAAGAAACCCTGCATATGGAATCCTCAGATAATACTATTAGAATAATAAGAAAAGTAAAAGTACATAGTTTTTAATTTTCATATACTAGTGAAATAATAGAGCTTTAACAGAAACATGGGATAAAAAGCACAGAAATGAAATGGGATAGCAGACACAATCAAATAACGTTTTATTAAACATAATGAAAATCTAAATTGACACCTAAGTAATGGTATGTGAAATATTCTGATAAAATCACGTATTATCAACAAATCAAATAACTTCCGTGAAGCATTTAGGAAGTTCAAAAATTACCAAAACTTTTTCAGCTTCATTATTTTCCAAACTCATGATTCGAAGGTTGTTTCCAGTCCTCAATTTTTTTTTCATGACTCAAGGAACTTATAGGATCATATAGAACCCAAATTAAAATGGAAACCAGAAAATAAACTTTTGTCCGCGATACAAGAGTCCATCAAACGCTCGATTTTATCAGAAAAAAACAAATTTGGTTCATTAACAAATTGAAACAAAATACTTTTTTACGCTTACACTAAATATAAAAATTGCCCCACATTTCTCCTTCAATGAGTATTTCTCGTTGAAGATAGATTTTCCAGTAGCAAATGTAAATGTAGACCCGAATTTTTTATTTATCATACCGTTTGCAAAAGGATTTCAAAGTTGTTACAGTGGCATTATTGATAATCTTCTTAAACAAGGCCCTTTTATTTTTGTATAAAATTTTAATATCCTGTAAAACATTGGGATCAGCACCCTCCTAAATAAGCTTCTTAACCCTCCTGGATAAGACTAGATAGTTTCTAAAACTTGCCAGCTCTCCAGTCCACCCTTATTAATAATAGCTTTCCTTTTTTCTAAAAGAGGAACCAAAAACCTCTTTAATACTTTTAAATAATTTTTCAGTAAACCAGTCAATTTTTTGTATATTATCAGTACGAATGATTTCCAGCATAAGCAAAGGCATAAATTTTTTCATTTTGTAAATAAACTTGCCCCACCATATCGAGTTTTAAAATAAAAGTCATTCAAAAGGAATGTCAACACGCCCACACTAATAAACTTGTGGTAACTTAAAGTTTCCACATCAAAATCCCCCCGTCCGAAATTAAATTTACTAAATTCGATTTAATCAATCCCAGACCGTACCCGAATGCGAGAGGAACGAAGGGCCGGAACTGACATTGTTACAAACCATAAAGTCATTTTTTTACAAAATTCCATTACACTCTTTCCCCAAACATCCTCAAAATTATACCCCCAATCCTGGATCTGGAATTAAATTCCCCTGCAGGAGGAAATTGTCACTTAGGAAATCAACAGTGTAACAATCTCTCTACAGTGTGAGTCAATATCTTCATGCGGGCAAAAATAGATACTAGATGCAATCAGATCAATGCCATCTCGAGATTTTATATCAACAGAAACAGCAGAATTAGTGGAAATTTTGACAAAATAGTTTAAATAGTTTAATAGTTTTTTTTTTTTTTTTTTTTTTTTTTAAATAGGTTAAATAACTGACGTTACAAATAAATAAAACAGCCTTCTGCGACTTGAAAGTATAAAAAGAAAAACAAAAGGGGGAGAGTGAAGTTTCCAACCTGGCAAGGGGGGGGGGGCTATTGTAAACAAAGAAAATCTAATTGATAATTAACAGCGCAAACAAAGGTATGGCAATAGGCAGTTAAGGAACGATCAGCATTGATCTGAATGCACCTAAGCACCACAATCATCAGTTTCAGAGACCAATTTGATCTAGTGCTTGTAAGTGCTGCATAGCCTGTCATAACATGGATGTTCTAATTTATACCTAGTGTCTCTATCTCGCTTGCTGATTTCACAATTTATACATTTCACAGGAATCGTACACTGTGAAGACTCGTGTTTACTCCATAACATAAGTAACATTTAACATTGTTACATTTAGTGGATGTGTGGCCCAGTGTCTCACGCTTAAGAATTATCTTGCTTGAACCCTGCTTAGCCAAACTTATTAACAAATTTAAAAGCAATAGGATTGGCAGTTAGGACCTAATGGGTCCCACTCCTACTTTTAATGCTGAAGTCAACCTTGAAGCTTTCCTCAGTTAATTCTTAGTCTAGGTAACAGTTCCTTCACAGTCTCCCTATAATGACTTCAACTCTGAAGTTTTCCACATTCAATTAATTCTTCATTCAGTCTACGCAATGCTTCCTTCGTCGTCTCCTTATTCTCTGAGTCAAGATTTGTCAGAATCACTCTCGGTTTTCTCATTTTTGGTTGGAAGATCTCAAAGTCCTTAATAAAATTTGCTTTAGCATTGAGCTGAAATACCAATTTATCCAAATCAGCTCCAGACATTGATTCGATAGGTAGTCAGCGCCTAATGAGGTTTTTCATATGTACCAGTTAAGTGACGGGACCACCCTGACCAATCCAACGTCCTGGGAATGTTGCATCCAATGCATTTCGCACAGCCACGCTGAAATGGGGTTGTGCTCTGTGTTGGAACCACATACGAATTAGGACTTTCCTCGCACCCCCCCGTCCGCAGATCTGTACATGAAATGCATGTCGGCCGTCTCCTGATTCATGAAACAATCCATCTCTGCTGAAACCCACGGTAGAACTGACGACGAGTGTGACAACAGGCACTTACTGCGTTCGCTGTACAGCACCCTCTAGCTCTAAACCGCGTGCGTTACGACCATGCATTGTATGACGAAAAGTGCTTATTTAGATGTGTTCTATCACCCTTAAAGTTATGTCCCATCGTTTTGAATCACCCTGTATGTATATATATATATCAAAGAGTTTAAATATAAAATACTAAACATATGAAACTAGAAAGTTTAACAATACAAATGTATTAAAATCTGTACAATTAAAAATACATCTACTTATTGCACAAGTGCAACATATAAATAAGATGAAATTTATAAGTAATAAAGATGAAATAAAATAGATTTATTGAAGAGAAATAGTAAATCATCTATAACAGACAAAGCATTCAAATACCAACCAGAAAAAAACTCAAGAAATCTCAGAAACCACCCATTATAATTAAAACAAAAATATTTTTAAAAAAATGGAATATCAAATAATAGAATGAAGGCGATGTAATAGTAAAATCTTTAGGGGGCGACTACTGTACATCAGCTTCAATTAGCACATTTAATTTATTGGCCTGTTACTGTGAACAAAAGGTCAATAGTAATCCCTGTGTGTTAAAAATGGAAAATGATCAAGAAGTTTGAAAAACTAAAAATTATTGAATAAATGGAAAACATAGAATTAACTTACACGTGTGTAGAAGTTATAACGGCTAAACCATCTCAACATAATGTGCAAAGATATTGCTAACCTTGAAGAGTAATGCCCATGTTGCTATATATATATATATATATATATATATATATATATATATATATATATATATATATTAGAAAGATAGAATAATAACCAATTCCAAGTAATTACGAAAAATAAAAACAATAAATTCACCAAAGCAGGTAAACTACGGCTGCCATGCCGAAAAAAGAAATGAATAGCACCGGTTTAAATTGAAGTTTAATTAGAGTAGATTCTTCATGAGATCTGAGCATCTAATCCTAATTAACCCAAATAAATGCTTGTTTCAGATATGGTAATAGTAAGTTACTATAAATGCGATAAACTCAGACTACAAGCATATATATTTATAATTCTATAAATTTGGGGAATCTATTTAACAAGTTCAAACATTTATTGCCTATTAGGGATTTGAGTGTTTCAAAGACTTTTAAACACAACAAACCTATTGGTAGATCTATTTTTAATTATAATGAAATTTCACATTCTCTCTCTATAGATATTGATTCCATATCAAATGTAGATAATGAATGCATTTGCAGAGTAAACAAATAGGCTAAATATCTAAATCCACACTTGGGGCATATAGTTATAGGAGTCTTAGCCATAGTTAAAGACGACACGTTAAAAACCATTATGTCCTTTGGCACTAAATTCAGGATACCATCTTGTAATAATTCTTTTAAAGTTTTAAAGTCAATAAATCTTGACCTCGATAAATATATTTATAAATTAGCTTCTAAATATGCTCTGCTTTTAGAGGCATTTAATAAGTAGAAATTTACTTTATTAAAATTTATTAAAAATACTATATGTAGTATTAAATTGTCTAGATCTATATAATATTGATAATATAAAGTACTCCATTAATGATTTACAAACATCTTTAGTTATTACTTATGTTGATAAAGCCTCTAATAATTATGCTATTATCTGTAAAAAAATCTATATGCAATTTCTGTTAGTTTATTTAAAGAATAATAGTGTCTATTTAAACTAGATTCACATTCCATTAATAGTATCAAACTGAAAATTATCAATATGTATAGTGATTTAAATAGTAACTATAAATTTCTTAAATTTCCATATATAGTGCTTATTCCTGAATTTCATAAAAATCCTATTAAATTTAGAACAGTAACTATTGGTCATAATACTTACTCTACTACTGCGAGTAAATTACTACTAAATTATTTAAATCCAATAAATGATAGTTCCGCCATCCAACGTATTACAGTCTCTTCCATACCACACGTGGTACCTTCCACCATCTCACATCGCTTGACTGAGGTGGGGTTACGCTCACGGCGGCCTTCGACGTCTGCCCATAGCCCCATAACATCGACAGGGTCGTCTGGAGTAGTGTCGTAACCGAGCATCATGGCTGCCAGCAGACTGGCATCGCATAGTTTTCAGAGATGAATCACGCTTCAGTCTTTCAGCAAATGACCATCGGGTACGTGTGTGGAGGCGCTGGGGCCAGCGGTCCCAATCAGCCTTTGTTTCACACAGCCATTGCCCCTGGTGAGATGGTGTGGGGTGCTATCTCTTACGATAGCAGGCCGCCCCTAGTCATCCTGTGTGCAAATTTAACAGGTCAACGATACGTTGGTGAAATCCTCCGGCCGTTTGCGTTACCCTTCATGGCACGTCATTTTGGGGGCATTTTCCAACAACATAATGCTACGCCACATACGGCTCGCTTATCTGTGGACTGTCTCCGTGCTGTTGATACTGTTCCTTGTCCAGCAAGTTCACCAGCCGTTTCGTCAATCGAGCATGTATGAGACATTGAAATGTAGCAGATCTGGAGCAACAATTGAGGAATGCCTGGCAGAATGTATCGCAGGATGGCATTAGGAAATTTTATCACTCCTTACCTAGACGTATACAAGCATGTATTGCCGCCAAGGAGGGTTTCACCAATTGCTGATTTGAAAATTCAATGTCCAATTGCTAACCATTGATGGGTCCTGCGGTCTTGATTTTGTAATCATTTCATTACTTGTGTATGAGCTGTACGCATATTTAATTTCATTAAAAAACAGTCGCTTTCTTCATGGTCCTTTGTTTTTTTTTGCAAAGAAGTATATATATATATATATATATATATATATATATATATATATGTATATATATATATATAGTTTCATCTTAGAGATTTTATTTGAAATCACGGTTAACATATATGTCCGTATTCGCTCGCATAGACACACACATTTACACATTGAAAAGCGAAAGTAATATGGTCCTCTGGTTAATACTTATACTGATGTAGCACACGCTATGCAATGTGTTGCAAACTGTATGTTGAGAAGCCGCCTGACTTGGTTCCTGATTCAGATTGTCTGTAATTTTACGACTTGTTCCCTTCTGTGTTGGATTACAATTTCATTTCAAGCCGACGGAGCTTTTAGTCTATATAAACTCTGATATCTGCTGGTCTCGAAAATTCACAAATGTACCCGTTTTGCAATGCACTTCCTGGGCTTTTGCATTCCTTCAGCTTTCCTTTTTTATACCCAATCAGTGATTTAACGTCAACAGTATCGTCAAGATAGCTGGTGTGCATAACATGGCCTGGTGGTCATAATAATTTAGTTAATTATGTTGCAAATATAGGTCTGAATAACTATACCTGACCCTTATTCGTAAATATATTTCAAAATTTCAATTCTGAATATATACATATTGTTATTTATTTCTTACGTATGCTAACAGTAGATTATATCTTTTTCCTTTGAGAATGGCAACACTGGTCTCTTCATTCTGGGTTCACGGTTTCGACAGGTTCGTGCATTTGAGTTATTTTTCAGGTATTCTTTTTTCCTTTTATTTTTTCGTCTTTATGTATGCTGTCCAAGTAGAAATAGTTTATAGATATAACCCATTTATTTCTTCAGAAACATACATTTTTGTGTTTGTTTCTTCAAGACACTTGGACTTGAGAGAGTTTTGAAGAAGTGAACAAATCCATGATTTAGGCCTAGATCTTGTCCACGTGTATAGCATTATTGCTTGGATTTCATCTGTTTTTCTTTTATCGATTCCATACCATTGGTTTTTGATAATTTTCTTTAACATGATGATTCGAAATTTGTATTTTTTCTATTTGCTTGAAGATTTGCTGATTTATACTTTTATTTGTAAGCTGTTAGGAAGTTAGACTTTTCGAGTTACAGCTTCTCGCTTTTCTTTCATTGGACTTTCAAACTTATATATATATATATATATATATATATATATATATTGAATGTTTTAATTTCTTGGATTTCAAACAGTTTCTCTGTAAATTTGTTTTATGCAGAGCATATGCAAGACATATTTTATATAATCCTCAACAAAAGTTTTTTTTATTGAATTGAAACCATTATTTATTTTTCATTTGCAATTTTCTATGAATAATGTTAACTTATGTTGCAAAGATATTCTCGTACTACAAATTATAAAAGAATAAGTAAAGTTGACAGAAGGAAATGTTCTTTACAAATAAATATATGTTCTAAAACCTTCTGAACTCAATGTTTTAAACTAAATACTCTAAACTTTATTTTCTAAACTGAATATAGATATAAGTAAAATATAGTTTGGAATTTAAATGCCATGCATATTTTCCACCGAATTTACTATCCTGAGTTTACTATCACAGAATTTCGTAAAAAACTTTTTGCATAAAAGAAATTCTGAGATCTTCACTTTCCGTACGTTCAATTCTTTTCGTTTCCTTTATGTAGGAGTTTTTTTCCTTCTGTTGATACGTGTCGTGGAATCAGTAGACGCCCTAATATCTTGATCCAGCCACATTCAAAGTCAAATCAAACTTTCTTTTCTTCCGAAAGCATCACACAAGGAAAGTGAATAAAGGTTTTCCACCTGCGTTAAGGTTATTTATGGCACATTGATTTGTTCACCTACTCATTGATTAACTTTGCATGGCTCAGCACCGCTCATTTTTCTACAACTCCCCTAAATTGACTCTCCGTTTCTAGTCTGTATTTTGGGAGTTGGGGAGACACAGTGAATGAGATTTTAATGCGGTAAGAAAGAAACCATTAGAGAACGCAGCATTATTTTGTCATTTATCTCGATGGAGAAAGTATTAGATGATCGTTTCATATTTGGATGATGTATTGGACGAGATTTATACCTCATGGTATTTTAATTTATGAAATGATTTGAAGCGATTATTTCCAGACTACTTTATTAAGATCTTGCGCACGCGCTCCTCTTTCCTTATAGTTATTTTAAAATGGTTTCACTTACTGAGCACTGTTGTTAGTTTTTAAAGCTTTTCATGCGTAGCATTGGTGTGGCTGATATTTTATAGCAGGGAAATGCAAATTGGAAAGACAAGGTTCACTTGAACATGCCCTACCACAACCGACCGGTTTTGCGGCTTTTTAAGGGGTAGACAATGAAATGACCAAACTGTACTGTACTCCTTTAAAGACATAGAAACTTTATATTAAACTTGGTTCAAAAAGGTTGCGTGCACCTTAGTCAAACCTTAGTTAGTCAGTATAGTGTATATACTGTTGAAGTGTGGTAAATACCGCGAAATTAATCCAAAGTGGGGAGATGAGAAGATAAATAACGAGGCATTTTACACTGTGTGTATAGCTTGGCATTAAAAGCAATGTTGTACATGCAATATCGCAACAAACATTACTTTTTTTTCTTAGAATAATTTAATCTGATTATTTAAATCTCGAGATCTCAAGAACGGGATAGAGAAGTGTCCAGGAGCGGATAAAATCCCCCCCCCCCCTTTAAACTCCTAGCGAAAAGAAAAATATAAGAGGAAAAAGGAGTTTCATAAATAGGATAGAATTTACATCGAAGTTGCGCTTGGAGGGGGGGCGACGACCAAAGTCGTGCCCATCTTCAAGTCTTCAGAAGGGAGGAAACTGGAGCCCAAGCAGGCTTCTAGTAGAATTGGAGACAGATAAGACGGGAAAGAGTGGCGCCCCGAGGGGCGCATGGCCTGAGCTTTCGTGACAAGAGACGAATGAGGAGGAGGGGGGAGAGCTAACGGGTCCCGAGTTCCCAAATGCTAGGGAGGGATACAAATATGGTTAGAAGTTAAGACTAAGTATAGAGAGCAGTCATAAAACTATGCTAGACGCATCCGCTTGGGGCGGAAGTAAATATCCCGATACGCCTGTAACGCCAGCGGACGATTTCGCGTCTTGGGGCTCCGTGGGTGGTGGTACAACGGGATATTGTCAAGCGTGGGATTATTTACTAAGATTAAATATTTATTGTTTTACTTTCAGATGATAATTCTAGGATATTTCCGGGTTATGCGAACTTCTCAGTGTGGATGTCTGTAATTTTGTTCTGTAACAAGCAATTGCAATGCAATAATTTTTGCGCAATATAAAATAATCGCGTTGAGTAACATAACGTAACATAATGTTGTTTACAATGTAACGAAAATTAAACTAAGTTGTATGTAGAAATGTAAATTATAATCTGTTGTATTTACATTACGTGGATACTTGTATTTGTTATATTTACGTTACATGTTTACGCAATATACAACGTTGCGATACTGACGTTGTGCAACGTAACGTGACGTAGTGATGGTTGCAATGTAACTTACATTTAATCGTCTATGTAACGTAAAGGTATTTTATATACAAATGTAAATACAAATGCTTTGTATTTATGTTATGTGGATGTTTGCATTTATGTTATAATTCAAACACAAATGATGATTTATTTAAATGGCAAACATTCGTAATGATCAAAATCTTGAACACAAAATATTATTTTCCTCCAATTTTGAAGTTTTAAAACTTACAATACCGTTATTCATTGTATCAGCTCTAAAAGCGATGAGAAATATATTCAGCATAACTCATTTCACTCTTTACATAAAAAGCAATTATAACCTTCCAGTCGTTTTGCGCTGACTTTGTTTTAAATTTAAATTTATGGATTATCTCTCAAGATTGATTATCTGCTAAGCGATGTAAAGCCATTACATTTGCAAGATCCAGATCGTTCATTTTAAAGATTTTCGTGACACACTGATATATGTAATTTAAACAAGTTTAAGCCACGATGCATTTCATTTTTATGTATTTAAAGAGTAATAATATTCAAATTTCAAAGCACTGTGTTATTTATAAAATAAATTACTCGTCTGTGAATGGGGAGCGGAGGGTGTTATTACCTGTTGCTTATGTTTTCGCTTATGATCTCTTTTACATTAATGTGAGAATAGATATAGACTTAAAAGTTCTCGTTAAGTTATTAAATTATAACTCAAATGTTAAAGTTGATTATAGCACTAATTGAATTTTAACCTCATTTACACGATCTTGGGTTGATAAAAGTTAATTTTCATTTGCGTCTAATGCATGGAAGAAACTTTTTGGTGTTACCACTTAATTATCATTAAATGCGAAAACATTTTGTATTCGAAAGATTATACATTTTTATTTGCGAATATTTTATCTTTCAAATTGTATATTTTAAAATTTTTAACATGGAGTAATAGTTTATTACGACCTACTTTTGAATGCCTCTTGTTTTTATCTTCTTCAGTTTTATTGTTATAATTATGTAACGCAAAATGTATTGGAATACATACGCGTTACATAATGTATTGGAATACATACGCATATATGAAATGTTGTGCGACGAAACAATTCAGATATTTTTGTTTTATAAGCATGTATTTATATAAAATATTTAATTGTTATGGTTTTTAAAAATGTAATAACGCTGACGACATGAGATCTTGTGTTGTAGTGTTTTGGACTCCCGTTTCCATCAGTTTTATGCACATCTTTAAGAACTGATACTGATTGGTATATGAATGGATGTAACAAATATGAAAAAGGATTATATGAAAAGTTGAGTGACGAAACAATTAAGATATTTTTGTTTTAAAAGAACGCAGTTATATAAAATATGTAACTAATATGATTTTTAAATATATAAATGAGCTGATTATGAGACCTTGTGTTTTGGGCTATCTTTTTTATAACATTTATGCATCACTGTAAGAACTGATACTGATTGGGGAATGAGTGGATGTAATAAATATGAAACAGGATTATATAAAAAGTTGAGTGGTAACACAATTCAGATATCTTTGTTTTATAAGCACGTAGTTATATAAAATATGTAACTAATATGATTTTTAAAAATATAAATGCGCTGATTATATGAGAGCTTGTGTTTTTTGCTATCTTTTCCATAACATTTATGCATCACTGTAAGAACGGATGCTGATTGGGGTATAAATGGATGTAATATATATGAAATAGGATTATATGAAAGATTGAGTGGCGAAATAATTCAGATATTTCTGTTTTATAAGCACGTAGTTATATAAAATCTGTAACTAATATGATTTTTAAAAATATAAATGAGCTGATTATGAGACCTTGTGTTTTGGGCTATCTTTTTTATAACATTTATGCATCACTGTAAGAACTGATACTGATTGGAGAATGAGTGGATGTAATAAATATGAAACAGGATTATATAAAAAGTTGAGTGGTAACACAATTCAGATATCTTTGTTTTATAAGCACGTAGTTATATAAAATATGTAACTAATATGATTTTTAAAAATATAAATGCGCTGATTATATGAGACCTTGTGTTTTTTGCTATCTTTTCCATAACATTTATGCATCACTGTAAGAACGGATGCTGATTGGGGTTTGAATGGATGTAATATATGAGAAAAGTTGAGTGGCGAAACAATTCAGATATGTTTGTTTTATAAGCAGATATTTATATAAAATATTTAATTGTTATAGTTTTTAAAAATGTAATAACACTTATGAAATGAGATCTTGTGTTGTAGTGTTTTGGACTAGCGTTTCCATCTGTTTTATGCATCTCTTTAAGAACTGATACTGATTGGCATATGAATGGATGTAACACATATGAAATAGGATTATATGAATAGTTGAGTGGCGACATAGTTTAGATATTTTTGTTGTATAAGCTTGTATATATTAAAAAATGCAATAACACTAATAAATGTAATAGCAATAAATTCAATTTTATAAGAATGTACGACTTTTAAAAATGTAATAGCATTAATGAAATGAGGCCTACTGTTTTGGACTCACGTTTCCATAACTTTTATGCATCACTTTAAGAACTGGTACGGATTGGGGTAGTAATGGATGTAATAAATATGAAATAGAATTATAAATAAAGTAGAGTGGCGACACAATTCAAATATTTTTGTTTTACAAACATTTATTTATATGAAGTTTTTAATTAATATCAATTTTAACACTTTACAACAAAGTTGAAAAGTGTTTATGACTTTGTTCATTCTGTCTGTCTGTCTGTCTGTCTGTCCGTTAGCACGATAACTGCCGTGAAAATGAATATGAAATTTTAGTATGTTGTTCAGACGGTCTGTAGGACCTATGGGAATATAAATGAATAATATCACCCAATTAGTTTTGGATTGAACCCGGGTTGAAAAAATGAAATACATTGAGCCCTATGGGACCTAATTTTTCAAACATTTTTTAAGCGAATTTAAAATTCACAAATTGCTTCGAAAATTTTAGGTAATATTCAAATTGTTCCATAAAATATACAAAAAAAAATTCAGCGAAATATATTCAGTAGTTTTTTAAATAAAAATTAAAATAATAATAACACCTCTTATATGAAGCGATCAGGTGACCATGGTATGAAAAGATCACGTGACCCACTTCAAAATGATATATGGCATCCATCTTGTCTCAAAATCGTGAGTTTTAAAGTTCTTTTTATTTCATATTGAGTGTTGTATCCGTCCTAAAACCACTTTATTTTTGTTTAAATTCTGTGCATCTGCATACTGAAACAACGCAATTACAATATATTTGAGTTTAAATGCTCATCCAAATTTGATTATTCCTACAACGAAGCCTATTTTTCACCTATGTAAAATGTAAACAGCAAAATATGTAGAATGAGTTGTGTTAGAATTGCTGTATTTCTTTAACACAAAATCATTTAGTTCATGGAGTCTGAGTAGCTGATATGAATTCATTGATTTTACAAACAGAAGGACGATTTTTTTCGATGAAGCTTTACGAATAAAGTTTAATTACTTGTAGCACCATGGTCTTAAATTTTAAATAAAATAAATTATTATAGTATTGTGATGAATGATATGAATGGGAAATTATTTATGAATGAAATGCTGCTTTTATAGAGAGAGCCATGCGTGTTATTTTTTCTATGACGTCATTTGAATGAATTTCAGTTGTTTTCGATGAAGTTTTCAAATATAATAAATTATCGTAGTATTATGATAATTCTAAAATTATTACCGAGGAATGTATCACATTTTAGAGATGTTTAAACCAGGCAATTTATATTTCAATGCCGTCATTTGAATGAAGTTCATTTTTTTCGATGAAGGTTGAAGTTTTCAAATATAATAAATGAATGTAGTATTATGATAAGTTTTAAAATATTACCTAGGAATATATTGCATTTTAGCCATGTTTAAATAAAATTGCATTAAAGTTGGAAAGTGTTTCATAATCAATGCTTTAAGCATGATTGATCTTTCTTGTTTCACATATAACCCAGTCAAATAAAAATGCATCCTAAATACTTGATGGATTCCAGTTTTAAACGAGATGTTTCTATATCTCAAGAATTTAATAAAACTTTGCTACATTGTCTATATTGATTAAAATATCGTTCCTTTATTGAAAAGCAATTATGTATAAAACTTCAATAAATTCTTCTTTTGTTATGATTATTTTCCTTTCTATTCAAATAGTTGCTCAGGATAGCTTATATTAGAAAATATTTTCTTGTTGCTAATTCCGCTTGGCTTAGTCCTAATCTAGACCAAGTCACTGAGCCCTTGAATCCTAAGAAAATCCAAAACCAACAGCGGTTCAGAGATAAGATCATCCCGGGATAGACCAGGACAGTCAAGGACATATTTAAAAATACTAAACACATATATAACTTTTTTCCGATATTCATTTTACAGGTAATTATTTATATGTAAGATTCCATGAACGAAACCAGCTGTTTTAATCGCAATTTGTTGCATAACTAACTGAAAATATTAAAAACAGATAATTAATAGATTATATCAGCAAGCAATAATAAATAATTAATAAATATTTTACATAATTTTTCGAAAGTAAGAAGACAGACACTCTACTCTTAAAATGCAAAAATGTCCTCAGAATAAACAGAAGTTTAAACATATTTTTAAATAAAATCTATTGATGTTATTGGACTGACATTTTTAGGGTGGCGGAAAATAAATAATATTTCCATATTACATGCCAAAGCGAATTATTTCGAAATTGAATAGATCAAATGATATTTATCGGATATTTCTCACCTACTTTGAATCTTTAAACACTCAGTATAATTAAATACGTTATTCTATTTTCCGAATTAATTTTTCTTATTTACATCAGTAATAAATTATTATGTTGGTTTATCATTATCAGAAAAAAAAATTCTGCATCGATTTCTACTAAGTTGTTATCGATAAATGTCGGACAAAATAGGATATTTTATCTACATCAGAAATCGGAATCCATATTATTTTAATAATAAAACTCAATTATTGATCATGCAATTAAGAATATGACCTACATTCTCGTTCTAGCTAAAACTGATCAATTGCTTCTATATCTAACGTATGTTAAATTCAGTGTTATTCAGAAATCACGCAACTCGTATTATAAAATTGAATTAACTAGTTTGTTCGATAGATAACGCTTGACTATGTGTAAACATGCAGTCATACAATAATTGATTTTGGTAAATTTGTGCCATATATAACACTGAGAATTACAACCTTGATATTTCATCCTCTTCAGCTGACATAAAATATGAAGCGCTTCAATTTAGGTCTGCAATGATTTTAAATTGCATAGCGATAAAGATCAGAATAACATGACATTTTTTAAGTGGGGGGGATTTTAAATTTCCATTAATTCAAAGCCATTTCCTAATATAATAACATCATCTTATAAACATTTTTTATCTCAATTATCTCATATAAGATAGTTTAATGAAACATTTTCGTAAATTATCAATGTTTCCGATAGCATTTTAATCATTTACTATTCTGCAGATTAATTGAGTACGTTATAATCCAAATATTCAGAACGCTTTGAATCAAATATGTGCACACATTAAGATACTCTTAATCGCAATGTTGAAAGTCAACTTCCTAAATATATGGCAAACTCATCATTACAGAAAGATAGGTCCTTAATTCATTTCATTATCGGGATCTGCTTGGATAAGTCCTGATTATGTAATACAAGACAAGATCCTATTTATCAGTCTGTCAGTGAATCTAAACAAAGTGCTTAAAGATTGTTCAACATAAACAAAATTACCTTTGTGGTGTTATATTGTCAACATTTATCTGATAATGTAGAATAAGAAATATTCCGTATTACGGATATATATATATATATATATATATATCTTAAAATTTGCTTATAATTTTAAAATTTGCCTACAAATACAATGAAATAAAATGAAATTCAACACCATAATGAGGAAATTATAATACATATTACAGGTCATACAGATAATGACAATCAACAAATATCAATGGTGAGGAATGAAAATAGGAATACAAAAAATATCAAGCATATAAGCTTGCACGTGGAAGAGCTCTAGGCTTAAGAATAGTTCATTTCGAAAAAATTCTTTTCCAAGTCCAAATATCCTTTCGAAATGAACACAAAAATGCTTGTTTCTGAAACACAAGATAGATTTTATCTATAAACTTGTGTTATTTGGACTACAAGCATAAAGATTGGAAAAAAAGATAGGAGACATAAATACCTTAAAATACACCTCAAAAGTACAACCTTGACGAGCAATAAATGACTAGATCAATGTTGCCATTCGTAAAAGTGTAAAGAAGTGATCTACTGTTGCCAAAGTGAGTAATAAAAACCGTACTGCGTAAAGGCAATAAAATGTGATATTCTACAGTAAAAGCTGCAAAATAAATGGAAGAAAATATATTGTAATATATATTCAAGAGAATATAGAAGTATGGCTAAAATAAGATACTAAGGAGAGATTATTGAGAATTTTAGGCTAATCGAAATTTATTAACTATACCATTAATTAAATATGCTGGATATTCATAAAATTTACTGGTAATTTTGAGGTTATTAATGAGCAAAGCATGAAATTTTTTATCTGATAATCTATAAATTCTAAAAAGTTGATTAAGTATAATATTTCTAAACAATTGAATCGAATTACAGAAATTAAATGGTAATAATTTATTAATATTAAATTTAAAAAAATATTTTTTATCATATAAATTAGTAACTATCCCATTAATAGGTTCTATAATTAGATTTAAATCCAAATAATTAATATTTTTACAAATAGTAGTTTCATTAGGTATTAATTCCAAATTGTCCGGATAGGAATCTATATCTATGACCTAATTATCTGTAAATACTAGACAAATCAAATCATCTCTACATATCTGTACATTTTCTAATCTGTTGAAGTAAAGAATTTTTCATAATGATGTAGATATAAATTAGCTAATATACTGCTACTACAGCCACCTTGTGGAACCCCTGAGACTTGTAAGTATAATTTATTACCTTGAAAAATATAATTATTGAAAAAACTAAAATGGAGAAGTTTAGGAAAATTAGTAAATTTAGTTAGATAAGATTGATTAGTAATATAAGCATTATATAAAGCTAAAATGACATCATAAAGATCAGTTATCTTAATATTATTAAATAGATCTTTAAAATCAAAAGTTTGAAATCCTATTATTTTACATACTGATGTTAATTTATTTTTTAATTCTTTACTATTATTTAGAATAATGTAGTTATTCTAGAATCTCGTAAATTACTATTGAGTACATTTAAATAATTTAGTAAAAATTTACTAGCAGAAGTAGAGTATGAATTATGACCACTAGTTACAGTTCTATATTTAATAGGATTATATATATATAATGTACCTATTGAATCCATAAAATTTACGTTAAGCAAAATTACATTAAGGAATTATACGAATTACATAATGTCGTAGACATGTCCACACTGTTTCTTATGGTATCTCATGCTTAATTCTTTCGAATTTCTATTAATATCACGGCTAATATTAACTATTAATCGAACTAAAATCAACTGTTTGGTTACTTGTAACATGTATTTAAAAGTATAAATAATTGAACAAAATATCAACGTGTTAGTGACTTGTAGCATGTAGTGTCACCTGGGGTAATTCACAAGAGAGATAGAATGGAAAATATAATCATTGAGTATATTTTTATGTTCCTAAAAGATTTGCAAGCTGTTGATCCATTCACAGTAAATGATTGAGCAATAAATATTACTTACAAACATTACAAAAATTTATTTGGGTAGTTCGTTTTGTAGAGTATAAGATTAAATATTTTGCATATCAAATAAATTTGTATTTACACCCAAAATATAGTCTGTATGCTAGTTTCCCTCAATTCTAAGACGGAAAAAATCTTTCTAAATGCAGTCTTGCTTTTAACCCTTTGCCATAAACAATAAACTAATATTTAATCTATTTGTATCAGAAAGGTTGCTGACCGATAATTACCCCAGAAGTGGCCAGTAATTATCCTAATACTGAGGCAATTCCTGGTTACTTAAAAATTATAATTATTTATATTACAAGTACATTTATATTGAAGTAAACATTTTATTATACGGACATCAAAAGGTGCTTACTCTCTCTCTAGGTGCACATTCTCTCTAGGTTTTTATTTGTTTTCTAAACGAATCAGTCGATTATCTACATGCAAATGTTTATGGTCATTGTACCACCAAACTTGCAATTTTTCTGAAATATTTTACAATAAGTGAAAGTTGAAATATTTTTCTTTCGCATGCATTTAAATATATTTTAAATTCACTTCAACAAACTAATTATTAATACTTTTATACTCAAGAACTGTGTCAAAACCTGTAAATTAGAAAAACGAAACGAAACAAGTAAAACATTAATTATTAGTATATACATACCTTAAACGTAAAACTGCATTTAACAAGTGCCATAATAAAATTATGCAAATTGTCTCGATTTGAAGGTAAAATGGGGCGTATTAGCATAAGTTTTAAATTGTTTACCAGTAATGGAAATAGGATAAATTGGGTTTGATTGGGGTATTTAAGATGGAGAAAAAAATAATATAAAATTATGATGAATTGGTAAATCAAAATTAAACTAACTTATTTTAGAAAATTATTTTCAAATATCAATGGCAGATTCAGTTACTTTTTCTGCTATTTATTTTACATAATCGATTAATTTACATAATCTATTAATTATTTTTTGTTCACAAATAAAATCAAAATAAAACCATAATTAAATCAAAGCACAAATTAAATCAATTGCAAAAAAAAAAATACTTTTTTCACACATCCGTATTTTCGAAATGACACATGTTTAAGAAGAGATACATATATTTATTGGTGGATAATTTCTTCTAATTGTGTTGCTATCTGCATACTTCAAAAACAATACATAAAAATGTTATTAAGTAATGAAATACAATAACTAAATCTTATAACAAGTTTCATTTATTTAAAATAAAACGAAAAGTTACTTTTTTTACTTTTTACTATATAGCTGTATTTTAGTAATGACTGCAATTACAAAACTGAAACATAGTACCCAGTGTACCAAATTTGCTAATAATTATTATTTTTTCCCTAAGAAATAAATTTTGGAAGCATTACATTGCCCCCAAAATATTAAAAAATCTATTAGAAATTTTTAAAGTTTACTATTTTTTGTTAGAGGTATGTAATAGATTATTGCTTTTTAATGAACAGCACGATTATACAAGAGAAAAACTGTATTACTTGTGAATTTTGAAAAAAGGGCGTTTCGCGTTGCATTGAGAGTCGCAGCAATTTACGAATTGCGTTTGATAGATGATATATTTCTAATAAAAATACTAAACCTGATATACCTAATAGCCATAAATATTTTTCCAAAGTACAAAATAAGCAATCCATTAACGTAAGAGAAATCGTGCAATTGTCAATAAGGACAACACTACCTACATTTTATGGAATTGACGTGTACAAAGTGGAATAACACGTCAACGTAATAGTATAATGTACTATAAAGAAGTAAAATACACACACATTCTCGATATTCCCCGAGTCCACCTCCAATTGCAATGTCTGACATAGAGTGAATTACTGCCAAAAATTCCCTTCTGGTTATACGACTATCTAAGTTTGTGGTATCACACTCTAATAATGCATACTGGACTGATACCATGGATATCAATTTTGAAGATAATTTTAAGCTGCATATTATTGCATAATACTAGTAACAAGAAACATTAAACATGCATAAAGCATTGATTATGAAACACTTTCCAACTGAAAATGCTATTTTATTTAAACATCTCTAAAGTGTAATGCATTCAGGGCTGATATTGTTTTAATTAGCACAGTATTACTACTTGAAAACTTAAAACTTCATCGAAAAAGACAATAATAGTTACACAAAATGAATTTTATTCGAATGACGTCATCGAAATATAATTCGTCTACCTCTCTATATAAAACAAATGAATGATTCATTCATATCACTTATATTCCAGGCTTCTGAGCTAAATAATTTTACGTGAAAAAAAATGCAGCAATTCTTATACAACTCACTTTACAATTTTCTGATTTGTTTACATTCTGCATGCTAAAGTTTAGCGTTAACAGTAGACTTCGTCGTAGAAATGAAGAAATTTTGGTGTTTTTTTAAAGACAAAAATATTGTAATTGCGTTGGCACAGAATTTAAAGAGAGATAACAGTAAAAAAAAGCAGTTTTAGGACGGACGCAACACTAAATATAAATTTAAACAATCTTTAAATATCTAAGCTATGCACAGCAGAAAAAGAATGGAAGTCATCTTATTTTGCAAGGAGTTAACTTGTATCTAGTTAACTTGTAATTTAGTTCTCACATTCATAACACTATTTATTAGATAAAAATATTACCGAACATAAATTATTATCTACCAGTAATGATGATTGTATGCTAAAGTACGGTTCATTTGATTGAATCCAATTCAATCAATCTACTGCGTTTGACTTTAGGTATCGTTTGCTATAGCTACCGGCGAAATGTATCCTTCCAAAATATATCTATAGCACATTCTCATATTCATATATTAAAAATCTTAAAGAATTTGGATGTGTTTATTCAATCGTTAAAAGCAATCTAGTTTGAGTATGGAATACTGCCAAAAATTCAAAGAAAAAACTTTCAATGGATATTATCGGAATGATCGGATAGTTGATATCTACACGGAAATGAAAATGCTCGCTGAGTTCAAAAATAAGAGGTTATAATAGTGGGCATATGGCCAAAATGAGATCTTTTGCTGTATGATTCCATTGTCTGATTACTTTAGTTAAGAGTAAAGCAGTTTAAAAGAATGATTCAAAAGATATTCATTCATTGAAGGTTCTATAATTCAATATTTTCAGCCAATATATTTCAATAATTTTAAATCACCTGTCAATCTCTTTATATCCGTAAAATATTCAAAACTTCTAAGCAGTATTTGTTACAGTATTTGTGCCAGGACTAAATGTGTTTAAATTAATTAAGCTTTATTATTTATTTATTTATAAAGATGGAGATTTTTCGTAGGATGCTTAAACTCTTTTTTGACTTTCTTTAGAATACGCAGTACATGCAAATTAAAAAATATTGGGATGGGGTAAGCAGTCTGACAGTCAGAATTGAATGGATCAGAGCATCCTTGAATACGAATCAACCATTTTCAATAATGTCTGTATGAGCCTGTGGACACGATATCTCTCAAACAGACTAAGGGAACGGAATAAAAATTAATACAATTATTTCAATCTAAAAAAGTTGAGCTCTTTGATTTTTAGGATGAAGGAATTCAAAGAAAGTTCTCAACTTGTCTTAAAAGTAAATCATAAAAAAAATCTAATGTAGGCAGCATGTAACTTCCCCTATATAATGCAAGTACTTCACTTCTTTCCATGTAAAATAATGGTGGACAAAATACACGGCACAATGGTTCTAACGCTGAAAAGTACACTGACATTTAGTGCTTTTCTGGATGACAATATGTTAAATTATTTTGAAGTAATAAATTAACTTATATTTCGTACAAATATAACTTGACAATTAGAAATGTTGCTAACATTTGCTAAGCAATATATACGGCGTTATATTAAAATATGTTAATTATTAATTCATCAATCTGGCGTCATTTTTGTAACTTTAGTATAATTTTTGCCAATTTGAGGACATTTTGATCAAATTAACACCACATTACAAAGTCTTCAAGTTAGTGATATATCGGCTAATTAATCATCAAGGTCGCGAAATTTATCGTCAGGTTTTGATCATTTGATTATAGTTACTACTGTTCATTTCAATGTAAATTTTAGATACATGCATTTGAAAAACGTGCAATATCTCGAGAAAGATTTAGACTGACGTTTTAATGTTTATGTTATTCGTTATAGAATAACAAATTACGTATAAAATGATTAATCATGTGATATTACTTAATGTCTCAATTTCTTTTTTCTCTTGCTAAAATGCATTTGAAAATTTACGAGTCTTCCGAACATTCGATCACATTTAAAATTAATAAGCTTCCAGTATTCACTGATTGTAATAATCGTTCTAAATTTTATTTGAAACGCTCCATTAATACATGAAATGTTGCATCCACAGATTCACAGACACATATACTAACATACACACGGACACACACACTAACATGCATAAGAACACACGTACACAGACATCATTTTAAAAACGCTCACTTCGAGTTCAAAGTTTCTTAAAATCTGCTCTTTCGTCGAAAACTTGAATTCGAATTTTCGACCCCGTCACAATGCTTTTCCTATACATTATACTATAAAGAAAGTAATAATAAATATGTAAAAATGGTTTAAAAAAATATGATGAGGGCAGCATATGAATTTCCCTATATAATGCAATCAATTTACTTCTTTCAGCCTAAAAATTATGTATAATATCCACGGCACAATGTTTTTTAATATTGAATTGCCCATTTGGTGTTTTGACTACATGTAAAACTATGTGGAAGTACACAATTAACTTTGCGCCACTCTAAATTGCCAGTTATCAATATTGATAGCATACGCAATAAGCAACATAGTTCATATATTAAAATATTTTAATAATTAATTCATCAATTTAACGTCATTTCCGTTAAATTAGCGTCACTTTTGCAATTGTGACGACATTTCCGTCAATATGTAGTGGCATAATACCAAGTTCGCCGCATTTGTCTTTACACATAAATAGAAAGAAGCTCTTTTATTATATGTAAAAGGCTAATGGCGAAATGTTAGTCGTATTAATTCAAAACTATGTATTAACAAGTACCTTCTATGGTGAATGGAGCAGGCTAGATCCACGAGAATTTTGTTAACAAATTTGGCGCATAATATTGCATGAAAAGTAAACATATTTCACGATAATTTATTATATATATATATATATATATATATATATATATATATATATCGTTTCCACAGAATAACGGGAACACGCGCACACACATGCACATACACGCACGCACGCACATGCACATGCACATACACACGCACACATACACTGACATTACTTAAAAACCGTACTAATCGAGTTCAGGGATGCTTAAAGCGTACTCTTCCGTCGTCGAAAACTCTAATTTGAATTTTTGACCCCTTCACAATCCTTTCCTTATACATTATATTATGTATGTAGGAAAAATAATAATAATTTTATATGCCATTTTTTTATTTAACCGCGCATGGCACCACATACAGAATAATAATAAGCGTTTTCTCTAAATATTGCATATTTTTTATTTAAAATGAAGAAAACTGTAACAATTGAACTTGTTTCTAAAATTTAAAAAAATAAGTCTCTATTCTGAAATGTTTTTATTACTTTCAAAGATGTGCGCTTGTATTTTGAACATCTTTTAATTTTATACAAAATGTTCAATATTTAATTTATTTTATTTAAACATATTTTTGACAGCAGACAATCGCTTAACTAGTATTGCAGCTGATGGTCGTTCATTGTGTCTGCTGCAATTATTTAGTATACAAATTATGCTTTCTAATTTCTGTTTAAATGCATATTAGTTCATATTGTTAATTCTTTTAAATCTTGATATCTTAAAGAAATAAGAGAAAGCTTAAGAAGCTTAATTTTCATTTCAGCAGTATTACCAAGTATATTAAGTTTCGAGAGAAGTTTAAGCAATTTTCTGTAATATATTTTTCACTTCACTTTTAAAAATAGTTAAACAACTACATAAATCTGAAACCATAAGCTATGAAAAATTCTATCTCTTTGAAACACCTTACAACATACATAAAAAATTGTTTGGCTTCCATAACAAAATCAATATACTTCATCACGCTGATCTTGCTAGCTGTACATACCCATTTAAGACAAACTTTCTGCCTGAGTTATCGTATCAGAAGCTGTGAAAACCACTTTATTTGGACAGACGTAAGCTTTCAAGTGCTGCTGTGGGTACTCGAGTATAACGTTGACGTTTTCGAATAAAGGTTTGAGAATTGTTTACTTGTCTGGAAAGGTTAAAGATACGTTTATTTTACCTTCTGTATGATTGTTTTGATATTTGGCAAGAAGATTATTTTATTTAGATTTATTTGCATAGTTCCGATATTCGTGACAAAAAAAGTAATTTTAAATTACAAGGGAACTACACAAACAGTGGCGGATAGAAATATAAAAAAATATTTTGGGAAGCACATTGTGGTGCTATGGAGCAATAGTTAGAAAACATTTTGGAGTTGAGATTATTTTAAAATACGTTGGATTCATATAGACTATGCTAGAAAATGTTTTCTTATTTATTTTTTTATATAAGTCATTTCTTTAAAACAAGAGTGTGAGCATAACCTAAACGAATGGAATTTAAAATTTACCAATTAAATAAAAATCTTTACTATATTTATAGTTGGTAGAATACCGGAACTAGAAGAAATTCTGAACATATATTAATAAAGGCAATATTATCACGCATTATGTTTCTATAGGAACTCTGCTTCGTAGCAGCAAGGCATCTGCTCCTAGCCTCGTTACCTCCAACGAATGGTATTTGCAATATTATAATTCTATGCAGATGTGTAATCAAATAAATGGGCACCTCTTCAAATAAAGAATTGGCAAAGTTTCTGCGTCCAAAACTCATTCGATCTAAATGCCTATCTTGAATGTGTTCCGTGACGAGGTGTCATCGAACCAGTGGCGGAACTATGGACTCGAAATCTCCGCGACTGCGGGAGGGAAAGCAGGATGTTTGGAAAGATTTGGAGCGCAATGTTAAGAGGATTTGTATTAGTACTAGTTATTAGAAGAAACAAGAAACAGATAAAAGAGACAGTTTCATTTTATTAGAGAATTGGATATATAGTACTACGTATTTTCTAAACTATCATTGAAGGCAGGATACGTAGATCTATGTTTTTCAACAATCGGAATATCTCCCTATGGGAAGTTCCCAAATACCTCTTTGACGACTTTGTCTTCCAGTCAGTCGTAATAAGGCAACCTCTTGTCCTTCTACTTTTCATTAGATGTATTACCGTGGCGTGTTTTGCGTTTGATTTATTTACTTGCAATTATTTCATTTGTTTTTTGTACTGCACACTCTGAAGAGGTAAAGAATATGAACGAAGAAAAAAGGGCCATTCCATGTCTTTATTTTATTTTCTGGACAGGGTAATTTTCAACGGTGTATAAGTTGCTTTAAGGACTATGTCTTCATAAATTGAAACTACAGTAGAGTACTTAAACGTCTTGATCCATCATTTGCATCAATTTATGTTCCTGTTGTAAATTTCATTAACTTTTATAACCAATCGATAAACTTAATTTTATTTATCTTACTTGACTTCTTAATCGTTTCAAATAATATATTTACAAGTAAATTGATATATAACACTCAAGGTCCGATATATTGCAACACTGGCTTATAATTCATGAGGATGAAAGTCACAGATCGTGATACCTAGACTACGGTCAGATAGTATTGACTGGCTGCTTTGTGTTAGGTTTTCATAATATCAGCAGGTAACGGAAGTATGACACGTTTCAAATTGGGTGCAGTTCCCATTAATATGTTCCCATTATTGTGTGCAGTTCCCATTGATGTGTTCCCATTATTGGGTGCAGTGCTCCATTAAAGATACTTCTAGCACTCTAACCTTGGTAACACGACCTTGTTCTTTCATTGCTCAAAAATACTTCTTCCCTCGTGGTGATATAAAAAAGACCGACCAAGAAGATGAAGGTGAAAATACAAGGTTCATACTATCCCCTATTTCTGAAATATATATTGTTGATTCTAAAAATACGTGAATATTTGGAGTTTCAAATATTCATATTTTAAAGTTCGTTTTGAAAATCTAAAAAATGACTAAAATATTTCTAGAGTTACTTAATCATAATCAGACATCAGCAGAGCTTAAATATTTGTATTTTTTTGTATTTTTGTATTTGTCTATTTTGTAATGTCATTTAAATATGAACATGTGAATGACAAGACAATTTGCAAATAATATATAGCTAGAATTATTATACTAATATTTATACAAAGCGACAAGTTATTATAATTGTTTATAATATAAGATATAAACATATAAAACTTTAAATTACTTAAATAGAATATATAAGCATATTTCAGCTTAAAATTGGGGCATGTGGATAACATAAAAAATTGGTATTGCGGATGACAAAATAAAGATTTAGTCAACAAATCATTCATGAAGCTTTTTAAGCTTTTCTGCAGTCAAGTACCTCCAAGTGGAAGGTTTATGAAACTGCATAATCAAAATTCATTTATATTCAAATTTTACATGTGTTTGTGAGTATGTTTATAATAAGGAATAAAAAATACGCACACTGAAAATGAAGTAAAGTCCGTAGCTAATCTTAAAATCTTTGAAAAATAGAAAAATGCAACTTTATTCTATAACAATAAACTATCAGGCCTGTTTTCTAGCAGTGTTGCCTATTCTAAAAATGTCTCTTCACTTGAGACAAAAATTCCCTACATTTCACTCATGTAGATTTTTTTAGGGGGGTAGAGTGGGGTGTAGGAGGATATTTTTTATTTAATTTTCATTTTTATTGATTAACATTCTTCACATGGTAGAGTGGCAGAAAAAAATTTGAAAGGAAACAATATTTTGTTTTTAAGATACATCCACCAAAATGTACATATCATAGGTATGGGACAGGGCATGTAGATGACATTTTATTGAACTGTTTTATTCAACTGTCTGTGTGTGTGTTGAATCAGAATAATTTTTTGGACATTAGGAAGTTCGAAGTATAGTAGAAAATAAGTGGGAAATTACTAAAGAAAGATTTTAAAGATCTCCAAAATAAAAAATACATGTTGTTTCACTTTTTAATTTAATTTATTTATTTAAAGCAACAGAAAAAATAATTACATCAATGCAAAAGACTATTAAAACATGTGATTTCGCTAAAATAGGAATTACATCAACTCGAAACATGTTGTTCCCAAGTGTATCCAATTTAATATTGCATTATATAACAAAAGCATTTAAAAATATATCTTTATATACTAACCATCCAAATTTAAGTATTTAACATAGTTTATTACACTAGGATCAGAAAAATAAAGAATGCTCCCAAGAGTAATGAATGGAAACTAGAACAAGCATTAACTACATACGTTAACTTATTTTGAATAAGTGACTCTGTTTACAGTTGAAAGGAGTAGCATATTGAACTCGGTTTGGAAGAATAGATATACGAGTCCCTTTTTAAAATAAAGAGATAATTAACCTATATACCAAAAGATGGATTGCATTTGAAATCAAGCTATACAATGAAGGATCACGTGTTTATACAATGCCAGTTATGGATAACATACGAAACACGAGATGAACGTGTTTTCCTAGTGATTTTAGTGGTATTTTATGTACTATAATTTATGAATTGAACCTGCATTCGAAAAGTGAAATTTATTTTCCTGAAATTTAATTAATGTGACATTTTATTTCACAAGAAAGTTTGTATACCGTAAGATTTCCATTTATTTTCCCTTAAAAATAATAAATATGGAGTATAAAAATAAAAATATATATATTTTTAATCGAAATAGAAGGAGATGGCATTTCTACATAGTGGAAAGTCTGATTATAAATAAGAAAATCACGCAATATTCTCTTACATACCAGAAAATATATAAAAATGAGATGCGGCAGATGTCTGTTTATAAGAGATCTCGTTCTAGATTAAAATACCATATGGTATTTGTATTCAGTGCCTCTGATAACTTGAGCATGGAAAAATTTCTAGATTCCTGGACTTCAAACATCTTGTACTGTATCCCAAGTTTAACTATTATAGCCATCATTCCATAGAGGCATTGAAATCAAATCAGGAATCTCCTTAAATATAAGATAAGATTCCACATATAATTTCGCCTCATCTGTTAATTTTTCAGAATGGAATTTTCTGGAATCCTAGACTTTAAACCCTTTGTGCTCTGTCATAAACTTTATTATGATATTCATCATCAAATAAAGGCACATAATTCAAATCAGGGAATCTCCTTAAATGCAAGATCCAATTTTTAATTTCGCCTCATAATGTAAATTTTGCAGAACAAAACTTTCTATAATCATGGACTTCAATCCCCTACTATATCACATTTTTACTATGATATTCGTCATTCTATAGAGGCATTGGAATCAAATCAGGTAATCCCTTTAAAAGCAGTTTATAATACCGTTTTATACTGTCAATTTTGCATAATGAAATTTTCTATGATAATGGACTTTACATTCCTGGTGCTGTATCATAAATTTTACCTTGCTATTCACGATTCCATAGAGGCATTGAAATCAAATCAGGGAATCTCCTTAAATGAAAGATTCAATTCATAATTTCACCTAATACTGTCAAGTTTGCAGAACGAAATTTTTTATAATCATGGACTTTAAATCCTTCGTGCTGTATCATAAATTTTACCATGCTATTCACGATTCCATAGAGGCATTGAAATCAAATCAGGGAATCTCCTTAAATGAAAGATTCAGTTCACAATTTCACCTAATACTGTCAAGTTTGCAGAACGAAATTTTTTATAATCATGGACTTTAAATCCTTCGTGTTGTATCATAAATTTTACCATGCTATTCATGATTCCATAGAGGCATTGAAATCAAATCAGGAAATTTCCTTAAATGAGAGATTCAATTCATAATTTCACTTAATACTGTTAAGTTTTCAGAACGAAATTTTTTATAATCATGGACTTTAAATCCTTCGTGCTGTATCATAAATTTTACCATGCTATTCACGATTCCATAGAGGCATTGAAATCAAATCAGGGAATCTCCTTAACTGAAAGATTAAATTCATAATTTCACCTAATACTGTCAAGTTTGCAGAACGAAATTTTTTATAATCATGGATTTTAAATCCTTCGTGCTGTATCATAAATTTTACTACGCTATTCATGATTCTATAGAGGCATTGAAATCAAATCAGGGAATCTCCTTAAATGTAAGGTTCAATTTAAAATTTTATTTCATACTATCAATTTCGCAGAATGAAATTTTATTTAGATATAAAATTTTGTTTTTGACTTCTGCTGAAATTTTGACTCTACCTGACCCAGTTCCGTTAAGTTTTGAGTGTATGTACCACAAACGAATATGGTTTTATGCTGGAAATGCAATTTTAGTACAAGTTTCCAGTTGGTCATTGGAGAAATTGTGTAGCTAGTAGATAGATGTAGCAGCGCATTCTTGTGTTTACAAAAGGCAACTTCATATTAAGGACAGAAAATCGTGGAAAGATATCTCTTCAAAATATTGAGAAAGCCTATTTATAAAACCAGTGTTTTTGTATGATACAAAATTACAATTTTATTTAGAAGCCAGAGTAGTTGCCTGAAACCATTAGCTGGAATTTTGTTGATTCATTGTATTCATATAGCATACAATATTTATTTTTATTTGTACTCTTAATGATTTTAAAGGAATGCTCAATTATCATATCTGAATTTGCAAAGTTGTTTTTTATTTTTGTCACAGTGTATGATTCTGTTATTGAAAAGAATAAAAACACATGCACTCTCCTTGTTCTTAGACCATGGAGTATTTATAGGTCTTGTCCGAAGAAATTCATATCTACCGTTCATAAAAATCATTCACATTATATTTTAAAATATCCGCTGTAAGCAACATATAACTTCTCCTATATAATGCAATATCGTTACTTCTTTAATAGAAATATAATCAAGTACAAATATATCGGCACAAATTTCCGACATTAAATTGCATATTAAAATTTGGAGCTTTTCTTGATAGCAACATATAACACTATTTTGAAATGCCAAATTAACTTATATTTCGCGCAAATATATTTTGGCAATAAACAGTTTTGAGAAAATGACTAGCTTCAATTAAGCAATATATACTCCATATATTAAATTATATATTTAAATTTAATAGTAATTAATATAAAACCAATGGTTTGTGTTTTAATAAATATATTCCTTAAATTCAAGAAACGAGTTCTAATAATGTTTTTCCTTCGTCAATAATGTATTTAACTTTTTCGTTATCTAGATTAGAAAGCTGAATCTCGTTGCTATAACAACCATTTAATCATTGCAGGTAAAATTGCCAAATGAGCATATAAATAAAAATAAAACCATTCCACAATGCTCTTAACATTAACTTAAAATCACGTAAATTGAAATTTATCCAGACTTCTGTGACATTATTAGTCCAAATAAAATAACTAAATTCATATTCGCGCACTATATATATATATATATATATAATCTGGTTTCTTCTGTTGTTGGGCACAGATTGCATGATTTTTAACCATGTGTTTTATGCAATTATAGAAACAAAGGATTTCAGTAGTATATCTGTCTAGAATGTGCCCCTGAAGTCGTTACTGGCAGATATGCTATTCTTTGATTAGTTTCCTTTTCCAAATTCTTCATAATCTACTTTTCCTGTCCTCTCTTATTGCTTTTTGCAAATCATCATCCATTAATTTATGCTCTATATGCACGCTTACGTATTATATATATATATATATATATATATATATATATATATATATATATATATTATTAAAGATATTACATGAAGTATCCTCGTCAGATGAAATCTCAAATAATTGTCATATTGTAAAAAACAGTTTTGAAGTAGTTAAGAAATTGAAAACTCTTACTAATATTCGTAGTATTTATACCTTTGATTTCAAAGATTTGTTTAATAATATAAATATAGATGATCTGTATAGAATTATTTTAGGAATTTTTGAAAAATATAATATCAACCTAAAATATTCAAATTGTCTTTTTAAAAAATTACTTAACTTCACTCTTTATGAGAATTATATTCAACATGGTGGTACTATTTTTAAACAACAGGTTGGTATCCCACAAGGGGGGTGTGCCTCATCTTTGTTAGCTAATCTGTATTTATTCTTCTATGAAAAAAACATTAATCCAAGCTTGCATAATATGCACATGTTTAGATATATAGATGACATTTTATGTGTATCCCCAAATAATAATATCCCTATAGTATTAAACTTTTATCCAAATAATTTACAATTAAATGCAAGTAATAATGACACAAATGTTGCAAACTTTTTAGATTTAAATTTAAATTTACAAAATTGTAATATGGTTATAAACTTGTATGATAAAAGACAGGATTTTAAATTTAATACATCAAAAATTCAACATTTTGACTCTTGTCTGCATATATCTGTATTTAGAAATATTATAATAAACCAGGCTCTTAGAATCAATAAAATTTGTGATGAATATTATAAATTAGCGCACTTTATGGAATTATTGAGTACAGCGACTAATAATGCATATCCCCCCAATTTTGTTATTAAAATTATCAACTCAGTGTATCAAATTTCACTCGATAACATCCTAGAAAACATTCCCAATTATAGTGACTAACATACAGGAGAGAGAGAGCGAGAGAGAGAGAAAAAAAAAAAAAATATATATATATATATATGTATATATATATATGTATGTATGTGTGTATATGTGTGTGTGTATATGTGTATATATATGTATATATGTATATATATGTGTGTGTATGTATATATATGTATGTTTGTATGTTATATATAATTATTTATTAATTATATAAATAAATAAAAATGAAAAATAATAAACTAAGTCAAAAACATTAGAAAAATCAAAAAATCGGAAAATAAGATGCATTAACATTAATGTTTTGAATTTTATTTTCGCAAAAAAATATAACTTTTGTCAGTATTGAAACTACGTTTTGTGCGCCCTTATAATGGTGTATAGTGGCATTCTCGATTATTCAGTTTTCCTATGAATTCTTGTTTAGTAGGAATTTTCATCTATGATTCATATTCATATTCAGTTCTGCATGTTTGGGAAGTTGTATTCTGAATTGCTTGTCCAGTCTTCAGCTTAGACTCACTGGACGGGTTTGCGAGTATTTCCGTGAACGTTCGTACTGCCTCCCTGGTAGAATTTCGACTTGTTCATTCCGGTGCTTCTGGATTGGGTTGTTGAGGTTGATTGTGTATACGCGTGGTAGAAGAGGAATGATTTATGCCGCATGGTAATACAATTTTCTTAATGTATCCTTTTTTCATTTTTTCATTTTTTGATGCCTGTAGTCTGAGTTTAAGCATTTATAGTAATGTGCTATTGCTTAATCTGAAACAGGCATTTGTTTGGGTTAATTAGAATTAAATACTCAGACCTGAAGAGGAATTTTATTCTGATTAATCATCGAATTTGGGAAGGTTCTGTTCTTTTCTCTTATCGGCATTATGGACGTGAATTTGCTTCTATGGTGATGTTAATATTACTTTAGTTGTATTTTTATTTTGTTTATTTTTACATGATTCTTATTATTACATTTCAAATATTTATCCATATACTTGTCTGCTGCATTATGCGCGTATTGTATATTGGTTTCTTATTTTCTGTCTAGTTGTTTACGAGTTTCTGTGGTAACATTCATTTTTAATTAGTTAGAACTGAATTACACTAAAGTTAGCTGCATTTGCGCTGAATTGGTGTCAAATTTTAACTTCATTTTTATCTCATTATCCCTTATCTTATCATTTTAAAATGTCTGGTAATTGTAATTCCTAGGTAATAATTCTATTCTTAGCCATTGTTTTTGTGATCGATCTTAGTTTTTCATATATTGAATATCTTATTGTTTTTGTGATCGTACGTAGCCTTTCATACGTTGAATATCTGAATTGTTGAACCATTAAATAAATGCATATTTATTGGAAGAATTTGAATTCTGTATTTACAGCAATGGTTGTATTATTCTTAGATTATATTAGTTCTGAAGTAAAATATTGTGTTTCATGTTGTATTGATGGATGTTAATTTGAATCAATTTATTCTGGAATAGTCAATGTGTATATGTATATTTTTCCACTATCTATCCTAGTTTTGCTTATTCCTAAGCATTTATTTAATCCGGGTCTTAATGTGTCTACACATTAGTTTATATATTTTCAAAGTGTTTTAGATGATCCATTAGTTTGAAAAATAATGGTACCTTTCTTATGTTGTAATTGTGTCTCCACCTTTGTAATTGAATTAAGGTGCATTCTTGGCTAAAGAGTCTCTTTTTTTAATGCAAGTGCCTTTATTTTGGGGAAATAAAGGTTACTATCATTCCCTATTACATGATGTTTTATTATAAAAAATTAGCGACTGGCAACTGGATGCTTTCTGACATCCAAGCTCGGTATTCGAGAACTTGTTGGGGTTCTCCTAGATCGTTATCCAGCTACCAACAATATCCTTTATCCTCTATGACTATTCCATCTTCATTCGGTACATCCAGCCAGTATTCTTTATTCACTTCATATAACTTTCAATCGTACAGCCATGCATCACTAAATAACACACTTAAATTTAAATCTTGTAATTCTAATAGATGTAAAACTTGTCCGTTTGCTAATAGTAATCAGATCAATTGTAACAATAATCTTGTCTTCTGTAAAACATATAATTGTATCTACCAAATTGAATGTAAAAAATGTAATATGTCATATATAGGTCAAACCAGCAACCCTCTGCATCTCCGAATTAACGTACACAGGAATCACATAAAAATTTTTTCAAATAATGCAACTTCCTTTAATGAATCAAAATTTGAATACGAACATTTTTCTAAACATGGGTTCGACAACATTGAAATTAGTATTCTGTGTATTCAGAAAAATTACTATGACAGATTGTTTCTTGAAAATGAATTCATTTGTGCACACAAAACCATCTTTCCATATGGACTCAATCAAATATTTAACCATCATAATATAGTTAAAAAGTCCTTTAATTCTCCTAATGAAGACCATAATATTTATAATTCCTTCAACAATCATAAAAGTAAATCAAAAAGAACTAAAAGAGCAAGTAAATATAATAAAAAATTGCCATCATTATCTGAACTAAAAAATGCCATCTTTCAGCAACATGCAAATTTTAAAATTACTTTTGATTGGAAACAATGTAAAAGCTGGATTTTCGCAATTAAAAAACAGCAATTAAATATGGTATATAATCTTTTTCTAAGTACTGCATTTGATAACGTTCATTTTAAACATTTATTCTATGATTTGCTCATTACCAGAAGTAAAAATCTTAATAGTTATTTTTATGTCACAGACTTAAACTTTAATGACGAATCAAAACAAAATACTAAAATAAATGAATATTGTACCTTGAATTTTACTAATTCTGTTTTAAATAATCTGAAGATAAATAATTTTTTAAAATCGGTTTCCAATTACTTTCCAGTCAAACATGTAAATCCTAAAATTGCATATAAATATGATAAACCGCTAGGACGTTATATTTTCAACTATAATCAAATTGCCAAATCAGTAGATATTAATCAAAACTATGAATTGGATAAAGAGTCATATTGCCACTGTCATTTAGAAAAATACAAAGACTTCGTAGATAAACACCATGGGCATGTTATAACGGGAAATCTAAATATTATTAATTATGATGCACTAAGATCACTGATGTTACTGGGTACTAAGTACCGTATACCTACTAAATTTAAACATAAATTAATATGTAAAGGTTTATTTCTTGACTTAAATAAATTTATTTATAAAATCAGTTATAAATATCAAATCCCTGTAGAAGCCTTTAAACCTTGGAGAGTCTTAATAGAGCAATACTTAAATCATTATATATATAATCAGAAAATTAATAATTCATATAAACTTAATTCAATTAAAAATGATATTAAAGAAATACAAAATGATTTTGTCATTACATATGTCGATAAGGCAAGTGGAAACTACTCAATTATATGTAAATATTATTATAAAAATACTCTTCAGTCACACTTACTTAATAATCATATCTATAATTTACATAAAACTAACCTTAAAATCTTATACAATAGAATATCAGCCAAATATAAGCAAATCCATCTAAAAAATAGTTGTAATAACATTCCATATATTGTTTTAGTACCCAAGTTTCATAAATCCCCTGTTGCTTTTCGAACCATTACCAGTGGGCATAATTCTTACATTACTAATGCTGGAAAATTATTATTAAAGATATTACATGAAGTATCCTCGTCAGATGAAATCTCAAATAATTGTCATATTGTAAAAAACAGTTTTGAAGTAGTTAAGAAATTGAAAACTCTTACTAATATTCGTAGTATTTATACCTTTGATTTCAAAGATTTGTTTAATAATATAAATATAGATGATCTGTATAGAATTATTTTAGGAATTTTTGAAAAATATAATATCAACCTAAAATATTCAAATTGTCTTTTTAAAAAATTACTTAACTTCACTCTTTATGAGAATTATATTCAACATGGTGGTACTATTTTTAAACAACAGGTTGGTATCCCACAAGGGGGGTGTGCCTCATCTTTGTTAGCTAATCTGTATTTATTCTTCTATGAAAAAAACATTAATCCAAGCTTGCATAATATGCACATGTTTAGATATATAGATGACATTTTATGTGTATCCCCAAATAATAATATCCCTATAGTATTAAACTTTTATCCAAATAATTTACAATTAAATGCAAGTAATAATGACACAAATGTTGCAAACTTTTTAGATTTAAATTTAAATTTACAAAATTGTAATATGGTTATAAACTTGTATGATAAAAGACAGGATTTTAAATTTAATACATCAAAAATTCAACATTTTGACTCTTGTCTGCATATATCTGTATTTAGAAATATTATAATAAACCAGGCTCTTAGAATCAATAAAATTTGTGATGAATATTATAAATTAGCGCACTTTATGGAATTATTGAGTACAGCGACTAATAATGCATATCCCCCCAATTTTGTTATTAAAATTATCAACTCAGTGTATCAAATTTCACTCGATAACATCCTAGAAAACATTCCCAATTATAGTGACTAACATACAGGAGAGAGAGAGCGAGAGAGAGAGAAAAAAAAAAAAAAAAAATATATATATATATGTATATATATATATGTATGTATGTGTGTATATGTGTGTGTGTATATGTGTATATATATGTATATATGTATATATATGTGTGTGTATGTATATATATGTATGTTTGTATGTTATATATAATTATTTATTAATTATATAAATAAATAAAAATGAAAAATAATAAACTAAGTCAAAAACATTAGAAAAATCAAAAAATCGGAAAATAAGATGCATTAACATTAATGTTTTGAATTTTATTTTCGCAAAAAAATATAACTTTTGTCAGTATTGAAACTACGTTTTGTGCGCCCTTATAATGGTGTATAGTGGCATTCTCGATTATTCAGTTTTCCTATGAATTCTTGTTTAGTAGGAATTTTCATCTATGATTCATATTCATATTCAGTTCTGCATGTTTGGGAAGTTGTATTCTGAATTGCTTGTCCAGTCTTCAGCTTAGACTCACTGGACGGGTTTGCGAGTATTTCCGTGAACGTTCGTACTGCCTCCCTGGTAGAATTTCGACTTGTTCATTCCGGTGCTTCTGGATTGGGTTGTTGAGGTTGATTGTGTATACGCGTGGTAGAAGAGGAATGATTTATGCCGCATGGTAATACAATTTTCTTAATGTATCCTTTTTTCATTTTTTCATTTTTTGATGCCTGTAGTCTGAGTTTAAGCATTTATAGTAATGTACTATTGCTTAATCTGAAACAGGCATTTGTTTGGGTTAATTAGAATTAAATACTCAGACCTGAAGAGGAATTTTATTCTGATTAATCATCGAATTTGGGAAGGTTCTGTTCTTTTCTCTTATCGGCATTATGGACGTGAATTTGCTTCTATGGTGATGTTAATATTACTTTAGTTGTATTTTTATTTTGTTTATTTTTACATGATTCTTATTATTACATTTCAAATATATATATATATATATATATATATATATATATATATATATATATTACATTTAATTAATATCCCGTGGAATAAATAACTATTTATAAATTTGGTGTCGAAATACAAAACTATCGTAAATACTGCCTTTTCTCATGCATTTAACGAGCTAGCTCCACCAAATTAATGTTAATAGAATTGTTGTATATTATTGCATGTGGACGATAAACGCATTTGACGATATCTTTTGCCTTTTAGTCAATTTTTTTTAGTCATTTTTTAATCATTTTTTAGTATTTCTTTAAATGTGCAATGTCTTGAGAACAGTTCATTCCAACATTCTGAAATTTATGAAATTCGTTTCCTAATGCAAAATTACGTATACAATTATTATTAATTTAACATTATTGAATGTCCTGAATTTTTTTGTAATTTTTTCAAAAATTCATTTGAATATTTGTGGGTCATCTGAAACGTTCGATTGCGTTTCAAATCAATCGTGTTCCAGTATTCACTGATTGTAATAATAGTAGAAAATTCCGTTATGAACCCTTCATTCGTTCGTGAGATATCGTGTCTTAAATCTTACACAAACAAAAACACACACATATACACATATATACACACCCATACACACACAAATATACACATATACACGCATATAAACACATACACACACAAATGACATCAAAAATGTTCGATTTGATTTCCGGAATACTAAAAACATGTAAATCCGTCGAATCCCCGTGACGATATTTTTTGTTACTATATATGTAGGGGAAGTAATGATCTAATTTGGATTATTTCTGAAATAAATCAAATGTAAATCTGAATAATCAATAAGCAAAACATAAAATAGATAGCATAAATCCGTATATCTCAATTTCTATGATGGAATATTTAAAAGTGCATTGACATAATCTATTCTGTGATATGAGTAATAAATATGAGGAATTCCCATAATTTCCATCTCTTATCGAAGCACTTAATATCGTAGAATACTAAATGAAGATATTACAAGATATTAAGTTTTCGAGCTCAATCGAGATATATCTGTAATCAACATGCCTTAAGACATACATTAACGTATAATGAGAATTTTACAACCACTTCACCAACTTTAATATCCGATACGATATCTTAATAATCATTATTTTAAATAGTAGGAGATAACGAAAAATATTAAAATGCTTAAGAAAAATTGATTAATAAAATTTTGTTAATTTCGAAAGCATTTTACATGGCTTTACAAAACTGCAATAAATATTCGTTTAAGCGGGGTCGACTGTACTTACAAAATGCATTCAAATTCTATTGCTTGAAATATAAATCAAACACTTAATATATCTTATGCTTGGCGACTCATTCTCGACTCCATGCAATTCAAGTCTCTTCATAGTTATCTTTGACGCCATCCTCTTGGGGATTGGGCTTGGCTGTCCTTTCTGAATTTGCATTCCTGTAATAAAATAGTATTTTTAATTGTACTTTTCTTGAGATATACTCGTTTTTGAATCAGTTAAAAAATATTTTATGTTTTTTGTGTATTTTTCCTTAAATAATCGAATGTTCATTTACTAATTGTATTTATGCAAATTTGTCATCTTTACGGGTCTATATATGAACGATCCTTTTTACTTTCCATGTAGCCACTGATGAAAAGAGTAGCTCGAAAGCGCTCTGGCCCTTTTCCATTTTGTACGTCTTATAAGAAGTGTAGTAAAAGACCTTCTATCAAAGTTGTGTGCTTAATCTTTTTATTTGAAATCAGACGTGATACCAACTTATTTACTTAATATATCACCTAAATATTTCATTCTACATTATCCCCTTTTCTAGTCCAGTTAATTTCCTCTTTTGAAACGTGTCTGTGATCCTTCTCTGTGTTGCTATATCTATTTTTTTTTCTGACTAGTCCTTTTTGTGTCTTTCGTAGGTGGTTTATTTGATACAGAAGATGACGAACAAGAGTTGGCTTTCCGAATTGCTGTCGACAAGATCAATGGCGACTCCAGCGTTTTGCCACGCTCAAGACTTGTCGCGCAAGTGGAGAGGGTTGGAGTGGACGACAGTTTTAGAGCAACCAAAAAAGGTAACTCTATGTTCAACTTTTGAAATAAAAATTATCTGCTATGGAACTGCAAAAGTTTAAGGGGTCATCAGTTTCTGCTGAAAGGATAGCTGTGAATGATTATGGAAAACTAGTATTTAAGTCTATCAAGGACAGGAAAACTAACACTCTGAGAAATAAATCTGTAACATTTTTTTAATAAATTTTTATTTTCTTTAACAATGTATGTTGTTCATCGTAAGAAATAGTTATCTCAATTGATTATTGGCAAGTTAGATTCTGCCCGGTGGCCCAGCGTCAGCCTTTAATGTTCCCGATGAGAGGGTTCTGGGTGATTTTAACTCTTCTACCCATATTTTATTCACTCCAGGCGAAATATAGGAAAAACCGGTTTTGCTAGGTTCGGTCCAATGGTCGATATTATAAGTATGCAAAGATTCAACCTTTCAAGCCGCCAGAGATCTGCTTGAGGTTCTGGAAAAACATATAAGAAACCGTAATCTTTATCCTTGGGGCAGGAGGTCAGAAATCGGACCTCGTTATATTCTGTCCGATGGTCAATACCATAGACAATGATTCAGCCTTCTGGATCATAATTTGTTTTTGAAGGATCTTAAAAGACTTTACAAAAACATTATTTCTCTGCCCCAGAGGAGAGTAAATCGAAAATCCGGCTACGTTACATTCTGTCCGATGGTCGATAGTTTAAGTGACTTAGCTTTCTAGATTACCGGTACACCGATATAGAGGTAAACCGAAAATGTAGTTCCATTAGCTACTGAACCATAGTTGAAACTGTAAGTGTGCAATGATTCAGCCTTTTAGGTCACCTGTGGTTTCTGGAAAGACAAGAATTCGTTAAACACGTTAAAAATTATATATATGTGCGTTTGCGGTGTTTTTGACTACATGTATAAAATAGCAAAAGAAGCGATAGAATTACTAATACGCTTAGAATAATATTGCATTTGTGCATAATATTATATATATATATAATGCTTTATTATTTCCTCTTTTTGTCTTAATTTCTTTGTATTTGTAGAAAATTTTGGAATAGTGTATTATGAGTTACTACATACATTCTAACTTTGGATTTAATAATTTACATTTATATATATATATATATATATATATATATATATATATATATATATATATATATATATATATGTAATTGTATAAGTTACCTGACTGCCTTGTACATTAATTATTTAATATTTACTATTTTGGACTTAACATTTTGGAATTACACTTTTAAATTTTGCGATTAGAATAATATATTTGCAGATTCAGTATGAAATATTCAGAAATAAAAATGATTAAAATTCCTTTATTAAGGGCTATAAATAAATGAGTGGCTAAATGAGACTTAAACTATAAAATAAATTTAGATTTTTTTTTATAACTCCATTTCTAATTTAAGAAATAACCTCCCACTAAACAAAAACCAGATATGAATCAAAGTCACATTCTACAAAAAAGATAAACTGTAAAAATTATTCAGAGTTTAAATTTAAATTATTAGCATTATCTTTAAATGATCTCCTGGTATGAATGTTGTTGAAATTGTATTTCCAAAATATTCAGAGCATACCAAAAATTATCGTTCTTAGACCTTATGGTGCGAAAAATATTATCAGTTTTAAATACGTAGATGTAAGGTAAGTTATTTTGGTCTAGGAGTGGTATAATTCCATATATCTTTCATTATTATTAAGAAAAACAAAGTTACATTCTTTTATATTCATGCTTCCCAAATCCATATATAATTTGTATTTGGCTATCAGTTTTTAGAAAGGAAATGTTAAATTTTATGTACGGTGAAATATTTTTTTTTATTCTAATGTATAAATTCCAATTTTTCTCACGATTTGTCAGACTACAGTAAATGAAATGTTGACTTGACTTTATTCTATACAACCCCACAATTTCTACTAACCAATTATCTAATAGATCTTAAGAGCAAAAAACTATAATTGTGGTTTAGATGATTGCAGAGATGGTAAGATATCGTCTGAGACACTTCTTAAATGAATGAAATTGCTTAGAAAAGAAACGAAAACTTAATCACTTTGCCTTGCGTTTTTACGGGTGACCAAAAGCTTTTCCTACTTCCAACTTTCCAAGAAAAAGTAATCTACTAAGAGTGTTATTATTGAAGCAAAGAAAAATTTGGTTCTTCCAGAGTATGAGAAAGTTGTACTGCATGTCTGTAGTAAAAAGTGTTTTTTAACCAACACTTAGGAAGTAAAATTTAGTGCATTAAATTTTTCTTCGCTTTTATCAACTATCTGCTCTCGAAGGTCGTATAAGTAAAAATCTTAAAATAAGTAATAGGGATTTATATTTTTGCTCGTTTGGATTTATATTGATTAATTCCAAAAACATATGAAATACTTTTAAAATACTTGTGTGTATTTATATAGGTATTTATATATTGTACATTAATTATTTTGAATTTAACATTTTGAGGTTTTGCTACTTTCCTGAAATAAGCGTCTTAGTTATTAGACATTTAGCATCGCTTCTGTTTTGGGTCTCGAGAGACAGCCTAGTTATTTAAATTGTCCTTTTTATTTTCTTTTGTGCACAGTTTAAAATTTTGATATTTGAACTTTATATTTGTAGATTCAGTATGAAGTGTTCTGAAGGAAAACTGTATTAAATTTCTTTATTAAGGTCTATAAATAAATGGGTGAAAGAGACATAAACTATAAAATAGTTTTTGATTTTATTGATATATTTCTCCATTTCTATTTAAGAAATAACCACTTACTGAACAAAAACCAAATATGAATATCAGAGTCGAATTCTACAAAGAAGATAAACTATAAAAATTATTCAGAGCTCAAATTTAAATTATTAGCATTAGCTTTTGATAATCTCCTGTTATGAATGTTGTTGAAATTGACAATTCCCAAATTATTCAGAGCATACCAAAATTATGGCTCAACGTCTTTATGGTGCAAAAAATATTGCCATTTTTAAATACGTAGACGTAAGTTGGGCTATTTTGGTCATAGAGTGGTATAATTCCATATATTTTTATTACTATTAAGAAAAAAAGTTACATTCTTTTATATTGATGCTTTTAAAATTCATATATAATTTTATTTGGGCATTAGTATTTTAGAAAGCAAACGTTAAATTTTTTTATACGGTGTCGTGCTTTTTTTATTTGAATGTCAATATAAATTCCAGTTTTTTCACAATTTGTCACCCTGCAGTAAATTAAATATTGACTTTCTCCTATACAACCCTACAATATCTACTAATCAATTATCTAATAGATCTTAAAAGCAAAAGACAATAATTGTGGTTTAGATGATTGCAGAGATGGCAAGAGATCGCCGGAGCTACTTTTAAATAAATGAAATTGGTTAGAAAAGAAACGAAACTTAATCATTTATGCCTTTATGAGCCTGTAGACGAAACCTAACATTTTGGCCACAAGAGAAAACATAACAGCCACATAAACTAGAAATGATAAGTTTCTGTTCTGTTTCTGTATCAACGATCGATTTGGTCAGTAGCCGAGAAAGCTGACGTACAGAGATAGATTCGTGAAAAAGTTGGTATGGCTTTTAGGATTCAATTTCAAGATAGGGCAATAGTATTGTGGAATGGATGGTATTTTTTTACTAAACCTTTGAATGTCGCACCTTAAGTTGGATGACTTTCCCCGGTAATGATAAATATTCTGCTCGTGTCGAAAACATTTTTCACTTGAAAATCTAAATATTCTCAAAGTTGCCAATCGAAAACTAATACTTAACTCCCTGTTAATCAGTCGGTCTGTCGATCTCTCGGTTTTTAACACTTTACAACATAGTTGAAAAGTGTTTATGACTTCATTCATTCTGTCTGTCTGTCCGTTAGCACGATAACTGCCATAAAAATGACTTTATCAAAATGAAATTTTAGTATGTTTTTTAAACGGTCTGTGGGACCTATGGGAATATAAATGAATAATATCACCCAATTAGTTTTGGATTGAACCCGGGTTAAAAAAATGAAATACATTGAACCTATGGGACCTAATTTTTCAAACATTTTTTAAGCGAATTTAAAATTCACAAATTGCTTCGAAAAGTTTAGGAAATATTCAAATTATCCCATAACATATTTCACTGAAATTTTTTTTATATATTTTAAGTAGTTTTTTAAATAAAAATTATTTAATATAGGCACAGAAACAAATTCAATTAAATTCTGACTCTTACTATATCCTCCAGAAAGAAAAAAGAGATATATTGTATAATAAGTAACTTTCCAAGTATTGAATTATTTATATGTAAGAGAGGTTTCACATTTTAAAATAAATATAGTAGATAACAACTTTTCAAATTTTTAAATAAAATAAATTATTATAGTATTGTGATGAATGAAACGATTGAAAAAAATGTTTATGAATAAAATGCTGCTTTTATAGAGGGGCGATTTATATTTCGATGACGTCATTTGAATAAAGTTCATTTGTTTTCGATGAAGTTTTCAAATATAATAAATTAATGTAGTATTGTGATAATTTTAAAACTATTACCGAGGAATGTATCGCATTTCAGAGATGTTTATATAAAATTGCATTGAAGTTGTAAAGTGTTTCATAATCAATGCTTTATGCATGATTGATCTTTCTTGTTAATATTGCTTAAGAGATTAAAACCAAATGTTGCACAAATATAGAATGTTACACAAAGAGGAAGATAAAGTTAGACATGGTTGAAAAAGTGAATATGTTGTGCCCAGTACTCGTGTAAATACTTAGGATTAAATTGCAATATATTGTTGGAAACTACTCAATATATTTTTATCCAATTTTGTACAATTACGGGGGGGGGGGGGGGAATGTAACATCAGTATGAATTCCCAATTTTAATTAAAACTCTTTAGTGCCACATGCACTTACGCGTATGCACATTTTGCACTTTTTTGCAATAACTTTGAAAAAACGCAACCTTTTCGTCAGTGGATCCTTTTCGTCAGTGCAAGAGAGTCAACGAACCCGAAGTGTAAAAGAGGAATTCACATTCCTCTTTGGTTTGTTGGTAGGGAAAATATTTCGACAGGGTTCTCGAACTTTCGAAAAGTCACCAAAAGTTGTTAAATTGGCGATAAATTGTCAAATCTGGCAACCATACCAAGAGTAATCCAATATGGCAACCCTAAAATCACGTCATAGAAATGAATGCCAGTAAAGGCATTTTCTCCTTCTGTTTCTCTAAAGAGACTCCAAAGGCATCTTAAACGTTCATTATACTTAGCTAATAATGTCGATGCTCATAAACCAAGCATAAAAATGTTGCAACGGTCAAAATAGCTAAAAAATTATTTTTAATTACTTACGTATTTCACATTCCAGACGTTGTCTAAAGGAACTACTTTTACTTCTTAACTCTTTACTTTTTAATTTTTAACTTTATTCCGCATAGACATGGCAAATTCTTCGCATTATTACTCAGAATAGTATACCTAATAAACCCCCAAATGATTACAGCTACCATTTGTTGAAAGATTTAGCTTTTTCATCAAAGCAAATATTTGCAATATCTGATGTACGTTAATTTATGCAGAGTGTTATCATTAGAAATCATTAGCTCGTGTTTTACTTCATAAACAGCACGAACGAATGCCGTATCAAAATGCATTAGATAAATTTCAAACACTTAATTTGATGACCGTGCTATAAAAGATGAGGCAGAAAGATTCCTTGAAATGGCCCAAAATTTTCCCAGAGGTAAATGCGGGAGGTCGTTTGCAAACTCTTTTCTGTGTCCTTTTTAATAGAGTGAGCATATAACCTGGTACTATGGAAACATTTAAAGATTATAAAATACTTCAGTTTTTATCATTTCTTATCATATGCTTTAGTGGGGAAAACTCGCATAAAATGTAATTGATAAGATTTGTGTGAGAATTTTATGTGTTTGCAAACAACTTACGAGAAAGATAATAAGTACTTCAGAAATATTATGGACTAATACTAAAAAGTTAAAACAGTTTGCAAATCATAATGTTTTATGAAATGTGTGAAGATGTGCGTATACAAAAGGTATTCATTTATTGTAATAAAAATGGGGTTATATTTTGGAAAATGCATTTATATTAGAAATATATATCATCTGATAGAATTTGTATAAGCTGATTTAATGAACTTGCATCTTAAATTTATAATTAAAATATGTAAAATCATAAAGTTTATCAAATCCGTTTTATTTATTTAATCACTAATTTTTATATATTCTACTTACTATACAGCTATAATCTTAACATTTGCCTTACATAATGATTAATTTCAGTAAAGTATAGAAAGTTTTACAAAACATTCTTTAAAAAAGTTCTTTTTTTAACACTTTACAACATACATAGTTGAAAAGTGTTTATAACTTTGTTCCTTCTGTCTGTCTGTCTGTCCATTCGCAAGATAGCTGCCGTAAAAATGACTTTATAAAAATGATATTTTAGTATGTTGTCGATGCGGTCTGTGGGTCACATGGGAATGTAAATGAATAATATCACCCAATTAGCTTTGGATTGAAAACGGGTTGAAAAAATGAAATACATTGAACCCTGTGGGACCTTATTTTTCAAACATTTTTAAACGAATTTAAAATTCACAAATTGCTTCGAAAGTTTTTGAAAATATTCAGATTATCCCATAAAATATATAAAAAAATTTCAGCAAAATATGTTCGGTAGTTTTTTAAATAAAAATTAAAATAATAATTACACCCATGTAATATGAAGAGATCACGTGACCGACTTCAAAATAAAATATGGTATCCACCTTTTTCCCCAGAGTAAAAATTGTAATTTTCAAAGTTCTTTTAAATTTATATTTAGTGTTTCATCCCTCCTAAAACCGCTTTATTTTTTGCGTAATTTTTTTATATATATTTTAAGCTAACGCAATTTCAATATTATTGAGTTTAAATAATAATCGAACTTTGATTATTTCTACAACAAAGTCTAATTTTAATGGATGCAGAATGTAAACAAGTGATTGTAAGGATGATTTGTATAAGAATTGCTGAATTGTTTTCACCCAAAATTATTTAACTCTGGAGTCTGGAATAAAAGTGTATGAATGAAATATTCGCTGCTTTTACACAGAGAACCAGACAATTTATATTTCGATGACGTCATTTGAATAAAGTTCAATTTTTTTTCGATGACCTTTTAATTTTACAAGTATAAAATAAATGATCGTAATTGTGTGATAATTAAAAAAATATCACCGCTGAATGTTGAAGACCCAGACCGTCCGACTCATCAACAAGGACTTGAGCATCTATTTGGACGGCCGGACCCACCGCTGAATGTATCGCATTTTGCATTTCAGTTGGAAAGTGTTTCATAATCAATGATTTATGCATGATTGATCTTTCTTGTTTTTATTTTAATATGCTTTATTCATTCCGCTTTGGAAAGCGAGCTTGATGCTAACAGAGTATAAATAATTATGAATAAATAACCAATCAGTTCATAGAAATGGAAATATTTTAAGCTAGTATTTTTTACAACCCTTATCTTAGGGTGCTAAAAGGAAATTTAAGATACCCTGCTATCAATATACTGCTTTTTAAATCAGGTTGAAAACGGAAGTTCAACATTTTTCTTATCTCATTTTATTTTAAGTGACGAAGTCGTGAAAATATTCACGATTTGCAAATCAAAGGAAAATACTTTGAAGTATTTATAGGGATCTAATAATTTTATATATTCTTTTCCTTTCGTAATTTATAATTTCAAATGTTTGTTGCTTTCTCCTGAAAAAAGTATTTCGCTTTTAATGTTTAAGTAAAACTATTTAAATTAATTACCTTGAGATTCCAACTGCAATCGCTATAAGACGACCCCTGAGCTTGAAAATATCACTCATTTTATTCAATAGGAAATTTTAATTAATTTTTCCGAGCCAAAATATCCTCTTATAATATTAATTATTTCATATAGAATATAGAATGTAATTCATACAGAATATATATATAGAATAGATAAATGTTTCTATCTGTACTCAAATTATTCCACCTCTATTTAATACCAAAACGTCTGAATTAAATATTTATTTAATGATATCATTCATTTCCAAACATCTCGTGAATTAACTAGTATTATAATACCAGATAGACGTAAATGTGCCCTGAGTGTTATCTCTAGAAAATATTAATGTAATTACATATTTCCGTTATAAACAAAACGAACAAATGCCGTAGCGAAACATATTAGAGAAATTTCACACTTAATTTGACGACAGTGTTATAAAGGATAAAATATAAATGTTCCTTGAAAATGACATAAATTCTCGAAGAAGTAAATAGGAGAAATCGTTTGCGATGTATTTTCCTTTTTTTATATAATGCTAACATATAATCTGCCACTGTAGAAACATGTTTTAAATTCCCAGAAGAATAAACAACTTCGAATTTTCGTAATTCCTTATCATAAACTTCAGTGGAGAAATTTCCATTGAAAAGCAATTGATAAGATTTGTGAGAAAATTTTATGTGTTCCCAAAAACAGTTTAAGAGAACTACTAAACGTATAGTATTAATAACTAATAAAAGGGTAAACTTTTTTGTATCTCATGCACTTTATTAAACATACTAATGGATGCGTGCTTGTATATAATATTTTTAATACTTTGCAAAAAGAGTTCTGAAGTTGAATTTCAGTGAATCAGCATAAACAGGGCATAAGTTCATTTAATTTGTATAAATCGGTTTTAATACAAAAGTTGTTTAGTTATCAAAAAGCGTTTTTGCGTAATTCATTAGTTTTCGAGGACTTTTGTCTCTTTGTGGTACGAAGTTTAAATTTAGAATATATCGTAAACCTCTAACATAATTTGAAAATGTCCTTTACATAAACCTCTGTAGACAAAATGCAATTAAAAATTCCGTTATTCATTCAACATTGTTACTCATCCTTCTTTGTTGCATAAAAAGTGCAATTGTGATACGTCATTTATACTTATGCGTTGTTCATGCTGATGCCTTGTTTATGCTGATTCACCGAAATTCAAATTCAGAACTCTTTTTGTAAAGTATTAAACATATTATATACAAGCACATATCCATTAGTATGTTTAATAAAGTACATGAGATACAAAACAGCTTACCCTTTTATTAGGTATTAATACTATAAGTTTAGGTAATACTATAGGTAAATATCTAAATAGTTAAAAATCCCATCTCTTTTTACGGCAAGTTTTGCGTTACCTACCTTAGGGAGTAAAAGTAGATTAAAATTATACATATTTTTGTCTAATTTTTCCTTCATATGCTTTCAATAATAAAGATAGGAAAACGAGTTCCCACAATAAATATATAAATATCCATGTAAACTATAAAGAGTAAAATGTGAATAAATAAAATAAATTTTGGTGGTATACATAAGATTTTTAACCTTTCTGTTTTTTCTTTGCGTGTGTTATCAAAAATTTTATAACTTTTTAAATTTTTGTAAATAAAATATATCTCTTTTGCTTTTGCAAATAAATTGTATACATTGAAACTACAACTACGAAAGAGACATTGAAACTACAACATTGAAACTACAAAAGAGACTGGACATGCAGGAGTTTATCAATTTTCATTTATATCAAATTTCCATTCACATTTTCGATACACACTTGTAAGCAAAAAGATGCTTTTATTTTTGTTATTTAGCAGCTTGCCATTTTAAAAAGGGATTCGTGCATAGAGTCTCTATAGAGTCATTCTGAGGGGAAGCATACTTGAGCTGCCGATCTCAATATCAGAGCCAAAGCTACTGAAATAGCTCGAAAAGGAACTTGATATTATTATCTCCCTGTTAATGTCTAGACTTATTAACCACTCTATTTGCTCTTGCAATTGATCCCTTTTTTCCAAATATGTATTTTATAGATCAGAATTAAGGTCTTTGAATTTTATCTACTAAGCTACCCAGACTCAAGAAAGAACTTTACAATAAATGTTTGAATTTAAATATTGTGCATTTTGAAACACTTTATTAGTACTAACTTAATCTATCGACACAAATAAAATATTTGGATGCAATGTACTAGAGAAAAAAACATTGATTTGGTTTCAGATTGGTTAGAATAATTCAAGTTTTTTTATCGAAATTTCCCCACTCTAAAGAAGTTATAGTTTCATCAATACCACGTATATAATTGCCTAACTATTTTTGAACTAAATTTACTTCCTTCAGGGAATCGCTTTTAAAATGATTTTATTAACTTTTCATAAATGATATCAATAAATAAAAATGCAAAACAACAGATATAAAATTCACATATGATTAAAATTCTCAACACGTTGTAAATTTCAACTTGTTACATCGTGTTCACAACATGGTGTAAGTAATAACGTTAACTTTAAACCCACAAAAAGAGTCATTTTTATTTTTCCTATGGTACATAGTAGGCTAAAAGAAAACTTTAAATCAACTAAACAAATGACGCATCTTAAAACCAGTTCCAAAGGTCACTTTATTAAACAATCATCCTACAGACGTACATCAAATACAGCCAAAGCGCCTTCGAACATCCTCATGTTTATCTTCAGTGGCGATATAATTAACAAGAAAGATCAATCATGCTTAAAGCATTAATTATGAAACACTTTCCAACTTCAATGCAATTTTATTTAAACATGTCTAAAATGCAATACATTCCTCGGTAATATTTTAAAACTTATCACAATACTACATTAATTTATTATATTTGAAAACTTAAACCTTCATCGAAAAAAATGAACTTCATTCAATTGACGGCATTGAAATATAAATTGCCTTGTTTAAACATCTCTAAAATGTGATACATTACTCGGTAATAATTTTAGAATTATCATAATACTACGATAATTTATTATATTTGAAAACTTCATCGAAAACAACTGAAATTAATTCAAATGACGTCATAGAAAAAATAACACGCCTGGCTCTCTCTATAAAAGCAGCATTTCATTCATAAATAATTTTCCATTCATGTCATTCATCACAATACTATAATAATTTATTTTATTTAAAAATTAAGACCATGGAGCTACAAGTAATTAAACTCTATGCTTAAAACTTCATCGAAAAAAATCCTTCTCTTTATAAAATCAATGAATATTTCATTCATATCAGCTACGGAGACTCCATGAACTAAATGATTTTGTGTTAAAGAAATACAGCAATTCTAATACAACTCATTCTACATATTTTGCTGTTTACATTTTACATAGGTGAAAAATAGGCTTCCTTGTAGGAATAATCAAATTTGGATGAGCATTTAAACTCAAATATATTGTAATTGCGCTGTTTCAGTATGTAGATGCACAGAATTTAAACAAAAATAAAGTGGTTTTAGGACGGATACAACACTCAATATGAATTAAAAAGAACTTAAAAAATCACGATTTTGAGACAAGATAGATGCCATATATCATTTTGAAGTGGGTCACGTGATCTTTTCATACCATGGTCACGTGATCGCTTCATATAAGAGGTGTTATTATTATTTTAATTTTTATTTAAAAAACTACTGAATATATTCCGCTGAATTTTTTTTTATATATTTTATGGAACAATTTGAATACTACCTCAAATTTTCGAAGCAATTTGTGAAATTTAAATCCGCTTAAAAAATGTTTGAAAAATTAGGTCCCATAGGGCTCAACGTATTTCATTTTTTCAACCCGGGTTCAATCCAAAACTGATTGGGTGATATTATTCATTTATATTCCCATAGGCCCTACAGACCGTCTGAACAACATACTAAAATTTCATTTTGATTAAGTCATTTTCACGGCAGTTATCGTGCTAACGGACAGACAGACAGACAGAATGAACAAAGTCATAAACACTTTTCAACTTTGTTGTAAAGTGCTAAGAACAGATGTCAACATGCTTAAATACAATCTACCGCCGTCAAACGAAATTTGCATATGTTAGAAACTGTCAGCCGTACAAATTGGTGTATTATAAAACAGATATAAATTATACAATATATACATAGCTCAAAGATAAATATTTTAAAAAAACTGTTTAAAAGTATTAAATATTGAAGAACAATATTATAAATTAAGGTAGCTATGTAAAGGTTTAACTTGCACGGAATCGAGAACGCGTCGCCAAGCATAGCTTAAGACCTGAACAGGATCAATATTACAAATAGAAGAACGATATATGGTATATATATATATAAAAGAAAACTATTGTGATGGGAATAAAATCTTGAATCTTCATTTTGGATAAATGCACGCGGCTCTAACATCTCCCTAGACACAAAACATCCTTTTTCTATAGCTGTGTGTTTATCTGTTTGTCTGTGCGACACATTATCTCTCGAATAGAATTGAAATTAGGTACTATTATTTCAAACAGTGAATGTATGAGCGCTTTTGATTTTAAAATAGATCGGATATTAAGGTTGTAATTTTTCGAACAATTTTTTTTTAAACTTAAAAAAATTATACACATTTAAGTATTTTAAACAATGATAAAAAATAGCAAATTTAAACATACATTTTTATTAAGAAGTGAATGGCGTTATGTTTGGGAATCTATTAAGTGCGTGTTTTAAAATATTGCACGCTTGTTGGTCTAAAGCGGTGCAAAATCATAAAGAATTATATAATATAGGATTATTATTATTAAATGAGTGGATCTAGATTTATCCAGAAATGGGTTGACACTTTATTGGTACTTTTCCTACGTACATAGTGTAATGTATAGGGAAAGTGTTGTGGTCCGAAAATTCGAATTCGAGACTCCGTTAGAGCACGTTCAAGCATACCAGAACTCAAATGAAATGTTTTTGAGGTGATGTATGTGGATGTGTGTGGATGCAATATCTCACGAACGAGTGAAGCGTTTCAAATAAAATTTTGTATGGTTATTACAGTTAGCAACCCCTCCCCCCCCCCCCCCAATTTTTGAATATTTTTTTTAAATCTATAGAAAACATCAGCAATTCCAATAAGGATAAAAATATAATCATTTGATAAGTAATATTTTTCATTAGATGACTGATTATGCAAACTTTAGTGCGCTAGCATGAACCATTTACGATATATTGCAAGTTTTTCATCGTCCAATATATTTACTTCTCATCTGCAATTTTCGGCGTTTAACTTGGCGAAATATCCCCAACTTGGCGATTCTTTTAAATAGTACCACATTGGTGAAAATGTTGCCAAATTGACAGAAAAGAACGCCACAGTAGCGAATTTGACACCAAATTGAGAATATCTTATTAAAAGCTTTTAATATATGGACTATATTGCTTAATGGATTCTAGCAATATTTCTACCTGTCAAGTCAGATTTGCGCAAAATATAAGTTAATTTGGTATTTTGAAATAGTTAAGTATACAATTCATTGTTAAAAGTACTGGGCCGTGGATCTTGTACGTCATTATTTCGTTGTGAAAGAAGTGAAATCATTATACAGGGAACACTGTCTTATGTAGTGAAAGTCATGTGCTGCCCGCGTCAGATATTTCATGCGTGAATATCAGTCTTTTATCTAAGTATAATTTTTAATATAGATAATCGACATTTTTCTTCCTTTACAAGTAACTTGATATCTACTGAAATAATAATGCCAATTTCATGAAATTTCTTAAAGTCATTTTATTCGCTGATAAGACTATTGGAATCTCGGTTAGATTTAAGCATAAAACTGTTTTAACTATTGCTATCTATTTCCCCAAATATCGCTATTTGATAATTTGTAGGTAATGTCATGTGTAGAGTACATCAGATTTTTAATGATAATATTAGAAATAAACAATGTCTATCAAAGCACATGAAGACATTAATAGATACAGAATATACATGATACATGATATACATAAAGACATAAGTGCATTAACAAATCATTTCTTTTTCACGACTTTCACTGAAATTACCAAGTAGTTCACCAAGGAAGATGAGATCATTTTTAAGTATCACATAACATTAGATACCTCATAACACACATTCTGGGAGATTTTTGCTAACGAAAATGGGACAACACTCATCTTTCCATTTCTCTTCCTTGTGGTTACTAAGAAAAAAAATATCCATACAAAATTCAGAGCAAAGTGCACCTCTATTTGATATTCATGGGAATATTACTTAATGTATTCAGAACTAGCATTATTAACTTGAAGAAATATATTCAGAACTAGTATTATTAACTCGAGGAAGAATGAAGAAACGGTATTTTCTATAGAAAGCTGTACGTGGGGAATATGTAAGTATATATAATCCTAATAAATATACTTTTTAAGTGTCATTTAATTCTTTTTGTTTATAATACCCAAATTTTATAGCAAATATTACTACACCCCTACCCAATTTAAAAAAAATAAGGGGTTAAGCATCTTCACTCTTACAAGGGACTTCGTGCTACTGATATTGCAATTGCAGGCAATTGATACTTTATTATAAGCATTTGTACGAGCTGATTCGAAAAATAATTCTATTGGTGATGGCGTAGGTTTCGTGAGTTTGACATAATTTAAATATTTTAGGTCGTGATCAAGCGGATTAAAAGTAACATCCTCTTTAACAAATATCAATTCATGCTATTGAAGAGGGATCCCATTTCATTTCCTATATGTACCACACAAAAAATTATGTGCTCCGGTCTTCACAATATTTTTATTAGATAATTTTGGGCAATAGCTGGAGATAAATATTTTCGTAATTCTGCAGATTGTCAGAAACAGGCGTTTGTGAAGTACACCTATAGTAATCCATAGTTTTGCTGATTGCCTTTTACACTTCGTTGACACATTAATTCTAATAATGTTTTACCAAGTGGCACTAAAAATAAATATTTTGAACTCGTACTTAAAAGTAACTCGCATTTCCGATGGGATATACGATTGCAGAATTTTTTTATATTCATAATAAATAAATGAAATCTTTCCTAATTAGATGCAAACGCGATATTCACTTACGCGAAGTCCATTGTGAGCTGTTATTCTACTCAAGTATCCAACTTACTGCATGCATTCTTAAACAATCTTGTTATTTTTAGCTTATTTTATAATACAATATTTAAGTGTGTTTAAATTTAATTACTCTATCAAATCTGTATTTTGATTCATTACCCTCTCTAAGCTAAATAAATTGGAAAAGTTTTCTTTTTCCCTTGTGAAGGTGTTGGGCAGTCAGTATAGTTCATAACAGATCGTTATCTATACTGTCAGAAACGCCTTTCTCTGAATCCAGTTTTAGTAACTGCCCCTGAAGAGATACTAAGACTTGGATTCAGTTAATCTGAATTAACATTTCAAATCAACCCTCTTTTATTTTGGTTAATGATACTGATGTTTACCTTTGTTACGATCTCTTTCTTCCCCTTACTAGTGGTACTGATAGACAACTTTATGCAATTAATTTTAAATATGTTGAATTAAATACAGATAAATCTTTAGACTTTTCATTACATATAAGTAAGTCTATACCCGTGAATGTATATCAGCATTGCTCTAAATCTGAAAAAAGTAAGTTTCTTTTGTATTTTTCTCTGCGATTATTTCATCTATATTTGCATCTGGATATTTCTTCAACGAACAGGTGAGTTCTTGCATGGCTTAAATTGCGATAATTTTTATAATTTTAGCAATTACATTCATCCTGCTGAAAATAAAGTAAGTCATTCATTTCATTTCATTTTAGTAGATAATTTTGGGTCTTTGAAAAGTAATAGTCTGAAAATGTGTTGAATCATTAGCACACTATTTAAATTTATAAACCAGCTTATGCATTGATTGTCCTTTGTTTGAAATACTTCGACAATTGAAAGCGCATGTAGATAGTATATCACTAACCTTCGAAACATAAAACAATATAAAATAAATGTCTCATCCACCATAGTCATTTGAGTGTCTGATCCAAACATCTCCACTTGTTTGTCCCCGGTACAGTGCCTACCAATCTATATACCATTCTGAACTGGCCGTTCAAGATCTAGCCTTCAAATCCATAGATGAGCGGTTCAAATCACTGACACCTTGAATCACTGATGACACCTGAATATGCTTGAATGGATTCCGAATTCACTCAAAGTCATTTACCTTAATCAGAGGAGAAATTGCAGTGAATGACAATCCGGGATTACAGTACAAAATCCCTCTACATGTAGAAAATCTAATTCATAAAATAAAAAAAGAAGTTGAGGAATTTATGTAATTCATAAACATACTATTTTCCCAAAGTTCTGATATGTTAGCTCTTCGCTCACAAGTCAAATAAAAATTGACACAAATTCGATGCCGAATACAAAAGTAATATATTTTTATTGTCCTTAGTTAAAAGCAGGACCCTTACTGACGGTCAGTGGAGGAGATACGGATCCTCAACCCCAGCGATTGCATGGGCCGCAGGAGGTATGGAGGGATTTGTAGCTCAATGTTAATGCATGATAACATGAGGACTAATTCGAAGGGGGCGTAAAGGTGCAGCATTATGTTCAGCTACTACTGTAAAAATTGTTTTGAATCTATATTGTTTAACATGCTTCTCTTGTTTCTTGACCCATTGACTTAATAAGAAATATTTAAGTCAATTGTAAGATTCAAAATTTTAATAAATTTCTCGTGGCCGTCTAATTACTACTCTAAACCTTAGGGTGAGTCGAATTGCCTGGATAGTGTAATTGTAATGTTTTAAACTGCGGAGGGGGCTCAACTAGGCCAATATCCACTACTGTCGGCGTCTGCTTTTGTTCATCTATAACGCGGAAAAATGATGCATTGCTTAGGGACCCGGGATTCATAAACAAACAGTTTATGAATAAAGCTCAATTAATAGGGGATAGTACGGGGAATAAAAATTCTGTTGGCGCACTAGTAATTCCCTCCCCCCTTTTAAATATCTAAATCGTCTATTCGACGATATTCAAATTTGGCATACAAATGCAGTGTAACAACGAAGTTAAAGTATAAAAGAAAGTTAAAAAATAAAATCCTAGTTAAAAACATGCATTAAAACAAAGTTATGATACCTAGTATTGTTTTATTCTGTGATTTTAACTAAGATTTTACCTTCTGTTTTCGGCTCTTTTTACATAAATAAAATCTGTTAAAATTTACGTGTCCTTCCTTTAGAAAATTATTTTCTTCAATATCTTACCCAATTCTGGCTTCCCCATTTACAGTTTACTTTAAAATTACAGAAACTAAACTACAGTAAAAAAAAATTATTTTATCTTTGTTTTACAAAACTGATAATTTCGCGACTGTAAATTGCCTAAATCACCATAGGTGTTAAATTCTTTAACCAAATATTTTAGTTGACATTTTTTAGAATTTTTAAAGTAAGAAGCTTTGAGGAAAGCGAGATAATGAGTGGAATGAATGTGTTCACAAAGTGAAAAAAATTCTTGCTAATGAGCACGGTCCAAAGGCTTCACATGGTAAACACACTTAGTATTAGATCAGTTTGCAAATTAAGAAGATGATCCGTAATTATTGAAAGAAGTATTCCAAAGTTGAATACAAAGATTAGACGATCCATGCTAGGCACATTCTAAGTATCATGCAAAATATATCTGGAATAATAAATAAAGTTAAATTAAAGCTAGTGTCACATAAGGATTAATTTCAACTAAAACTGTAAAGCAGAGAATTCTTGATATTGATATATATAACTTTTTTTATGCAGCACGTTTGACTTGTTACCAGAATTGAGAATTTAAATCATCTAGGGTGCCTTTAGGCAATTATAAGTGTGAGTTTTTCTTATATTTAGTTCCTATACATAGTCAAAAACTATTACAGATTACATTAATCTAGATTAAAAAGTTCATTCTGAAATAGGTTGTATCATTTATATAAGGGTAGCACAGCTAGATTTTTTTTTCAGTATCGCTTGAAAGTAAGTACTAAAAAGTTTGCAGACCTCCAAAGCAAAACTCCCAAAAAGCAGAAAATTTACATTCTGAAATGTAATTTAAATACCATAAATGTATCAAAACATAACTTTAAAATAACTATTTCTCCAACTAATATTATTTGCGTAGCACACTGTAAGTTGTATACTGGAAACTGTACTACCTTGTACTATAAGCTATAAAGCATCGATATATATGAGGGTTGTTAGATCACCGTACCCGTAAATGTCTAATTTAAAATTACATCAATCTTGGTGCTATAGAGGTATATTAATTTAACATCAACTTCGGCACCCTATTAAATGCCACTAATTAAGTCGCAACTCCTAATATAGACACGAGTGATGTATATAATGCTATAAATTGAAAGTACCTGTGTTTTAATTTTTTGTTATTTTGATATGTCATATTAATAGAGCTAAAACATTTGTAGGTTATAACGAACCCACTTAAATCGTCTCGCTTGCAATAAAAATTAAAATAAAATATTCGAAAGGATTGAATGCTTGTATCAAAAATTGTCAAACATTTTACATTTAAACTTAAACTAAATCACTTTTCTAGCATTCCGTTTTTAGAACATTTTGTTATTTTCCCTTCAATATATATGTATTTTCCCTACAAAGAATATGTAAAAGAAAGTATTCTTGAAAGTCCGCCTCTTGTATTGGGAGTTACAAGGAATACGAATCAATCGTTTTTCAATACTGCATCTATATGAGTGTATCTGTTTTACTACGTGTGTCTGTAGGCATGCTATATCTCAAACAAATTGAACTAGACAAAATTATTTTAATGGATATTTGCCTCACCACATGGTCCAACCTATAAATACGATCCTGGCATTACTTCTCTCCGGATAAACTAATATGTATTTGGTAAGAGGATAATATCATCTAATTTTTACTTTCCTTATATACAGTAATGTATAAGGAAAGTATTGTGACGGGGTCGAAAATTCGAATTCGAGTTTTCGACGGAAGAGCACGTTTCAAGCATCCCTGATCACGAATCGAACACTTTTAAAGTGATGTCTGTGTGTGTGTGTGTGTGTGTGCATCAGTGAGTCTGTGGAGACGATAACTGATGAGCGAATGGACCAATTCGAACGAAATTTGGTACAAAAATTACAATCCGCAAACACTGGAAGTCTATTGTTTTTATGCGCAATTGAATGTTTAGAACCCCCCCCCCCCCTAAATTTTCGAGTGAAATTTTGAAAAAATCGTCAAAAAATCAAAATAAAGTTACGCAAATAGACATTTCTTATGTAATTTTTCATTAGAAAATGATTGACATAAATTTTAGAACGCTGACATGAACCGTTCTCGAGATATTGCACATTTTTTCAAAAAAATTATCAAAAAGTCATATAAAATTAAAAAAAATATTTTCTATTGAGAAACATGTTCACTTTTCATATGTAATACCATGCGATGCATTCTGGTGACATCATTCTCTTGGAGTTAGCTCGTTCCATTCATGAAAAAAGATACTTTGAGTAATACTTTTGCATTTGAACGCTAATAGTCATTTATCTGCGGTAAGAATAACTTATTTCTCCGTCCATAACGCTTGGCGAGATTTTGGCGACGAATTTGGTGGAATGTTTCCAACTTGGCGCCTTTTGTAAATGTTGCTAAATTAATGAAAAACTCGGCAAATGGACAAAAATGACGCTAAATCAATGAAAATGACGACTCATTGACGAAAATTCAATATCTTGGAAAGAATATAAATATCTACTATAAAAATAATCTATTTTTCTTTTACTGTAAAAGTAGTAAATTCAGTGCATTATATAAGGAAAGTCATGTGCTGCCCATATCAGATTTTTTTATTTATAATGATATATAAGGACTCTATGCCCTAAATAAATTTATTCTTTTTCGTTAACTTTTAGTAATCACTGTGGTCTACTTTAAGATTTTAATCATTATATTTTTTGACCCCGATATGCTGGTAATGGGTAGGTATTGCGGCCACCAAAAATTAGCAATGTACTAAGTAATATCAATTTAAAACAATAACAATTATATTTAATCTACAAAGAGTAGTATATTTTAGCTGCACATTTGCATTTTAGAGTTAATCAGTTAATAAATAATCAGCACAATGCCCATCGATTTTCAGACAAGTCGGGAAAGGGTAAAGCTCTTCATTTTTCGAACAATGGTTTTAGATACTTTAAAAACCTTATAAAAAAAGTTAAATCTTAAACAAGAAGTCATTTTACGTGTAATGGAATAGAATAATATGGCATTCTTTAAGAGACACTAACACGGTCCGGTTTCGAAATATTGCTTAAAGTTTTGATTTAAAATGAAAAAATCACTAAATATGAACTTAAACCATTATTATCAATGACGCGTTACAAGTGCATTTAACCAAAAAAGAATTGAATTTAATTTAGTTTTATTTCGATGCATTCTGGGGATAATAATATTATTTTCCCAGTTGCTCTCCACCGCAATTTCTCTCAAGATTCAAACGATTTCAATTGAACTTAGTATGCTTTGTTTATTGGTAGCAACAGTAAGCTTATTGATTTTCAGCTTGATCCAATCCTAAAGAGGTCTAATTTTCGCTATCCCAGAATACCGAAATCCTTTGCATGAAAAGTCCGACTTTATTTTCTAATGATTTATTCTCATCTGAGGTTAAGCGAAATGCGCAGATTAGCACAAATAATAAGATTCAAGATTCTATAGTGAGAGCTATTCACAATAACACGTTTATTTGAAACATAATATCGAAATGCATTCATTTGTATGGAAAGTCATTTGTACGGAAGAGTTTTATTTCCCGGTGTGTATTATTTATTCTTAGCTTGACTTAAGCGAAATGCACAAATGAGCACAATGACGTGATTCAGATTCTATAATGAAAGCGATTGTCTAACACATTAATTTAAGAAATAATATCAAAATGTGTTAATATTTATAAAAATTTCGATTTTATTTCCTAATAATTTATTCTCATCCCATTTTAAGCGAAATGCACAGATGAGCACAATAACAAGATTAAGATTCTATAATGGCAGCGGTTGTCAATAAAACATTAACTTTATACATACTATCGAAATTAGTTCATTTGTATAGAAAGTCCGATTTTCTTTTCTAATGTGTATATTATTTATTCTCATCTCAGGTCAAGTGAAATGCACAGATGAGCATAATAGCAAGATCCAGATTCTATAATGACAGCGATACTCAATAGCACACTCACTTAAAGACATAATATCTAAATAAGTTCATTTGTATGAAAATTCCGATTTCATTTTCTATTGTATATTATTTATTCTTATCCTAGGCAACACAAAATAGACAGATAAGCACAATAACAAGATTCAGATTCCATAATGACAGGGATTCTCAATAACAAACTCATTCAAAACTTCGTTGAATGCATGGAGATACGATAGGATAAAAATAGTCAAACCTCCTCACAGTGTTTAGAATAATAATAGTTCTACGGTGGAGCATGTACAGTATACAAAAATAAGGAATTCAAAGCGAACGTTGTCGGGAACGGAACATTAGACGAAATGTATGTTGGTTAATGTTTCATTGCCAAAGGTTCTGATTTCAATGTAGTGGTAGGGCGGTGGAATAAAATTTAAAGTAGAACGAGAGCGAAAATGAACTAGACATGGGTGCCTGGTGAAATATTCATGCTCGCAATGTGGAGACTTGCATTTTCATTGTCCTAAAAGTCTAAGAAATGGATAAAATCATAACGGAATTACTAAGAAATCGGATGATATACATATAGTATTAGATAAGAAAAATAGTACTATTTTATGAATAACTGTATGGTAAGAAACACAGATGCGATGAGTGAAAATAATACAAGATGCTTTAGAAAAGTGGTTATTTATTTACTTATTAAAATAGATAATGTAAATAAAAATATTCAAAATAAGGTTTGATCACAAAGATAAGGTAACTCAGTTCGATCTCTATGGGGGTTGTTATAAAAAAAAATTTGACACGTGTCCAGCAGAGTAAAAGTTTCAATAAGTAGAACATTCTTTGCCATTTTATTAGTTCAAATAAAAAAGATCCAATTTCGTAAAACATAAATTCACAAAGATACTGAAAAACAGATTGACTGACTTAGATTGGATTATTATGCCTGTCACAGGCTTAAATTCAAGATTTTGAGGACACATTTAGGACTTTTACGGCAAACCTAGGAATTCCTTTATTTTTGGTGAAAACTTTTATTGGATTCCGCGACTTAGTAATATAAGTATCGACTTGTATAAGAATCGATTTAGTAATATAAGTACTTTGTAAGTACAAGTATCCGTCTAGGATCAATGAAATAAAACTCGTAATCTTCTTTTGGAATCACCCTGTATTTATAAGATTCTCAGCAAAATAACAGAATCGCTTTAAAATGATAGAGCATAAATATAATATAATAATGTACAAATGTGCGAAATAAAATATTTCACACACATCACCACCTCCCGATTAGTTTTGCTGCTTTTACCATTCACATGCACTTAAAAGTGTTAAGTGGTGATAGTAATGGCTTATGACATAAGATAATAGGTGGTGAGGGTATGACTATGTATGAAAAATCCAGACCACACGACAGACCCGAAGGCTTACTGTAGCTATATGTGTAGCCGGAGTATGACTATGTGTGAAATTCCTTGATGTATTGAAAAACCCCGTTTAGAACAAAATATATTTTTAACTCATTTCCTCTTTGTGCAGACATGTACAAAGTGATATACCCGTTAAAAAGCTTCATTCTAGTGTCAGTAAACCCAGTTTTTACCCATGCTTTTTTAGTATGCATGATTGAATATTGAAGGAATGCATTTTTGTCTAAAAGGGATGTATATTGGATATTACCATGTATCAGCATGAGTTATGTTACTCAAATTATAAGGAAATTCCGTGAATATTTGAAAAGTTTACTTATATAATTATACGAGTCATTTGAACTGATATGAGTTAAGAAAGGCATCCCCAGATTCTGACTGTGTACGTTTATACTCTCATTATTTATATGGCAATTTGCAATGAATATAAAAACTACCAAAATGCATTTATAATGATTTTCAATTGTTTTGAACGGGATTTAGGTGAATCTGAGAGGGTTATAAAAATTGGTTCAATATAAATAATTTTGGTACAACAACATGCTTATTTAATGCATCATTAAAAGTAATAATCCGAATCAGATTTACATGTATAATAATAAAGAATAAAGTTTATCTGTGTAAATTTACTGCTTAGTAGATAATTTCAGTATAACAGCATGCTTATTTAAGGCATCATTAAAAATAATAATCCGAACCAGATTTACATTTATAAAGAATGGAAGAAAGTTTGTAGGTGTAAATGTACCGCTTAGTAGATAATTTCGCCGATTTTTATTCACATAAATTTTTACAATAATTTGCGAACATGTTTTTTTTTCTTTAAGTTAGTTCATGTTATTGCACATGTAGCTTCCAAAACCGGTTGTTTATCTATTTCATCATGGAATACTTAAATTCGTTAATCACATTCACTGAGCAAAGTGTTCCGAATACTTCTCTTTGTTCATATTCTTCCCAGGGATTTTATTTACGTTTCATATTTTCTAGTTTGGTTTGACAAAGCTTTTGGCCTCTGTTACGTCAAGTGTTAAACTTTGTTGACCGATGCATCTGCTTGTGTGGCTGCTCTATCATTTTGCCCTCCAGAAGAAGGCTCATTTTTGCCTTTGAAATTGAGTCTAGAAACAAAATGTATTATAAATATAATATTTATGTGTGTGTGTGCGTAACTAAATAAACTTCCTGAATGGGGCTTTGAAAATGAAATGAGAATGTAATAAAAAGCAATCAGAAAATAGCAAAATAAACGAAAATAATCTTAATAATATTTAACAAACACTGTACAAACTGAAACATTAATTTCATATTAGATAGTCAAACTAAATTTTGTATACATACCATATGTTGAGGACGTAAAGAGCTTTGTACATTACTTAATATTGTTTCTATGTATATGGTTCATAACAAAGTCTTTGTCAATAAAATTTTACTGCTGACTGTCTTCATAAGAATTGTTTTACACACAATATAAATAATATTCTTCCTGTAGTTGCATTTTATGCTAAAGACACCCGCAAATTCATTTCATGAAGAGCTAAATATATTTAATTACAAGTAACAAACTCCAATTTTTTTTCTTACAATCTTAACAAATTTCTTCCTAAAAATAAGTTTTAACCTATAAAATATATATTACATGAAATGAACAACGTCATAATATTTTTTTATATTATAATCGACTTCAATGCAAACCTAATTACCACATGTTTATAGACCCCATCTGAAATAACTGAGATTGAAAGTTTAAGCTTCTAAATGACATTTAATGCACTCCATGTTAGCATAGGTCAAGAGTGGTTTAAATATTTGGCACGCTAAGAATAATTTAGATACTTCGCTTTAACTCATGAGTTGCATTCAAGAGCTGTGTAACTCAGGAAATAATTATTCAGCCCACGATTTGCAGAAGCGCATTTTATTAAATATTTGCATGACTTTTGTCTCTATTACGTTTTAAACATTCTTAAATTGAATTATCTGTAAATTACGCACATCTGTCAAAAATGTGTATATTAATTACTCACTACATGTTAATAATTGATATTATTTTCTATAATTTATATATTAAATTAGCTATGCAAATACCCATTCGTCTTCTATAATTCTTCTTACTTTGTGCATTTCAATAGCAAAGTACATAAACAAGTTATATACATACATATATATATATATATATATATATATATATATATATATATATATATATATATATATATATATATATATATATATATATATATATATATATATATATATATATATATATTTATATGTATATATATTATTTTGCTAATATGATTATACATATTAGCAGAGATATTCATTTTACTAATATACATATCTATATGTTTCGATTTTGGATTAGATAAGGGATTTTTTCAGAATATAGCTCTTAGTCAACCAATTTTATAGTAAAAATATTGTAAAGGGGTCATAAATCCAACTCTTGAATTTTAATATAAGTTTACACATACTGAGTATCCCCAAGTATCTATCAATCCTTTTTCACAGTGATGTACTGTAATCACTGTGATCAAAGATAACTGTGGAACCTATTGAACTATTCAAATGAAATTCGGTAAGACTGTTGCAGTCAAAAAACTTGAGATGCCTATCAATTTTCGAAAGATTCGGATTATGGAAGGCCCTCAACTTCCCAAGCATATTTTTCAATGACTGAAAAAAACGTTAAAAAAGTCAATTATATTATTTTAATGAAATATTTAATCAAACTATGTAATACGTAATATTTAACTTAAGAGCTAATTCCGTCATTTATAGGATGAGGAAACATGCACATTTTCTTTACGATTTTGGCCTAAAATGGAAACTAAATTCTAAAAAAAATTAAATTAGCTCATTATTATCAAAATCAAATTTGTAAATAATTTTTAATTCCGACAAAATATGCAAATAAATTTTGATTCCGATAAAATTTGTAAATAACTTTTACTAGTACTTCTGATAAAAAATCACTAAATAGCATTTTTGAGAAATTTTCACGCAAAAATACAAATTTTGCGTATCTACAGAAATCTTGATATTCCTCGAAAGAATCAAGCAATGTGCTCAAACTATTTGATGCTAATTTTAGGTGGTAACAGCAATAAACCTATTTATTAGTTTCCAAACAAGTATAAGACTCAGAAAGCTCTGATTTATGTTACTGTTCAAATATTGTACCGAAACTACATAAATTTGTTAATCTGCAAAGAAAGCAGTTTTGATTTCAATTTTAAAATAAAGTCAATAAGCAATTCTAAAAAATGCATGGAAAGAAAATAGAAATGAGTGAAAAAGGGAAGAAAGGAGTAAGTAAATAAAATAAGCTCAATGAGGTTAACGTTAAATTTCTTTTTTACTCTACCCCAAAAAGTAAAAAAAAACCCTTATCTGATGGGTTTTTTATTATTGCTTCCTTTTAATTTTTTATAGCACGGTAATGTCGCTGTGAAAACAAAACACGGTAATGTCACATGAAAACAAAACAAACGAAGTTCAAAATTACAATTTCGAAACCAGTTAAATATATGTTTAAATAAATAATAGACTGGAACGTGTGCATATGGTTACACACAAAATATAGTACAACTCTAACATTTATGTTATTCTCATATTAAATACTAATCGTTTACATATTTATATTGTATTAATGCATTTCACTGCATAGGGTTACACGTAGAAAATAGTATAACTTAGATTTATATAATCATATTAAATACTAATCATTTACATATTTGTACTGTATTAATGCATTTCACTAAATCTCTAGCATTTTTAATAATATATCATGTAACTGCAATAAAAGCGTTTAGTTAAAATTCACCTCATAATCAGTATTCTGCAAGATTATGAGGTTAAAAATCGTATAAAATAACACCAGACTTATATATAATTACTATTATTATTACATTTATTACTAAAGGAAGCCATTTAAATTGAAAACCCATTAAATGACTTAAACGTAAGATAGTCTACATTTTCTTCTAGAATACTTCAGTTTTGCTACACTTAAGCAACGAGACGTGTTTTACTCAAAATCCAATTATTCATTGAACCAACATTTCGGTTCACATATTAAAACAGAAACTAATTAAAAGTAGAAATTTATTTATAGCGCTTGTTTAAAAGTACAGTCTCGTTTTCTTAACTTGATGAGAAACGCTGCAGCGCTCCTAACGAATTCTGTAACAAAATTTTCAGTTCCATTATGTTACCTGTGTAAAAAATATCAAATCGTGGTTTTATCATAAACTAAGTCTGGTAATATATACTTAACGTTGAAATATAAGGCTGTGACATACGTAAAAGTAGCGTTTCATATGAAATAGCTCATGTTTTCATTTCTATTATATTTTAATATCAATCTGAAATATTTATAAGACGTTTCGATGAATTTCTGTTTATTGGATTTCAAACAAATTCACTTGGAAGTAAAAATATTTTTTTGAGAACTTAAAATAAAATTTTAAGGTTCAGAAATTAAGCAAAAATCTCCCCTTTCAAAAATAAGTATATTCTATAGTCTGATCTAGTGTGGCAATATCGGTTTAGAATTTGTAATCTTCGTATCCAAGTAAGATTCGGACAAAACAACAACTCTAAACTCAACTGAAAGTATGATATAAAAATTTATTAGATACAGATCAAACTTCTGCTAAAGTAGTATGAAATTCAAATCGTGTAGTTAAAAGCAGCATATAATAAAAAATTAAAAGTATGGCCCGATTTCGAAATTAAAAACAGCATTATTCATCAGGACTCACAAAAAACGCAATCTTGACTCGTCAGAGAAAATTCTATTTATAAAAAGTCTAATACCTGGCTAAAAGAAAATGTTTCTTTCTTTGCGAACTCCATGTTACACTCCAAATCCAATTGAATATTTATTTTAGTGCAGATAAATCCTTGTTGAATTGCAGATATAAATACAGAAATATTCTACATATCCCATTTCAATTCCTTTTCCTTCTTACTCAGACTGAACTGAATTCGAATTATAATATTACTCTTTACGAGTGTTTACGAAGATAGTACTACATAAATTGGTTTTAATACTCCAAATGCATATTATCACTGAGCCTCTAGAAAATATCAATTGGAAGACACAATATAGAGTGTAGCGTCGAGACAGGATTATGAAAGATATATATAAGATCACGAAAGGGCCAAACACATGCACTATATGGATATGTTTTAATACTCCAAATGCGTATTATCACTGAGCCTGGGGCAAAGATCAATTGGGAGATGAAATCTAGAATGTGGCGTCGGGGCAGGATTATGGAAGATATATATATATATATATATATATATATATATAAGATCACGAAAGGGCCAAACACACGCATTACATGGATCTGTTTTAATACTACAAATGCGTATTATCCCTGAGCCTGGGTAAAAGATCAATTGGAAGATGAAATCTATAATGTGACGTCTAGGCAAGATTAAAAAATCTAGAAAAGGTCGTTCGACGCAATCTAGAATATGTCATCGAGGCAGGATGATAAAATATATATATATCAGATTGTGAAAGAGCCAAACACATGCAATACATGGATTGGTTTTAATACCCCAAATGCGTATTATCACTGAGTCTGTCGAAAATATCAACTGGGAGAAATAAACTAGAATGAAATCTATAATGTCTGATGCAACGACTGATACAACCTTGAATGTAGCGTTGAGGCTGGATTATATCAAATATAAGATTACAAAGAAGCCAAACTCATGCATTATCAGGATTGGTTCTAATACTACTCTAAATGCATATTATCACATAGGGTGCCGAAAACACAAATTGTAAATAACAAATATATATATATATATATATATATATATATATATAAAGATTACGGAAGAGGCACATGCATTGCATGTGTTCGTTATGATGCATAAACTCGAGCACTTGATAAAGCTCGAATTAGAATTTTCAACCTCATCACGATTACGTTATACTACGTATATGGGGAAAGTAAAAAGCTCTCATTTAATGTAGATGTCAGTTAAGAAACATGTCTTTCCTTACACTGTTTTCGACATCGTTGTATTCACTATAATGGATTGAAGTGAAGTTTGCAAAGTTTCCTTCGACGATAAGAGCTTGCAATTCTGTCCCGATAACTCACGGGTAAAGGGTTGGCGGGCCAGTACAAAAATCCATAGTTCATTTCCGGTTGGGGCAGCAATGTTCTTTACAATGGCTCCCAAACAAATCAACCCTGTAGGTTAATGCGAAAATGTCGGAGGGCTGAAAGTGACCCTAGTACTACAAGCACAGATTCCGTGGAATCTGGTATATTTTGTGCCGATTTCAAATTGGGAGATTAAAAACCACGCAGAAAGCTAACCTGGAGGAAAAAATAGCAGCAGGAGGATATCCTGGGGTAAAAAAATCAGGAGATGGTCAGTCAGATTGCTAGCTATACGTCAATCTGACATTAGAGGGTGGAGAATTCAGAGTCCACTTCGGCAATAAGAGCTTGCAATTCCGTCCTAGTAGCTCAATGGTAGAACGTTGAATGACCAGTCGAATATCCGTGGTTCGATTTCCGGTTGGGACAGCAAGGCCCCTTACATGTTGCGGAAGGAAAATTTGTTTACGTTGTACTTGAGTGGAGACAGCAATTCACAACTAGACTGAAAAGTTTCATAAAAAAAATAAACCTTTCATTAAAAAAATCCTTGCTTAACGTATTTGGATTAAAGAAAATGAAGATAATTTCTTCAGCTGCACGACCCATACAAGGGAAATAAAAATAAAACATTTATTTTGTTACGGATCATCTTCAAGGCAGAAATGTGCTGCCTTTCCCATTCTACCTTTTTCTCGCCTTTGTATGAAAACGTGACTAGATTTCAGTAAGGGAAATATAATATTTTTAGGGGATTTTATGTTGGTTGCGTGTGTAAATCTCTTGCATCATGTTACATAGCTATTACTAATCGAAATTCAAAGTGAAAATCTAAATATTTCTGAGTGTATATATATATATATATATATATTTATATATATATATATATATATATATATAGTGTATATATATATATATATATATATATTAAGAATTTTAATTTCCTTGTATTATAAATACCAGAGATGGATCACTTATTGAAAATGGTCTGTAGAGCAAATATGAAAATAAAATGGCCTGAAGTGAGCATTTGAAATCAAAATTGACTCTACAATAAGCTTGAAAATTATAAATAGAACATCATAAATAAAACAGGTACTAAATAGGTATGAAATACCCTCTTTCCCTGTTCCATATATAAGGTAAGAAATTTAAAAAAAATTACATGTGGTGAAAGATTGGTGAATATAATCCCAAGATTAAAATTCATTTTAAGTGTTATAAATCATATATGCAATAAAGGTACTTAAGGTACTAATCCCCTTGTTCCCTGAATTATATATATATATATATATATATATAGTACATATATATAAATGAAATAAAACTACATAAATACATCATAGTTACATGTATTCCCAGTTAATATTCTGAATTTTTATGATATATTGCTTGAATTATTCCAAAAACAGAAAACAGGGACATGTATTCCAGTCCATATCAAATAACGCGATGAAATACAACATATTAGAGTGACCTCTAATAGCGATTTGCATAAGAGCAGGAAAGGGCTTCATCTCTCACCATCCGTGAACAGCGAAATCATGGTCAACGGGTGGTGAGTGGTCTTTCTTTTTGCCTAACATACACCAAAAATTAAATTCATGCTTATAAAATTTGCAACACCATGAAGGAATCATTAGAATTAAATTAAATTTATTCCGCAAACGACTTGTATTCATGTCGCAAATAAACGATTTGCTGTGTAAATAAACGATTAAATTTACAAAGCAAAAAAAACAATATTGCATGTCGAAAATCAGTATTTGGTGAAGCCAACACACGCTGCAATAAGTGTTTCTATACGACTTGGCATGGAATCAAACATATTTTGAATTTGTATCTGAGGAAGAGCATTCCATTGCTTCTATCCGAACCCAAAGTTCAGATATAAGAGCAAGACGCCGACCGACAAGTTACCAGATATGTTCAATAGGCGACATATCTGGTGAATAGATAAGCCAAGGAAGAAGCTGTATCTGTTGTGCAGAAAAGGAGTCTTGAACACTCCCAGAAATATATGGACGGGCATTGTCCTATTGAAATACAGCTCCAGGAATGAGTTGAAGAAACAAAACAACCAATCATATAATCAAACTAACCAACAAAACCTGCCACCCCCACCCTCCCAATGGAAGTTGTGGATATTCACGAGGAAGCAGAAAGTCCGCACACCCTCGGAGGAATCGGTGAAATTATGAATTTAATTACTGCAATTCAAAATATATTCTCAAAATTCAATATTCAGGACATAATACGTAAAATTACAGTAACTATCACCGATATGGAAAAAGTTGAGGGTCTTCTCAACAAACTATTTCTATTTATCCGTGCTATTGAATCTATCTTCGGTGCCCAGATAAATCCTACCAATCATGAATAGACACCCATCCAAATTAAATATCCTTTGCTGGAATGCTAACGGCTTATTCAATAAAATCGACGACCTAAGAAACCACTTAACTCGCAACTCTGCTGACATCATTCTAATACAGGAACTCAAAACAAAACTCCCAGACCGTTTAAAAATGCAAAACGTTACTTTCTACTATACACTAAGACACAGCGCCACTGGTCAGCCACTAAGCTATGGTGGTACAGCAGTTTACATCAAAAATCACATTCCACACACACATCTCCCAAGTTCAAAGACACATCGTCTTGAAAACACATTGATGGAAATCCTACTTCCTAGGCAGCAAAAACTCATCATTGGCTCTATTTACAACAAAATTAACTCACCCGACCCCCTTTATGACGATCTGGATCTCATACTTAAACCCACATCCCCTACTATCCTGGCCGGTGACTTCAATGCGCACCATTCCAGATGGAATGCACGCAGGACTAGCTGGGTAGGAAGAGAACTTAACAACTTTTGTATTGATAATAATTTAGACATTAAATTTCCTCCCCTCCCCACCAGACATAGTAATCACACCAACCCTACCACCATTGATTTTGCCTTATTAAAAAACTGTCCCTTCCCAGCCTCTGTAAATGTACTTAACCTTTTTACCTCGGATCATTTACCAATCTTATTAACGCTGCAACTAAATATCCCTCTTCCCGCCCCTTCTCTCCCTACTAAAGTTAACTGGAAAATTTTTTGTTAAACTTCTAAACGAGTCCCCCCATCCTCATCCCAACCATAATTTCCACCGATGATGTTGACAGGGCTATCAAAATACTAACCAAAACATTTAGCTTAGCACTCTCCTACATCACCTCCACCTACATTTCACAACCCTATCCCAAACAGTTCTATCCCCTTTTGCAGGCATTGGCGTCCAAGGACGCTAATGCCCGCAAAGGATGATCGAACTATTTGGAATAGGGTATGTCAAATACCTGTCTTTTGGGGAGGTTCTTCGTTTGGGATGGACGCTGTCCCACCCGTAAGCAAAAGGATGAAACGTATTCGTAAAAAGCACAAAAATATTCCCTTACTCACTCGCAACAATGCCACTGCTTACACAGAACAAGACAAGGCTAATCTACTCGCTGATGTATATGAAAAACAATTCACTCCACACGAAGATATTTTCTTCCCAAATTTCATGGAGGAAGCCGAGGATACCGTGAAGCAGTTTCTTAGTGCTCCAAATACTTCCCCCCGTCCCGACATTTTCCCCACTAACATAGTTAACTACATCAAAAATTTCAAAGAAACAAGAAGAGCCCCGGTCTTAACAATATTTCAAACAAAGCTCTTAAATCCTGCACTATTAATAAAATATTTTACATTACTGTTTTAAGCAATTCCATTTTCGATCTCAATTATTTCCCCGGGACTGGAAGCACGCCGCCATTGTTCCACTCCTTAAACCAAATGAAAATTTAAACTACCCATAAGCCTGCTGTCCTCTCTTGGCAAACTTGCTGAACATTTCATCGCCATCCAAATCAACAATTTTCTTGCTAATAACATCTTTCTGATCCCAGAGCAATTTAGTTTTTGACCGCTCCACTCTACAACACACCAACTGCTCCGCGTGGTGGAGTCCATCTCTGATGGACTCCAAAACAGGTCAGCAGTTAGAGGTGTACTTATTGACGTCGCTAAGGCCTTCGATAGGGTGTGGCTCATCGGACTCATGTACAAACTCATTCAGCTCCGTATGCTACACTCTCTTACCCATATATTATATTCCTACCTCAGCGACAGAACCTTTCATGTCCGTCTGAACAAGACACACTCACACACCAAACATATCCTGTCTGGAGTCCCCCAGGGCAGTAAATTTGGTTCCATTCTTTTTAACATTTGCATAAACGACATCCCTAGAACCAACAACACCATTCTTTGTTTATATGCGGACGACACTGCCATTTTTACCACACACCACAACACCAACAACCTACACCGATATTTACAACATCACATCGACACTCTCGAACCCTGGTTAGAGAAATACCGCATCAGAATAAACCCTAACAGATGTCAAACTGTATTTTTCTCACATCAACGTTTCCCGCCCCAACCGATCATAATTAACGATCAGCCAGTTTGCTTTGAGAGGACATGTAAATATCTCAGTGTCACTCTTGACAGCAGACTAACATGGAAACCCCACATTGCAAAACTTTAATTTATTTAAGATAAAATAAACTTCGTAAAAGCAGAACTGAGCTCCTTCCTGTATTCGAATGATGTCAGCATTGAAAATAAAATCCTACTTTACAAATCAGTTATCCGCCCCATCATTCTCTATGCCTCCCCAATTTGGGGCTACTCTGCGAAATCTATTATAAAAAAGTCCAAATCATTCAGACCAAAATCCTACGTTCTATCAGAAAAGCTCCAAAATATTTGAAAAACTTTGTAATATATTGAGATTTCAAAATTAAGACTATTAAGCAAGAGATGCGAAAACTCTCTAATAATTTCTTTGATAACCTCGCTAGGATCCCCAACGAACTGATCTATAATATGACCGACTACGATTTCCAAAAAGACCCAGAGCTATCCTAAATCCCGATTTAGACATCCCATACTGATTCCAGAATGAATCTCTCCTGCATCCCAGCAAAGGATATTCGCCTGTTCTCCCATCCACCTTATCTTCAAACCTATACAATAATTTAACCTGTCAGACCACTGTTTACAGCATTCTTTGTTTGCTACTCCTAACTTGTTTCATCAACATTATTGGCTCCTGAAGGACTAGATTCAGTGGAAGACTGTGACCCACATATATATTACCCGACCAGGGATACGGAGCTCTGTTCCAAGCGCCCTGCTATCGACAAATTACTGGCTGGCTGGGTACGACTTCAGGTTCCAGAACTTCTCTGATATACCGGTTACTGTTGAGATTACCCACAATTCTTAGCAGCTGAGATCAACCAAAATACTCATTGGCACCCCAGACTATCATGCTTGGTGTTCGTCCAGTATGCCGTTAGATAATGCACTCCGGAAGGTGGCTTTCACCGCTTTAGCGTCTAATGTGGATGCGATCATCACTGTACCCCAAATTAAAGCGGGATTCATTGGGGAAAACGACTTGTTGCCAATTGGAAGCGCCCTTTGTAGCCGCAGGCGTCGATGGTTTTTTGTCAGGGGAATCCTGCATAAAAGAATTCTTGCAAACAGTTCACTGGTGCAGCAGACGCTGATGAATTGGAGCAGACAATGACATACCTGTAGCAGTGCTCTAACGTACTGCCAATTGTCGAGATGAAGCTGTACGATCCATCACTGCCATGCGGATGAGGTGTCTATTATCCCGTGCTGACGTAACATTTCGTCATCCACATTCGGATTTGAGACTCGTCCGATTCTTTTGAGTCCACTGCTTAAACACTCACATCACTGTCGTGGCGTTGCGCTCTATACGATCTGCTATTGCACGATAAGAAAAATCCCTTTACGAAGGCCGATCATTCGTCCCCGTTCAAACTTGCTCATATGGCGCCCTTTGTCGTCGTAGAGGCACAGTGACTTCTCATGAGACTTTTACAGCTGGCAGACAACCATAGACTATTTTCAACGTCCCGACTTATTTATATGGCTAAAGCAGCTGTTCATAAGGCACTGCTCAACCCACGCAAGCTTGCTGACTGACATTCTAATCATTTACATAGCACACCCAAATTTGCATCTGCTGTAAGTTTCAGTTCATTCGCGTGATTCCTTCATGGTGTTGCAACTTTTACAAACATGAGTATAAATCGAGTGAAGGGATCTAGCAAATGTGGTATATCTATGCTGTGACATAATATCACATTAGTGCTAAAAAAACGAAAATGACGTATTTCAATAAATATTTCCAATCGACAAAACATTTTTAAAAATATATATATATTTGAACGCTTATATGTGTATACTTCGACTTTTCTCACTTAGTTTATGATAATGCTCTTTTTTTTCTTGAAAGATGAAACACGAATCTGCATAAATATTTATAGATTAATTGATACGTTTAATACATTATTCATGATTCTGCAACGACTTTGAAAATGCGCTGCGTAAAAATTGCTTTGGTCTGCTTTGAAGGAGCTCGCCACCAATTAAAATTCCCAGAGACATCCTAATAACATGCATGGATTGGAACTTCTATGCTGATAAAATGTATCTTTATGGGAAGTTGGGTGTTTCATTATCTAAACTCATTTCTTGAAGGAGCAGCTTTATTATGAGATAAAGAATACTTGTCTGCTTTAATTGTGAGCATTTTGAAATACTTTGGCATGCAAATTACTTCGCAAATTATTTTTTCTTTAAAATAAAATATAAATTGTACTATGGAAAGAATAAAAATAATATAATTGCGAATGCTTACTGAATTTCACTTTTAGTTTTTGTCTATACTCTTCACAACTGTCAATGAAAGTACAGTATTCTTATACTTAAAAGACAACATAATGCCAATTGAAATTATTAAACAGGTTTAAAAAAAGTCAATTTTCAAACCCTGCTGCCCCAACAAAGAATCGAACGACAGATATTCGTACTGGTCAGTCAAAGCTCTACCGTTCAGCTACTGAAACAAAGTTCAAGCTATTGTAGAAATATTGTAGAAATATTTGTAGAAATAGACTCAGTGTTCTTCACCTTCTAATGTCACATTGGGGTGCAAATGACAATCTGACAGACCACCTCCAGCTAATTTTACCTCAGGTTAGCCTTTTTATGCTATTTTTATCCCCTTGGTTAGATTCCTGCGGAATCGTTGTTCCCCCGATTTGAAATCGGAGCTCAATATCCCAAAATCTACTGAATCCGTGGTAGTCGACTTAGGGTCACTTTCAGACCTTTGCACTAACCAACATCTTTGCACTAACCTACATCTTTGCACTAACCTACAGGGCTGATTTGTTTGGGCCCCATTGTAAAGAATCTTACTGCTCTAACCGGGAATCGAACCACCGATGTTCGCACTGGTCAGCCGACACTACCATTGAGCTACAGAGACGGAATTACTTCGACTCTGTGGGTCCGTAAGTCCTACTTAGAGGTTAGTGATAGGGGAAGAAGGGCACGGTCCGTATGGATGTCTCCCCACAGAGTTACAGTCTAAATTGAGTGACACTTCCCGGTCATCCAAACCTTGCAGCTTTGGGTAAGCCGGACGATCTGGGTCGAAGAAGGAGTAGGAGCGGAATCGCCATCTTTTATTGTCCAAGTGAACTCTACAAAATATATTTTACAAATTTTGATAACGTTATTTTAGCTCAGGTAAAAAAATATATAAATTAGGTATTATCTTAAGTTATATTATCTATATATTATACAGGAATTCCGAGGAAATTTCTTAAACACTCCATTCTTTGTAAGGAAAAGTATATGAAGGTACACGTTAAATGGATCCATAGTAATGTGACGATTACCGAATGAATTAAAAGAACTGTAGCTCCCCTTGCGGAAAGTTTAAAAATTTGGGTATATCCCTCGGCAACAAAGAGGGATAGACGTAAAAAAGTCAATTACAAAGTTGTAGAACATGTGTTGTCAAATGAGTAGAAATCGGCAAGAGCGTAAAATGAGTGGGGAATGAGTAGACATCGAAAAGTGTTACAAAAGTATTCAAATGGGATAGCTTAGTGGTTAAGGCACGGATATTGTACTCAGAGGACCCGAGTTCGATTCCCCGCTCTGTCCAAACTATCCGCGTGTCTATGTGGAATACAAAAGTCATTCAGAGAGGTTGGTGGCAAGGGGATGAGGGTACAGTGTCTGTAGATATCACCCCCACTGGGTTCCGATCTGAATTTGGTGGCACTGTTTTTGCCTTTATAACCGATGCCTTACACCTTCGGGTAGGTCAGACGATCTGAGTCGAAAGTAAGAAAACATTCATGTATTTTATTGGTGAATGGTTGTCACATTCAGAAAAGCTGAAGTAAACACTTACATGCAGATGGATCTAATGCACAGCCTGTTCAAAATGCCCACCATCAGCAACAATACACATTTAAACTCAAAAAGAAATATTGCCGCGTGTTTTGACAAACACTGCAGGTACTTTCTGGTAGGTCGGACGGTCTGGTTCTCAACAACAACACCATTGCAGGGACCACCGTGTTGCAGTTTCTGATTATACGAATTTTGAAAAGTATTTATTGCGTTCCTGATGTCGATTTCGACAAATTAGATAAATCTCTACAACTTTGTTAGTGACGTTTTTCTTCTATTTTGCTTTATTGCTGAGTTCGTGTCCAACTCCGGATAAATTATCCGCTACAGATACTGCAATAGCTTTTATTCGATCGTTCATGGCCACTTTACTATAATAGATAGACCTAACGTGTACGCTCATGGGCTTTTCCTTACAAAATTATTTGGGTGCATAATAACTTTCCAAGGAACCGGGTATAAAAATGAGGAACCAAAAAAGTACAATGTCAAATAAAGACTTGAGCAAAAAATTATATTCAAAAATTATGATACACCCGTTTCTTTATTCAAAGTAATATGACGATAAATAGTAATATTTTCATACTGTTAATACTTGAGACATTTTGTTAAGGAGAATGTAATTACATTCTGCAAAAAAAAAACATTCAAATTCAAAATGTTCATTTTGCAAAGTAAATATCGAAAGCAGTGTTTTCCCAAGATAAGATACGTGTACCCCTGGGAGTACGTGAAAGAATAGTTGGGGGTCGCGAAAATATTTCATCAACGGTAGACTTGAGCAAATTAATGTTTTTTTTTAAACCAGTTTATTTACTTTTATTCTGAGGACTAAAAATGAAATTTAAACTCTGATTATACGAAACCAAATCTATATCTATATAAATAAAAATGAAAATCTGTCTGTCTGTCTGTCTGTCTGTCTGTTTGTCACACCATCACGGGAGAACGGCTGAACCGAATTTGATGAAATTTTGTGGGTAGCCCAGAAATAGCCCCACTTAAAATTATATCCGTGTTTTGAGTTTCTACGACCAGTGGTTCTCGAGATATTAGTAAAAAACGAAATTTTCGTTTGTCTCATCATCACGGAAAAACGGCTGAACCAAATTTAATGAAATTTGGTGAATAGCCTTGAAATATCCCCCCATAAATTTTGTCCAAGTTTCGAGTTTCTAAGACCTGGGGTTGTCGAGATATTAATGAAAAACGGAACTTTTTCCTAGGAGTTCTACTCCCTAACTCCGTGGTTTATCCAAACGAAAAGCTTGAAAATCGTTTGAAAGTGAATTAAAATTTAATCTCTGAGTTTGATGGGAGATTTTTTGCGTTAATTAGTCACTTTCTGAAAACATGAATTGTTTGAAGCATGATTTAAAGGGGAAATCTATCTCCATGGTTCATGGTTTATTTAAAACACGCTTTTACGGAACAATGAGAAGTATAGAGAAATCAAAATCGTTATTTAATTTCGCAGTTTATGTTATAAGACATGACATATTTAACATGTTATAAGATTCTATCTTATATCATGTTACTCAGAAACGCAATTAAATTAAATCTGTCTGTTAACTTTAATAATTATTTTTTCGATTTGAATAATAAATAAATGGATATAAAAATATATTTTAGAAAAGAACGATTTGATTTTTCTTATAGCATTTTTGACTGGATAATATCAATTACGGTCTTCAGGTTTAAAAATTATTATTATTTATATTTTCGGGGATTATTCATTCAAGGATTATTGATATTTTCAAGTTATTATGCAATTATTTTATTATGACAAAAATTGTTTAAACTCATATATTGTATGTTGTACGAATCTCCTACAAATACACGTGTATATCTTTTAATCTACGAGAATATAAGTAGTACAGGTATATTGACATATGTTTTGATATATATTGGCATATATTGGAATCAATTACGACCTTCTGGTATAAAGAGTACGGATATTATTGATGTTTTCAATTTATTACGTCATCTCTTTTATTTTGGCAAATATTTTTGAGACGCATATTGTAATACGGGTAATCTTCTACTAACACATTGGCATATTTTCTGATCTGCGACAATATAATTAGTACGGGGTTGCATATATTCATTCAATTCCTATTTTTTCTTCTGTAAATTTGCTTACAAAAGGGGGCAGGATGCTTTATTCTTCAGATCTGATCGTGAAGATAATTTTGCATAGTGAGAACATATATTCTTAAACTTCTCTTTAGGAGCAATAAATTTAATATTTTAACAGAATTTGCACATGATTGCGAACTTTAAGTTTCTTTAAATTATACGAATAACGGGTGTGCTGTTAGTGGTTAATAAATTTTAACATTTTAGGAGGATATATCATGTTGCTCGGCATCGCAATTAAATTAAATATGTTTGTTAATGTTTTTATTATTTTTTTTTTCGATTTAAATAATAAATAAATGGATAAATGGATATAAAAGTATATCTTATGAATGGACGGTTTGATTTTTCTTTTAATTATATTAATTGCTGACTGCGTACATCAATTTCATTTATTTTGGCAAAGAGTTTTCAAGCTTATATCGTATTTAGCTACTAAACTCATATATTGTGTTTAGCCAATAAATTCATATAGCCGATTGTTGAAACAGAAAAAGAGTAGAGCGGGTATATCTTCTAATACAATTGTAGTGTTTTCATTTAGTATATTGAAACGGGATAAGAATGTTTCATTCAGATCTGCAGATTCAAAGATACGAATTTGGAGGGATATCGCTAATTTGACAACTTTTCTTAATTTGCCAAATTGACGGAAATGTCGCCAAATTGATATAAACGATACACAAACAGCTGCCATAAACCTTCGGGTTGGTCGTGTGGCTTGGGTCTTCTACATATCAATGAAATTTTTTTTTGTTTTGTTAGAAGAGAGTACTGAAATGATGTTTGGTTAGCATTTATCTGTCAGACCAACTATCCTACTTAGTAATACATTTAGCAAATTTTTTAAATGTCACCAAATTGATAAAAATGTTTTCAAATCTATAAAAATATCTTGAAATTGATAAAATTGCGCTACATAAATGATATTAATTGTTTTTTGTTAGGGGATACTATTGTGATGATATTTCGTCAATTTGTCGCAAAGTGGAACTGTCAGTTCCACAGTCCCACTTGGCGATAAATTTGGCGATTTTTTAAAATGTCGCTAATTTGACGAAACTGTAGCCAAATGTTTCATAGAAATATAACTATTTAGACGATATTTTTTCTACCAATTTATTTGAGGCAAATGATATCATGTCGCTTAGCAACGGATTTAAATCCAATGTGTTTATGCGGCAGACGATTTTTATTAAATCCTTTCCGATTTGAATAATGAAGATATGTATATAAAATAAATTTCATTGCCATTTCATTTTGGACTGGATAATATCAATTATACTCTTCAGGTTTAAACATTATTATTATTGATATTTTCCGGAATTATTGATTCAGGGATTATTGATATTTTTAAGTTATTACGCCATTGTTTTATTGCGGCAAAAATTGCTGACACACGCATATTGTACGTTGTACGAGTAATCTTCTAGGAATGCACGGGTATATCTTCTGACCTACGAGAATATAAGTTTGTACAGGTATATTGGCATATATTTTGACATATATTGGCATATATATTGGAATCAAGTACAGTCTTCTGGTATGAAGATTAAGGGGATTAATTATATATTCAATTTAATACGTCGTCTGTTGTATTTTACCAAAAAACATTTGTGACTCATATTGCAAAACGGGTAATCTTCTACTAATAATCGGACATTATAAGTAGTACGTGTATATCTTCCCATGTAATTTTAGCACTTTAATTTTGACATATATTGGAATAAATGACTGTCTTCAGATTTAAAGATTACGGGTTTATTGGTATTTTCAATTTATACATGTAATCTACTAATACAGGTTATATTTTCTAATATTCGCGTATATAATTAGTACGGGTCCCATACAATTTTAACGCTTTTATTTTGCATATATTGATTCAATTCCATATTTTTTTTTATATTTGCTTACATAAGGGGTCCAAGATGTTTAATTCTTCAGATATGTCCATGAAGATAATTTTATATAGCGAGAACAGATATTCTTAAACTTCTTTCTAGGAGCATTATATTAAATACTAGCAGCATACCCGTTCTTCGTACGGAGTGTATAATATAAAGAAACTTGAAATTCATAATCATGCCCAAATTCTTATAGTATACTAAATGACATGTTTAATCAAAATATTCTGTTAAAATATTTAATATAATGCTCCTAAAAAGAAGTTTAAGAATCTCTGTTCTCGCTATATAAAATTATCTTCATGGACATATCTGAAGAATAAAACATCTTGGACCCCTTAAGTAAGCAAATATAAAAAAAAATATGGAATTGAATCAATATATGCAAAATAAAAGCGTTAAAATTGTATGGGACCCGTACTAATTATATACGCGAATATTAGAAAATATAACCTGTATTAGTAGATTACATGTATAAATTGAAAATACCAATAAACCCGTAATCTTTAAATCTGAAGACAGTCATTTATTCCAATATATGTCAAAATTAAAGTACTAAAATTATATGGGAAGATATACACGTACTACTTATAATGTCCGATTATTAGTAGAAGATTACCCGTTTTGCAATATGAGTCACAAATGTTTTTTGGTAAAATACAACAGACGACGTATTAAATTGAATATATAATTAATCCCCTTAATCTTCATACCAGAAGACTGTACTTGATTCCAATATATATGCCAATATATGTCAAAATATATGCCAATATACCTGTACTATTTATATTCTCGTAGGTTAGAAGATATACCCGTGCATTCCTAGAAGATTACTCGTACAACGTACAATATGCGTGTGTCAGCAATTTTTGCCGCAATAAAACAATGGCGTAATAACTTAAAAATATCAATAATCCCTGAATCAATAATTTCGGAATATATCAATAATAATAATGTTTAAACCTGAAGAATATAATTGATATTATCCAGTCCAAAATGAAATGGCAATGAAATTTATTTTATATACATATCTTCATTATTCAAATCGGAAAGGATTTAATAAAAATCGTCTGCCGCATAAACGCATTGGATTTAAATCCGTTGCTAAGCGACATGATATCATTTGCTTCAAATAAATTGGTAGAAAAAATATCGTCTAAATAGTTATATTTCTATGGAACATTTGGCGACAGTTTCGTCAAATTAGCGACATTTTAAAAAATTGCCAAATTTATCGCCAAGTGGGACTGTAGAACTGACAGTTCCACTTTGCGACAAATTGACGAAATATCATCACAATACTATCCCCTAACAAAAAACAATTAATATCATTTATGTAGCGCAATTTTATCAATTTCAAGATATTTTTATAGATTTGAAAACATTTTTATCAATTTGGTGACATTTTAAAAATTCGCTAAATGTATTACTAAGTAGGATGGTTGGTCTGACAGATAAATGCTAACCAAACATCATTTCAGTACTCTCTTCTAACAAAACAAAAAAAAATTTCATTGATATGTAGAAGACCCAAGCCACACGACCAACCCGAAGGTTTATGGCAGCTGTTTGTGTGTCGTTTATATCATTTTGGCGACATTTCCGTCAATTTGGCAAAGTTTAAGAAAAGTTGTCAAATTAGCGATATCCCTCCAAATTCGTAGCTTTGAATTTGCAGATCTGAATGAACACATTCTTATCCCGTTTCAATATACTAAATGAAAACACTACAATTGTATTAGAAGATATACCCGCTCTACTCTTTTTCTGTTTCAACAATCGGCTATATGAATTTATTGGCTAAACACAATATATGAGTTTAGTAGCTAAATACGATATAAGCTTGAAAACTCTTTGCCAAAATAAATGCAATTGATGTACGCAGTCAGCAATTAATATAATTAAAAGAAAAATCAAACCGTCCATTCATAAGATATACTTTTATATCCATTTATCCATTTATTTATTATTTAAATCGAAAAAAAATAATAAAAACATTAACAAACACATTTAATTTAATTGCGATGCCGAGCAACATGATATATCCTCCTAAAATGTTAAAATTTATTAACCACTAACAGCACACCCGTTATTCGCACGGAGTGTATAATTTAAAGAAACTTAAAGTTCGCAATCATGTGCAAATTCTGTTAAAATATTAAATTTATTGCTCCTAAAGAGAAGTTTAAGAATATATGTTCTCACTATGCAAAATTATCTTCACGATCAGATCTGAAGAATAAAACATCCTGCCCCCTTTTGTAAGCAAATTTACAGAAGAAAAAATAGAAATTGAATGAATATATGCAACCCCGTACTAATTATATTGTCGCAGATCAGAAAATATGCCAATGTGTTAGTAGAAGATTACCCGTATTACAATATGCGTCTCAAAAATATTTGCCAAAATAAAAGAGATGACGTAATAAATTGAAAACATCAATAATATCCGTACTCTTTATACCAGGAGGTCGTAATTGATTCCAATATATGCCAATATATATCAAAACATATGTCAATATACCTGTACTACTTATATTCTCGTAGATTAAAAGATATACACGTGTATTTGTAGAAGATTCGTACAACATACAATATATGAGTTTAAACAATTTTTGTCATAATAAAATAATTGCATAATAACTTGAACATATCAATAATCCTTGAATCAATAATCCCCGAAAATATAAATAATAATAATTTTTAAACCTGAAGACCGTAACTGATATTATCCAGTCAAAAATGCTATAAGAAAAATCAAATCGTTCTTTTCTAAAATATATTTTTATATCCATTTATTTATTATTCAAATCGAAAAAATAATTATTAAAATTAACAGACAGATTTAATTTAATTGCGTTTCTGAGTAACATGATATAAGATAGAATCTTATAACATGTTAAATATGTCATGTCTTGTAACATAAACTGCGAAATTAAATAACGATTTTGATTTCTGTATACTTCTCATTGTTCCGTAAAAGCTTGTTTTAAATAAACCATAAACCATGGAGATAGATTTCCCCTTTAAATCATGTTTCAAACAATTCATGTTTTCAGAAAGTGACTAATTAACGCAAAAAATCTCCCATCAAACTGAGAGATTAAATTTTAATTCACTTTCAAACGATTTTCAAGCTTTTCGTTTGGATAAACCACGGAGTTAGGGAGTAGAACTCCTAGGAAAAAGTTCCGTTTTTCATTAATATCTCGACAATCCCAGGTCTTAGAAACTCGAAACTTGGACAAAATTTATGGGGGGATATTTCAAGGCTATTCACCAAATTTCATTAAATTCGGTTCAGCCGTTTTTCCGTGACGATGAGACAAACGGAAATTTCGTTTTTTACTAATATCTCGAGAACCACTGGTCGTAGAAACTCAAAACACGGATATAATTTTAAGTGGGGCTATTTCTGGGCTACCCACAAAATTTCATCAAATTCGGTTCAGCCGTTCACCCGTGATGGTGTGACAAACAGACAGACAGACAGACAGACAGACAGACAGACAGACAGACAGACAGATTTTCATTTTTATTTATATAGATTTTAACAGAATATTTTGATTAAACATGTCATTTAGTATACTATAAGAATTTGGGCATGATTATGAATTTCAAGTTTCTTTATATTATATTCTCCGTACGAAGAACGGGTATGCTGCTAGTCTATATAAATAAAAATGAAAATCTGTCTGTCTGTCTGTCTGTCTGTCTGTCTGTCTGTCTGTTTGTCACACCATCACGGGAGAACGGCTGAACCGAATTTGATTAAATTTTGTGGGTAGCCCAGAAATAGCCCCACTTAAAATTATATCCGTGTTTTGAGTTTCTACGACCAGTGGTTCTCGAGATATTAGTAAAAAACGAAATTTTCGTTTGTCTCATCATCACGGAAAAACGGCTGAACCGAATTTAATGAAATTTGGTGAATAGCCTTGAAATATCCCCCCATAAATTTTGTCCAAGTTTCAAGTTTCTAAGACCTGGGGTTGTCGAGATATTAATGAAAAACGGAACTTTTTCCTAGGAGTTCTACTCCCTAACTCCATGTTTTATCCAAACGAAAAGCTTGAAAATCGTTTGAAAGTGAATTAAAATTTAATCTCTGAGTTTGATGGGAGATTTTTTTGCGTTAATTAGTCACTTTCTGAAAACATAAATTGTTTGAAACATGATTTAAAGGGGAAATCTATCTCCATGGTTCATGGTTTATTTAAAACAAGCTTTTACGGAACAATGAGAAGTATAGAGAAATCAAAATCGTTATTTAATTTCGCAGTTTATGTTATAAGACATGACATATTTAACATGTTATAAGATTCTATCTTATATCATGTTACTCAGAAACGCAATTAAATTAAATCTGTCTGTTAATTTTAATAATTATTTCTTCGATTTGAATAATAAATAAATGGATATAAAAATATATTTTAGAAAAGAACGATTTGATTTTTCTTATAGCATTTTTGACTGGATAATATCAATTACGGTCTTCAGGTTTAAAAATTATTATTATTTATATATTCGGGGATTATTAATTCAAGGATTATTGATATTTTCAAGTTATTATGCAATTATTTTATTATGACAAAAATTGTTTAAACTCATATATTGTATGTTGTACGAATCTTCTACAAATACACGTGTATATCTTTTAATCTACGAGAATATAAGTAGTACAGGTACATTGACATATGTTTAGATATATATTGGCATATATTGGAATCAATTACGACCTTCTGGTATAAAGAGTACGGATATTATTGATGTTTTCAATTTATTACGTCATCTCTTTTATTTTGGCAAATATTTTTGAGACGCATATTGTAATACGGGTAATCTTCTACTAACACATTGGCATATTTTCTGATCTGCGACAATATAATTAGTACGGGGTTGCATATATTCATTCAATTCCTATTTTTTCTTCTGTAAATTTGCTTACAAAAGGGGGCAGGATGTTTTATTCTTCAGATCTGATTGTGAAGATAATTTTGCATAGTGAGAACATATATTCTTAAACTTCTCTTTAGGAGCAATAAATTTAATATTTTAACAGAATTTGCACATGATTGCGAACTTTAAGTTTCTTTAAATTATACACACCGTACGAATAACGGGTGTGCTGTTAGTGGTTAATAAATTTTAACATTTTAGGAGGATATATCATGTTGCTCGGCATCGCAATTAAATTAAATGTGTTTGTTAATGTTTTTATTATTTTTTTTCGATTTAAATAATAAATAAATGGATAAATGGATATAAAAGTATATCTTATGAATGGACGGTTTGATTTTTCTTTTAATTATATTAATTGCTGACTGCGTACATCAATTTCATTTATTTTGGCAAAGAGTTTTTAAGCTTATATCGCATTTAGCTACTAAACTCATATATTGTGTTTAGCCAATAAATTCATATAGCCGATTGTTGAAACAGAAAAAGAGTAGAGTGGGTATATCTTCTAATACAATTGTAGTGTTTTCATTTAGTATATTGAAACGGGATAAGAATGTTTCATTCAGATCTGCAAATTCAAAGCTACGAATTTGGAGGGATATCGCTAATTTGACAACTTTTCTTAAACTTTGCCAAATTGACGGAAATGTCGCCAAATTGATATAAACGACACACAAACAGCTGCCATAAACCTTCGGGTTGGTCGTGTGGCTTGGGTCTTCTACATATCAATGAAATTTTTTTTTGTTTTGTTAGAAGAGGGTACTGAAATGATGTTTGGTTAGCATTTATCTGTCAGACAAACCATCCTACTTAGTAATACATTTAGCGAATTTTTAAAAGGTCACTAAATTGATAAAAATATTTTCAAATCTATAAAAATATCTTAAAATTGATAAAATTGAGCTAAATAAATGAAATTAATTGTGTTTTGTTAGGGGATAGTATTGTGATGATATTTCGTCAATTTGTCGCAAAGTGGAACTGTCAGTTCTACAGTCCCACTTGGCGATAAATTTGGCGATTTTTTAAAATGTCGCTAATTTGACGAAACTGTCGCCAAATGTTCCATAGAAATATAACTATTTAGACGATATTTTTTCTACCAATTTATTTGAAGCAAATGATATCATATCGCTTAGCAACGGATTTAAATCCAATGTGTTTATGCGGCAGACTATTTTTATTAAATCCTTTCCGATTTGAATAATGAAGATATGTATATAAAATAAATTTCATTGCCATTTCATTTTGGACTGGATAATATCAATTATACTCTTCAGGTTTAAACATTATTATTATTGATATTTTCCGGAATTATTGATTCAGGGATCATTGATATTTTTAAGTTATTACGCCATTGTTTTATTGCGGCAAAAATTGCTGACACACGCATATTGTACGTTGTACGAGTAATCTTCTAGGAATGCACGGGTATATCTTCTAACCTACGAGAATATAAGTAGTACAGGTATATTGGCATATATTTTGACATATATTGGCATATATATTGGAATCAAGTACAGTCTTCTGGTATGAAGATTAAGGGGATTAATTATATATTCAATTAATTACGTCGTCTGTTGTATTTTACCAAAAAACATTTGTGACTCATATTGCAAAACGGGTAATCTTCTACTAATTATCGGACATTATAAGTAGTACGTGTATATCTTCCCATATAATTTTAGCACTTTAATTTTGACATATATTGGAATAAATGACTGTCTTCAGATTTAAAGATTACGGGTTTATTGGTATTTTCAATTTATACATGTAATCTACTAATACAGGTTATATTTTCTAATATTCGCGTATATAATTAGTACGGGTCCCATACAATTTTAACGCTTTTATTTTGCATATATTGATTCAATTCCATATTTTTTTTTATATTTGCTTACATAAGGGGTCCAAGATGTTTTATTCTTCAGATATGTCCATGAAGATAATTTTATATAGCGAGAACAGAGATTCTTAAATTTCTTTTTAGGAGCATTATATTAAATATTTTAACAGAATATTTTGATTAAACATGTCATTTAGTATACTATAAGAATTTGGGCATGATTATGAATTTCAAGTTTCTTTATATTATATACTCCGTACGAAGAACGGGTATGCTGCTAGTCTATATAAATAAAAATGAAAATCTGTCTGTCTGTCTGTCTGTCTGTCTGTTTGTCACACCATCACGGGAGAACGGCTGAACCGAATTTGATGAAATTTTGTGGGTAGCCCAGAAATAGCCCCACTTAAAATTATATCCGTGTTTTGAGCTTCTACGACTAGTGGTTCTCGAGATATTAGTGAAAAACGAAATTTTCGTTTGTCTCATCATCACGGAAAAACGGCTGAACCGAGTTTAATGAAATTTGGTGAATAGCCTTGAAATATCCCCCCATAACTTTTGTCCAAGTTTCGAGTTTCTAAGACCTGGGGTTGTCGAGATATTAATGAAAAACGGAACTTTTTCCTAGGAGTTCTACTCCCTAACTCCGTGGTTTATCTAAACGAAAAGCTTGAAAATCGTTTGTAAGTGAATTAAAATTTAATCTCTGAGTTTGATGGGAGATTTTTTGCGTTAATTAGTCACTTTCTGAAAACATGAATTGTTTGAAACATGATTTAAAGGGGACATCTATCTCCATGGTTCATGGTTTATTTAAAACAAGCTTTTACGGAACAATGAGAAGTATAGAGAAATCAAAATCGTTATTTAATTTCGCAGTTTATGTTATAAGACATGACATATTTAACATGTTATAAGATTCTATCTTATATCATATTACTCAGAAACGCAATTAAATTAAATCTGTCTGTTAATTTTAATAATTATTTTTTCGATTTGAATAATAAATAAATGGATATAAAAATATATTTTAGAAAAGAACGATTTGATTTTTCTTATAGAATTTTTGACTGGATAATATCAATTACGGTCTTCATGTTTAAAAATTATTATTATTTATATTTTCGGGGATTATTGATTCAAGGATTATTGATATTTTCAAGTTATTATGCAATTATTTTATTATGACAAAAATTGTTTAAACTCATATATTGTATGTTGTACGAATCTTCTACAAATACACGTGTATATCTTTTAATCTACGAGAATATAAGTAGTACAGGTATATTGACATATGTTTTGATATATATTGACATATATTGGAATCAATTACGACCTTCTGGTATAAAGAGTACGGATATTATTGATGTTTTCAATTTATTACGTCATCTCTTTTATTTTGGCAAATATTTTTGAGACGCATATTGTAATACGGGTAATCTTCTACTAACACATTGGCATATTTTCTGATCTGCGACAATATAATTAGTACGGGGTTGCATATATTCATTCAATTCCTATTATTTCTTCTGTAAATTTGCTTACAAAAGGGGGCAGGATGTTTTATTCTTCAGATCTGATCGTGAAGATAATTTTGCATAGTGTGAACATATATTCTTAAACTTCTCTTTAGGAGCAATAAATTTAATATTTTAACAGAATTTGCACATGATTGCAAACTTTAAGTTTCTTTAAATTATACACTCCGTACGAATAACGGGTGTGCTGTTAGTGGTTAATAAATTTTAACATTTTAGAAGGATATATCATGTTGCTCGGCATCGCAATTAAATTAAATGCGTTTGTTAATGTTTTTATTATTTTTTTTCGATTTAAATAATAAATAAATGGATAAATGGATATAAAAGTATATCTTATAAATAGACGGTTTGATTTTTCTTTTAATTATATTAATTGCTGACTGCGTACATCAATTTCATTTATTTTGGCAAAGAGTTTTCAAGCTTATATCGTATTTAGCTACTAAACTCATATATTGTGTTTAGCCAATAAATTCATATAGCCGATTGTTGAAACAGAAAAAAGTAGAGCGGGTATATCTTCTAATACAATTGTAGTGTTTTCATTTAGTATATTGAAACGGGATAAGAATGTTTCATTCAGATCTGCAAATTCAAAGCTACGAATTTGGAGGGATATCGCTAATTTGACAACTTTTCTTAAACTTTGCCAAATTGACAGAAATGTCGCCAAATTGATATAAACGACACACAAACAGCTGCCATAAACCTTCGGGTTGGTCGTGTGGCTTGGGTCTTCTACATATCAATGAAATTTTTTTTTGTTTTGTTAGAAGAGAGTACTGAAATGATGTTTGGTTAGCATTTATCTGTCAGATCAACCATCCTACTTAGTAATACATTTAGCGAATTTTTGAAATGTCACCAAATTGATAAAAATGTTTTCAAATCTATAAAAATATCTTAAAATTGATAAAATTGCGCTACATAAATGATATTAATTGTTTTTTGTTAGGGGATAGTATTGTGATGATATTTCGTCAATTTGTCGCAAAGTGGAACTGTCAGTTCTATAGTCCCACTTGGCGATAAATTTGGCGATTTTTTAAAATGTCGCTAATTTGACGAAACTGTCGCCAAATGTTCAATAGAAATATAACTATTTAGACGATATTTTTTCTACCAATTTATTTGAAGCAAATGATATCATGTCGCTTAGCAACGGATTTAAATCCAATGTGTTTATGTGGCAGACGATTTTTATTAAATCCTTTCCGATTTGAATAATGAAGATATGTATATAAAATAAATTTCATTGCCATTTCATTTTGGACTGGATAATATCAATTATACTCTTCAGGATTAAACATTATTATTATTGATATTTTCCGGAATTATTGATTCAGGGATTATTGATATTTTTAAGTTATTACGCCATTGTTTTATTGCGGCAAAAATTGCTGACACACGCATATTGTACGTTGTACGAGTAATCTTCTAGGAATGCACGGGTATATCTTCTAACCTACGAGAATATAAGTAGTACAGGTATATTGGCATATATTTTGACATATATTGGCATATATATTGGAATCAAGTACAGTCTTCTGGTATGAAGATTAAGGGGATTAATTATATATTCAATTTATTACGTCGTCTGTTGTATTTTACCAAAAAACATTTGTGACTCATATTGCAAAACGGGTAATCTTCTACTAATAATCGGACGTTATAAGTAGTACGTGTATATCTTCCCATATAATTTTAGTACTTTAATTTTGACATATATTGGAATAAATGACTGTCTTCAGATTTAAAGATTACGGGTTTATTGGTATTTTCAATTTATACATGTAATCTACTAATACAGGTTATATTGTCTAATATTCGCGTATATAATTAGTACGGGTCCCATACAATTTTAACGCTTTTATTTTGCATATATTGATTCAATTCCATATTTTTTTTTATATTTGCTTACATAAGGGGTCCAAGATGTTTTATTCTTCAGATATGTCCATGAAGATAATTTTATATAGCGAGAACAGAGATTCTTAAACTTCTTTTTAGGAGCATTATATTAAATATTTTAACAGAATATTTTGATTAAACATGTCATTTAGTATACTATAAGAATTTGGGCATGATTACGAATTTCAAGTTTCTTTATATTATATACTCCGTACGAAGAACGGGTATGCTGCTAGTTTTAAATATAAAGCAAAATACACACGATTTAATCATTTGTTACCTATGCTAGTTTCAAGGAACTCACTTTGCGAAAATTCGCCGTAGCTGGAAATAATGTGTCTCGTCGACGCTTGAGTGTTTATATTACCCTTCAAAAGCCGAGTATTTATTTAAGCATTTTGTGAGGCTGTTTGAAATAATGCATTTTCCTGTTCAGACATTTCTTTAAACACATTGTATACATATACGTACTCTATTAATATTTTGGTACATTTTACATTTTTTTAAATCTGTTCTATGAAAATTTAAGGTAAAGATCCGAAGTACAGTAAGTACATATTTTCTTCCCCAAAACTTGTAAAATACTTGAGCTATTTTTAAAACTTTTAAAGGGTATATTTATTTATAAAACATCGAATTTATAACAAATACAATATATATTACATTGAAATATTTCGGAGGGAGTTCCATTGAAAAATATTGATTAGTAGGTATATAGTTGAAATATATGGACTTGGAAAAGTCAATTAGGAGGTACACTGGAAAAAATAATAAAGGGTACAATGAAAAAAAAAGAACAATCAGGGGATACAATGAAAAGAAACTAACAGTTAAGGATTACTCGGATGAGAAATTTTTAGGAACTGTTGCTTTTAAGCGTGGTAATTATCACAACGATAATTTACATACACAAAATAATGTAAAATTGTTAATTTTGAGCAGCGATTCACAACCTGTATTCAATAGACAACCCCTTACCTATCAATTTTTTACTATTTTATCCTATCCTACGTTTTTCAATTTAGAACATATTGTAATTATTATAACCAATTTTTTATAATTAAAATTGCAATACAATTTTTTACAATATCATATTTTAATTAATTTTACGAAATAAAACACATACCACTACATTTTAACTTTGCAATTTCTCAGAATACATAAAAATATGAAAAAATTTCGAACAAAATTATAAAACGTGTATGCAGATAGAGAAAACTGTCGCAAAACTCTTAAAATAAAAACTTGCTACAATTTTTTTTAAATGTTGATATTATTAATCAGGTGGTTTATAAAACATTGGTAGAGAATCTCAGTCAATGAGATATCTTACTATATAAAAGAAACAATCTTATTAAACAAGCATCAATTCAAGTTTATCAATGCTGAAACTTTTCCACGTACCTCTGCCGATCACTTTTACTTAACCGTAGGTTGGGAAATGCTAAATTTAACAATGCTTATAAAATTTAAATTATAATCTCCTGCGTGATTCGAATATTTGATGAAGGTCCTTGTGTAAGCTAACTTTCAAACTTTATTTAATATTTCTGCCGTATTTTAAATTCAATTATTTAGATAAGATTAAAATATAGAAATAACACATCTGTTTTGGACTTGATAGTCTTTCACTGCATATATGTAACTTCGATCAGAAATAGTTTATGTATCACATCAAAATTTGGTCCGCATTCCCAAATTTGCATGAGTTATTACTCCCGATCAATGTCACTGGCTTTTCTACTCATAATTGGGAACGTCTAATTACAAGTTTTCCCCAGCAATCATTACTGGGCTTATCCATCATTTTTCATTCAGATATGGCTGAATTTCAAAGATCAAAGCTCTTCTTTAATCACATCATGAATATATTTTTCAGAACTTTTACGGAAGTGTTGGACATGACATGTTGTTTGTTCTCCCATTTAAAAAAGCTAATTTCTTTCGAAATACACCCCTTTTAAACAAAGTTTTTTGAAATAATTCATTAGAAATTTAAAAGTTGCAGAATGGAAAGTAATTTCTGTCACATATCTACATTTACAGTATTATACAATTTTTTTAAATATTTCTGAACTTATTGAACATTCATTGAAATATATTTCCAAACTAATATGTACTAACATTCCAAATCCAGATGAACGGTAAATATTAAAATAAGTTTTAAAAAATAATCAAAAAAGTTCTATATATAGAAAACATGATTATAATTCATATCTTACCACATTTTTCCTATATATAGAATATAATTACAGATCTGTAAAAGCATATATTATATTTATTCAACTTATATTACTGGTACTACTGAGATAATTATTCTATTGTTACACTCTGACGGTCATAACGATCACATAAGTGCATATTTCATAACTATCCTCGTATTTTTAGTTAACATATAACTACAAATGATGACCCGGTATTCTGTTTGTTATTTGAAGATGGTTTCGTATCAAGTTCACTGACGTAGACTTTCGAATCGTACTATATCTCGGCGTTTTGAAATACTCACTTCTCGAAGAATCATAGATTTTACATCTTTCTGATAAGTTCGGATTAAAGATAGCCTAATTATTTTTCGATTCTCAAGCTTTGCATTTATAACAATCAATTGGATTCTTCATCATGGCTGTATTAAATACTGTCAAAATTCCGCCGTACAATTTCAGTGATCCTGCATTGTAGTTCATAATGCGTGAAAGCACTTTCGAATTAGGTACACCAAAAGCTGTGACAGAGAGTAAAACTAAATTTAATTATCTCGTGTCACATTTACCTCCGAAAACTGCCAGAATCATTACACACATAATTATGAATCATAACAAAGATGGCCCATATCTTCATGTAAAAACGGAACTCATTAAACGCAACGATGAATCCTCCCATCAGAAAATTAGAAAACTATTTATGGGAGAGCAACTTGGTGATCGCAAGCCTTCGAAACTACTACGCAGCATGAACTGCCACGGTGAAAACAACAAAGAGGCTAATATTAGAACTAATGTTAGAATACTTTCTTCAGTATTTACCGTCTAAAGTCAAAACTATTTTAGCAGCCATCACTTCTCTGAATTTGGACGCTGCGGCACAAATAGCGAATCGTGTCATTTAGGTGACATCAATTTCGGTGAGTGCTTGTTCTTTTGCTTCTTCCCAAAATCTCTTGAATTTTAGCCTGTAACAGGCAAAGTCACCCAAGTCAGTAAATCTAATTATTAATACCTTGGTAAATTTTTCCTTTAAGAATTTTGAACTTTTTATTTAAACTAATGTAATCTTAAGGAATATTCTACTAACTGAAACTTTTACTTTACGTGGCCAGTGTACAAAATTACATTCTGCATTTTTACAGAAATAAAAATCACAGAATAAGACTATTTGAATATAATTTTGCACTTTATTTAAAGAAATTTTGTAATTGTAAGGATATGTCTAGGATCAATATTTAAGGAAACCACCAGCTTTTGAAAACCCATATATATATATATATATATATATATATATATATATATAAACTGTTGCCCAAACAATAAATATGAACAATTAATAGTGACACAATATAGAATGTCTTCCCGGCAGTCCAAATAGCTGCTCTAGCCCTCGGGTGAGTCGGATGGTCTGGATCTTCAACAATATAGCAATGCAAACAAGTATCTAATGAAAAATATTATAAAACTTTAGGCATCAAAATAATTATACAAATGAATTAATTTACCGACGTGTACATCAGTAAAACTATTTCTGAACTTATCACAGTTCAAGTTGACATCAAGGGAAGAAGTACCGTGTATTCCAAAAAAAAATGGAGCAAATAAAAAGGAAACGAAAGAAGTCAAAGTTTCCATTCGTGTTACAATATGAGCATAAACTACAATTAAATTTAATATAGATATACTTTCAATATATAAACCTTTTACATTTTTTTAACTGTGCTATAAAGCGCAGCAGATGAATAATGTGGTTTTCTAAGTTGTTTTCCAGCAAGACAGACGTTTTAATTGATTTTTACCAAGGATATCTGATAGAGTTGTCGACATTTGGGAAATCAAATTATATCATAATATAAACTATTTCGTTTGATTTTATTTAAATGTTCTTGAATTGACCCTCAATTCTGAGAATCCCATAGAAAGGTGGAACTTTAACATTCGAGGTCTAATACTTAGGATATGAAGCCATGTTAGTGGAAGTTCAAATAGTCTATTATAGTTTTGTCGGACAGTGAATTTCAAAATACTTGTATAAATGTGTAAAAATATATGGCAGCGTCCAGTTTGAAGTCGCAAAATGTATCCTGGAGTACTGTTTTTAGCAATTAGGATTAATTTGATAAAAAATGATTGGATATATTCGAAGCTTTGCGTGTAATTGTACGCCCATGTAGGTGTAGCGTAGAGCACGACGTAAGCGACCATAGAATCAAAAATATTAAAACGAGCTTTAATGGAATTGATTATACCCTATGTAAAGACATGTCAGACTTTATTAGCAGCTCGTCTCACATCACTTAGAAATAAACCCTGTACTTAAATTTCATATTTATAGCTATAAGGTGCTCCCAAATAAATCTAGTCCTTCACTTCTTCGAAAGTTGTGTCGTTCCGGAACTATTTTAAATGGATATAGATGTGTCTTGTACTACCGAAAATAACAATTTTAGTTTTATTTAGACTGGCAGTGAGTCTCAGATTCGTGAAATAATCGGGCACAAAATTAATTTTGCGCTGAAGCCTAATTTGTCTGTCGAAAAGTCTTACAATATCATTAGCATATTTGCGAAAGGGGTAGGTCAACAGAGGAGTTTATAGGAATACCTGAAAAAAACCCAGAAGAAAGTGAGTTGGATAGGTCGTCAAAGTATAAGCTGAATTAATTGGAACTCAAGATTTCAACCTAGTATCTGCGTTCGTTGAAATATATGCACTTACCTCGGCATAGAAAGTTTTGACAGAAAGTCAGAAGATAAGTAAAAATTCCATAATGGTGAAGTTTGTGAAGCGTAAGCCCATGGGGTACACTGTCAAATGCCTTCGACAAGTCAATAAGAAGAACAAAATATTTCTGCCTTTTAAGTACGTTACGTTTGTAAGTATGTTTGTTTGTACCTCATCCCCCATAAACAGATCCATTCAGAATTTTTAGCCTCTGTGGTTACAGACAATGTCTTCAGAGATACGTTCAACATTATTTTCAGTATTGAATAAAATGCATACAAATTTTCGATTTATCGTTCTGGCATTAAAATCCCCCAAAATCACAAAATAACTTTTTTTCTGACATGCATAAAATAATATCAAAAACTTCAATTAAAAGATATTCATAATGTGATCCTGGTGGAATATATACAGAATCATATACAATTTTACAGGGAATAACGTTTTGAGCTATTTCGAAGAAAATCCAGAAATTTACGAATAAAGAATTTTGTAATTAGAGATTCGCTTGATTGCTAGTAGAAGTCTACCTTTGTATCGTCCCAATACATGATTTTTAACAGCTGGAACTAAAGTCAATTCGTAATCTTTTAAACATCTATTTTCAAACACTTTCGATGGAACCATGTTTCTATAAATGATAAAGCTTTAGAATATTAATTAAAAATCGGATTCATCTTTATTAAATAATTCATGGATATTCCAGGAAAATATTAATTTACAGTGAGGGATTAGAATCCCTTTTTATGGCAATCTTCTTTGCCTTGGCCGGTTTTTCACAGGAAGGCAACCAAAATCTCATTTGTTTGCTCTAGATGTATTACCATCATTGGGGTCACAAACGCACTTTAAGAATACTCTTCGTTAACAGGTTGCTTGTTTATGTTAAAATCAGGAAAATCTATCGTTTTACCACTTGACTGTACATTTAATTTATCATCAGTATTACTACAATCGAATCTAGTACTTTTTATAAATAAATGGACGGATCTCAAGATCGCTCATTTCCTATGACTATAGCGTTTTTTCGAAAAGAATCCTACGCTTTGTGCCAGTAGATTCTGAAAACTCATGACAGATCGATATCTTTGTATCTTATAACTTGAATGAATTCCAACCGATTGTCATGGTCTGAAATTCTGACGATTATAGGTGACCGTCTGTTTTGGGGGTTTTGCCAAGTCTACGAATGTCATCAATTATAATATCGTTAAGTTCAAATTTGTCAAGTAGAAACTTCAAAATATATTCCCAGCCACACCTTACTTACTAACCATACCGTAATATTTGCCTGTGAAAAGCAGGTAACCTTTACGCGTATAATTCCAGGTTTTGCATAATTAATGCTATACTGTGCTTTGTGCCTTTTCATCACATGCCTTAATTACATCATATTCTCAGTTTGCATTAACGAAATTAAAACTGAAATAAATTTGCATAAACATACATCAAATGGAGGTATCATTATGCAGCAAAATGATGCAATTAGAGTACGTTCTTGACTTAGCAGTCTGTAATAATTTCAGTTAATAATTCAGCCTTTTGAAGTTCTGTTTTGTACTTCTTAACCTGGTTACAGGTGAGAATGTTTCACCGAAAGGTCATTGAGATAATTCCTTAATGAAAAATGACTGCAAATTATATAGCAATACTTTTGCATATAACATACGTAAGATAAACCTCTTTGCATAGCATCAAAGACATTTTTATATTATTCAATCTAAATTTATTATTGAATATAAATTTGTGTACAATAATTCCGTAGTTTCGGATAAAATTTTGTAGATACCTGTATATTGTTTAGCGTTCTAATATTCGGAATGTACACAGAGTTTCTCAACGGTCATCGAACAAAATTAATTTCAGTTCTTAATTTGGCAACTAACTGCACGTTAGTGCGGTGGCGAAGGCATACATTTCGATTTCGAGGGGTAGTGGGGAGAGCAAGACCGGTAATTTATTTCCATACATAGCGGCGGCCATCTTGAATTTGTGAAAGTCTTTTGACGCACTCGCTCATTTTTAAAATCCGCTATTGCTGGTAACAGTACACGCACGCTAGTTGCAAGTATCAAACAATAAAGAAGGTATACAAAATCTTTTAAGAGTCTAGTCTTTTTACAAAACACCACCTTTTTGCAGAGGAAATGTTCTTGTTTCGATTAACAGAGCAGGGCAACCTTCCTGTTTGAAAAGAAGGCTAAAGATTTGATGTATGTTAATATGTAGATGAACCTTTTTGCCCTGAAGTTAAATGTTATATAATTTTGCTGCATATCATATTATATCATATGGTGCCATTTTTATAATTTAGTGAATAACAAAACATCTACCAGAAGGCATCGACACTAAATCTATAATAGTAAAATATATGTACGTTTGTCTGTCTACTTGTGACGTCTATAGCAGAAAATCTAAGTGACATACAGCCGTTAAATTTGGTACAAGTATATCGACATATGAGAGGAAGCACCGCGTTTTGATTATTTTTTGAAATTCAAATAAGTTTTTAGTTATTTAATGTTGAAGAGCCATATTGAGCGATTTTTGCACAAATCGATTTTTAACGATTGACAATAATATCACACAGTTTCTATATTAACACCACGGGAAAGATCAAATAACAATCTTTTTAATGAGCTTTAAACCGAATCCGCAACAATTCCTTCATAAAATAGAAAATGCATCTAAATGAATGAAATTTAATGAAATTTAATCATTCATTTATGAAATTTAATATTAATTTTTTCGCATCGGCTAATGAAGAGTTACAAATTTCTGACAATTGTGTATTACAAAATGGCAAATTTTTGACACTACACTGTAGTGTCAAAAATTTGCCAGATTCCCTTTTAATATAGAGAGATTCTTTTGACAGAGAGATTTTATCGCCGTCCATTATTCGGGAGTGTTATGTTAACCAAATAAATGCTTTAAATACGGAATAATAAAAAGCGGTTAATTTTGCGAAGCCTTAAACTTATATACGTTATGGGTTATGTACGGATAACTTTAAACGGTTTGCGGGTATATCAGGGGGAGGGGGGGGTCATAAAGGGCATGACTGATCTCATTGTTATTTGTTCTGGCTCTGAGCATAAGATGTCCCGGGAATAGCAAACGCGGAATAACACTTTGTTCCCGGGCTCTCTGAAGAGACAGATACTATATTTGGACGTCACTGAAGGTGTGGACAGCACAATTAAAACTCTCTGTCCAGGTTGTTTATGCCTGTATATTGCCACCCTCAAAATTAACAAACAATTTTTAATTGTAATAATGGGAAAACTTGCTGAGTTTTGGCAACAACTCTCCTGGTCCTTTTCGTCACAAATGACGAAATGCTACTCTCGTCGACGTCAGACAGACAACTTTTTGATTGGTTGCCGGGCTCATAACCCAACCTTATATTAAAGAACCTTGGGGTATACCACCGGTAATCCCTTATTTAAGACGTATTACAGACAAACGCGTAGTAAGGCGTTTATCTAGGTAGTATTAAGCCCGCGCAACTGAGTATTGTGTTTTAAAGATGCGGGATTTAATAGAGAAGCTATCGTTAACAAGGTTATCGTTTTTACATACATACGGACGCATCGATACGTCATAAGTTCCCGGATTGCGGGCGTACTCCCACGCGGCAGGCACATACATGGTCTAGAGCTACTTCAAGAAAGCAATTGCAATAAAGAGCTTTTGCTTGTTTGTTCGACCCAGACCGTGTGACATACCAGAAGGTGTAGGGTATCTAGTTAAGAGATTTGAAAACTGAAAACGGTTGGGTCAAAAAAGCTTATTGAGGGCGTAATATGCAGACGTATTAGGGTCCGCAACCCAGGCCGGGGGTGGGGTGAGGGCTTGCCATTTATTTCCACGGCCGGGAAAAAACGTATTAGGGTGTAGCGATTAATGAGAACAACGCTCTCACAGCGGGCCCAATGCGTCTTACGCGCCAGGAAGCGGGAGTGGCACAGCCACGTGCGCAGTGGATTAAGGCCTGGCTTAGGCGCTTATTTAGGGCATATTACGCCACTGTGCGACATACCCGAAGGTGTAAGGTATCCAGTTAAGAGATTTGAAACTAAAACGGTTGGGTCAAAAAAGCTTATTGAGGGCGTAATATGCAGACGTATTAAGGTCCGCAACCCAAGCCGGGGGGCTTGCCATTTATTTCCCCGGCCGGGAAAAAACGTATTAGGGTGTAGCGATGGATGAGAACAGCGCTCTCGCAGCGGGCCCAAAGCGTCTTACGCGCCAGGAAACGGGAATGGCACAGCCACGTGCGCAGTTGATTAAGGCCTGCTTTAGGCGCTTATTTAGGGCATATTACGCCCGCTATGCGAGCAGAGAGCAAGCAGTGGGCGTATATATTTTTCAAATAATTAAATGAATTAATTTAATTAATCCCTGCTTTAAATCCCCAGCAACGTCGTCTACATTGTTTGGTAACAACAAAATAATTTCAGAAATGAGTACTCGAATCCGTGCAGCTTATTAATGATTCCGTGGAAGGTATTTAATCTACATACAGAATGCAATATTTGCATTTCACTTACTCCTGGTGATATCTTATATTTTACAGACCAATCGAAATTTGCGAAATTTGTTAAATTCCAACACTCGCATTTTTACACTCTTCCTTAAAATTGTAAAAACCGCGTATTTTTTACTGTATATATAGTGGCTTGATGTATCTCTGAAACTTTTTCAGAGGTTTCCACTTATTAATTTTTCCCAAATAGGAAATTGGGCGTTTATACAAGCTCGTTCTCTAGTGAATGTCTTGAGAGTGTCATATTGTTTGATACCTCACACGATGTGCCTGGTTTTTTACAAAACTAACTCGAACTTTTATTGTTTTTTGTTTTCCTATCCCACAATTTATTATATTCCACCATTAAAAGGAAACTAAATCTTGTTTTTTACCGACCTCCACCCCTCTTCCACAATGAATATCGAAATAAAACGTATAGTAATTTTATCTTTATCTAGATGAGCAGGTTTTTGTTACCGTGAGCTATTACTTTTATTGTATTTTTATTATCCCCAGCACTACACACATTTTATTTAAATATCATAAATATGAAAACGTTGAATTCGCATAGGTATACAGGCATCTTCTTTTATTATGTAAGTACGATAAACAAGCGTATCTATATGATTTAAAGCTTCTCAAATATTATGTCAAGGATAATGTAAAATATATCTCAAAACATATTATTTATAATTTTAAAGATTGCCGATCCTATCCAAAAACATAAATCTATTAACAAAATATAATTAAATTTATTTAAGTTCAAGTTTATTTAATCCCGAAAATCACTCATAAACATAACATGTATAAATAGGGAAATGTTATGAAAAAAAAAAGATTTATTATTTCTTCCTTAAACGGGTTGTAACTGTGTCAAAGGTCTTTCCCATTACTGTTTTCTCCATATTTAATTCAAATTTCCCCTCTCCTATTCTTCATGCTAATTAGAAAGTGATACACGAATGTCATAAATCAGATTAGTTGGCTCGACTCGCTTTCTCCCCTCTTCTTTAATTTGACCCTTATTTGCAAGAGCTATCAATCAATTGTAATTCGAATTTCAATCTACAACTTAAAAGCCTTACCTGATTGATTAATCTGTAAGGTTTTAACAAAGTTATGGAAAAGTCTAGCTATGGAAGTGGGTGAGTAAAAACTTGGAGAGAAGCATTTAAATAGATTTACATACACTTAAACACCAATTTGGGTTTTGGAAGTTGAAGAGAGGAGGTAGTTAGAGGCAGTTTAGTGTAATTAATGGCAGACGGAGTTCGTTTTTTAATTCTGTGAGGTCACTATAAAATTAACGGTAGGAAGTTTAATTATTTCCGGTTTTTTAGCTTTTATGTTTTGTTACGTTTTGCAGCTGAGTAAATTGAGAAGCAAAATCCGTAATTCAAAAACAAATTTAATTGATTTTGCATCAGTATGTATATGTGTAATAAAGTTTATTATTTTAGAAGTAAAATTTATCAATTAAAGTATATTATATTTATTTTGATTCCCAAAATTATTTTCTTTCAGCATATCTAAGCAACGTAAGTAGTGTATATTTATACTAGTAACAAGGGTTTTATTTCAAAGAATTACTAGAAATATTAACATTCAATACATTCTTAAATGGAATTATAAAATAATGATAAATTTACACAGTTTTGTACATATAATGCATTTTTGCCTTATGCACGCACTCGATCTTATTGTTTATTGAATTAAATCTGTATTCTAATTGTATTATCTGTGTTTTAATTATACTGTCTCTGAAACCTTTATTTTTCTGAACAACATTTTTATTGATAAATTATAAAAAATTACAGAACATCTAGAAAGTTAAACATGCAGAAAAAACTATATTTTTAGTCATCTCTTCATCACTGTTTATTTGCATTTATCTTATCTAAAATAAATCTTTGTATAGTTAGTTTACGTGTAAATCTGAGATGCTTGCTGTTTTATGTGCATACATTGAATACCATCAAATCACAAAAATATCAAACTAGTTGTTCTTCTGGAAACAAATTTAAACAGTTGGCAAACGATATTTGAATCCTCTAATGGAAACGTTTTTTAAGGGAAAAGTGCTCCGATTATATAATTTTGAATATACCCTACTGAAATTGTTGATACTATAAAATCCGTAATTTAATGAAGTGGCTGAATGAAAAGTAAAACGAAATTTTCAGAGCCATTCACATTTTTAATTCACAAAAAAAAAAAAAAAAAAAAAAAAAAAATTAAAACGTAATTCATTATAACATACAAAAATGTTTACAAAACCTCCATCTGCGTATTTTTAAAACTGTGAAAACTATTTCCTTACGAAGTTCATAAAAAGTCGTATAAAACGTAAGGAGCACAAAGTTAATTATGTTTACCGGTTTCGAAGGCAAAAACATCCTTCTTCGTCAGGACTAACAAGAACCGTGATTCACATTCACTACGATCGGCATCTGCCGGTAGATTAACAAAGATCGCGGAAGTAGGAAAAGCGTTTTCAACGGCACTTGAAGAAAAATTGGGTAAAAACTATTGAGAAAGAAACGAGTAGCATGTTACTATACATGAATGGAAAAAAATAAAGGGCTTATGAACGTTCAACAGAATGATTCAAAGTACCTGTTTAGTTGGTAAATCTACGAACATAAGTACCCAACTATAAATTATGTTAAAAGAAACTAAGTAGTTTTGAAAGTTCAACTGTAAAAATAGCAGTTTGTAAAGATCTACGATAAATTAGCAGAGTTTAACAGAAAAGTAAAGAACTTACTGGTATCAGAGACATGAAGAATTAAACTCTTCAACAAATACTACGGAAAATAACAAAACTTCTGTGAAGAGCTAGAAAGTAAACAGAAACAAGTGAGAAAAAAACGTTTTTGAAAATTAAACCCGAGATTTCGAAGCAAAATAGAAGAAGGGACAGTTATTGTAAGCAAGGGATTTTAACTGAGAAACAATAGGAAAACTTTTAAGAAAGTCTAATTCGAAAATGGGATTAGGAGTAAAAACGATCTCAGCTTCCAAAAATTTAAAACGATTAGAGTCCCAAGAGTTCAGCTATTGAAGACTTGGATATTTCGTGTTTAAAATCATGACTCATGTTCAACTGCCCAAACCGAATAGTTCAGTTTCATTTTTAATTTGTAGTATATAACTGAACAATTTGTAAAAAAATTGTGCAAAAGATACTGAGAAATTTAAACAGTGTAATTAAAGAGAAATTAAAAAACAATGCAGCATACCATAATTGGTAATGGTACGAGGCCACAGGGGCCCGTGCCCCCGCTAATGAAGCTGACTTTCTCAATCTTAATAACTATTTTTAAATCTCTAATTTTTTTATTTTCGTCTGTCTCATAAAAATACTAAAAGTAAATGTCTTTATATAAGTGTAGATAAAATAGTTATGCTTCAAAGAATGACAGACAGTGATACTCAAACAATTAATTACATCACCCCGAGAAATTCGGTATTTTGAAAATAAATGTTTAACATAGAGTAACAAACCCAAATATTGCATCATATTTCTAGTGCATTGATCTTTATACAAAAATTTTGTGTCATCGCCCTCTAGCCATTATTATGAGACAATATATTGCTCCGTGTCATCTCGAAAATTTAACAAAATCATTTTTTACAATTATGAAAATCTCATTATTAAATATTTGATAAAACTATAAAATCACATATTTCCCATTATTTTGAACTATTTCACATGCAGATATTCCCAAATAAATCATGCTTGTACGTATCTGCATACCCTATTCTTCAATGCATCGTTTAATCAATATTAAAAACTTTTAATATCACTTTAAATATACTGGCTTTTCCATCAATGAAATTCACACCCCAAGACTAGGTTTCTCCCTTTGCAGCTTAGAAAAATTGTTTGTCCAGCCGTAAAATTGTGGGTGATGCAAATTTTGAGCACCAATATAATTACGTGAATGCCTCTTTTCTGGCCGCAGATAGGCCCCTGGTACCAGAGAGGGGACCTAAGTTTCCGTTTTCCTTCGAAAAGTAATAAGTTTTATTTTCAAATGATCAATAGCAGCAAGTGTTCAACATATAATTGCTGCAAGTAGTCTGATAAATATCAGAGGAGGTTGAGTTATATTACGGGTTTTATATTAAATTGTGTGCATCGTAAGATAACATTTCTGAATTCAGGTGGGGGGGAGTTCGAAGGTTCCTATTTATATTTTAGGGAGTAACCCCCATTTTATCGATTAACCTGATATTTGGGGATGGGGGTGGGAATTTCTATTTTTAGGGGGAAAGGGGATTACCGCAAATATATGCGCTCGCATAGCGGATGCTTTTCTTTTTGTTTATTTACTTGAAAATTGATTCCATGCTGATGATTTTGTTTCATTCATCAAATCAAACACTGCAAATTTTATTTCGGGTACTGTTTTCCGTTGGCATCTACTTTTTCGGAATAAGTATCCTCATAAGCTCTTTATGGGGATTAAATCAGGACTACAAGATGGACTACAAGGAAATATTTGTTATGCCGTTATCTGTAAGCCAGTCAGTTGCTCATCAAAAGCTGGGCATGGACGTGTTGTAAAAAAATCCACTCCCTGTAAAAAAAATATATCCACTTTTATCCAGTTACTGATTCTAATGGTAATAAATGGTCCTGAAGCATATCTTGATAGTCCTATAAGTTGAACGTTCAGTGAGAAGAGACATAACTAACTGCCCTTTGTAACTGAAGGCAGCTTTGCTGACTACTGGGTAAAAAGTAAATTTTTCTCGTGGATCATGCCAATAATAGTGAATGTTATCTGGACCATCAAGATTAAGTTTCTTCTCATCTGAGAAAATTGCTTGTTTTTATTCAGCTGTCCAGGATACGTGCATACGAGCAATCGCTTACGAGCATCTTTTTGCTCTTTTATCAACAACTGTTTCTTTATTTTCCGCCAAATGAGATAAGAACTCAAATGAAGTCAACGTTGCATTGAAGATGAAAGTTCTAGGTAAATTCACGAAGAATTTAATTCGATAACGTTTTATCATTCCCGCCCCCCTTGCTTTGTAGATTATTAACATGTACTGCCGAGGTGTGGTGTATTTTGGACGTCCACTCCGCTTTGCTGTTCCTTGGGTTTGGGGGTATTTTTAAGATAATCATTTACACATGTTTTTGACCATCCAATTTCACTTGCAATTTTTCTGCCATTCCACTCTTGAGTGGTTTACTCAACTAAACAATTAGCATCACTTTCCTCAGCTGTAAGTTGAACCAATTTACTCATTTGGGATATATTTAGACATACTAGTGCTGAAATTAATTTGCATACTATTAGTTAAGTTAACGGAAAACGTTATTTGCATATAGAATGAAAAAATATTTAAATTTTTGTCGTTCACAGTAATTTCAAATCTTGCAAATGAAGCAATCCCTTAAATCAAGATATCAAGAACTTTTGCAGAAAAAGATAGTAAATATTAAGATCTTCCTAATTCTCTCATACTATGACATGGATTGTGTTAAACCATCGTGAACTAAGTTACATTTTCCAGAAAAAAAGTTTTTCCGATGTATCGGTAGGTTAAAAGGTGTTTATCGCTGCTACAAAGAATAATTTCAGTACTCCAATCAGAAATTTTAATACAGAGAGATATGAACCAATAGAAGAAACTATTTCAAAAAAGTTATATTCATGCTGAGTGAACTAAGTGTTCACCAAGTCGTCATTATCTTCTCGAAAGTAGACAGACTTTTTGTTGGCAAACATTTTTAAGAATTTTTGTAGTTCCTTTTCGAATTCCACGAATGTCAATGTCAGCAACATTAATTATGAAACTTACGATTCTGCACGCTCATAAATTTTCTATATACATCCTTAAAATCAGTTTAAAAATATTTTTGACCACATCACTATAATAAACTGAATCTAAATTTCCTAAAAACATAAATGTTTTTTTGAAATACATTGCTCAAAATTAAAATGCAACAAAATGTCTTAGTATGAAAAATTATTTATCTGATAATTATATATCTTCTCTATTAAACATATTAACAATTCCGAACATATTTAGAAATTGATACCCTGTATATTTAATGAATGTAAGATTAGTACTCAAAAACATCTGAATTTATAAGGATAAGATAGTTTTTGAATGCAGCGAAAACAGAAAGTTGGCAAAACTGCAGATGCTTCAACAAAGGTTTCAATTGAAATAGTTTTCGAAGAATCTCTAAAGTTCTACGTTTGTAATGCATTAAACGATAATTTTCTTAATGCTGCTAGAAATCTTACTGTTCAAACAGTCTTTTATAAACATCTGGCGTTCTTTGAAAGGAGAAAAAGTTACATTTGTTAAAATGCAGTAGAATAACGAAGAAATAGATATAAAACTCAAAATTAAATCAATACAAACGGAAGAGAGAAAAATCTTGTGTTTATCAAAATGTAACAAGCTAAACTTTAAAACTTCAGTTATTTAATTTTGTTAATTAATATAGCTATTCAAAAAGCAATATATTTTATCTCTCTCTGCAAAGTCTACAATTGTGTACATAAACTAATATGTAATACAGTGAAACCTGTATAAGTTGCACACTCACGGTTCCCCCTAAAAGTGTCCAACTTAGACAGGTATCCAACATAGACAGTGTCCCTCAATAAAGCATTTCAAAATACGTTCCTTTTAACATATATAAAATACTAATGAGCCAATGGTTTTAATTAAATATTGTAATTACTGTCACAAAATACTTATGTAAGTACGTACATACTTAAAATGTTAATCAAGGAATCTGCATACACCTACTTTTATATGTAATATGTAACGGCTACTCACATGCTGTATTTGAATTCATTGGATCAGATTGATGCAGTTATCCATTTCTATTGTTCAGAAAAGTACTCTGTCAGAAGAGTTTTTTTTTTTTTTCAGATTCCAGATGCCCATTGTATTTCGATTTTACTGTGCAGATTAAACACAGCCTTAATTTGTTCTGGCGCATTTTGTATAAAAGCATACAGTTCTAATTTTTTGACACATTGCATTGCACTTTCGTGTGTAGGAAGTTCTACATCTGTTTTTTCCTCTTCCTCCGAAGAAAACCTGTCATAATCACTCTTGCTCGATGTAGCAACAAATGGAGATTCAATATCATGGGTTTCAAGATTTTGAGAGATGCAAAATTTTGACAAGCATCGGATAATTCTTTTCTGCACGTTTCAGGAAGGCACTTTAGTTCTTCATCCAGTGACTCCACTTTGAAACAGTCTGTCACTTGGCACACAGAAGAGATGAGATCACATAGAAATCCCGCATACTTGAAACACTTAACAATCATGTTTCTGATAGATTTTCCATGCTTCATAAATGCATCGGACTGCGTCTAAAACTGTCACTTCTTTGACAAATTTTGCCACATTCTCACAATTTTCTGCAGCCTGGAAAATTCTGGAAGTGGTCAACTTACAAAGGTTTTGAGCTATGCTTTGCGACAAATTCTACCTAATTACCTGGTCAACATGCAAGTTAGACAGGTGGTCAACTTATAAAGGGTTCACTCAATGTTAAAGTAATTAAGCCATTCCGTTCCTGGTCAACTTACAAAGGTGGTCAACTTCACAGGTTTCACTGTATTTGTAATTTATCTTATAGTGGTCATATTAACAACCTGTTGCATCTCCGTATGGATGTACATAAAAATCGCATTAAATAATATAACCTAAATAATATATTCCTTTATAAATGATTTTAAAGATAACAAATACTACCTATACATATCAGCATTTGTTTTTAATACCCCAATATGAAAAGTTTAAATAATGCAGGAATTGGCAAAAGGTTAAAACGCTGTCTGTATAATTAAAACTAAAAATAATCATAAAAATTTTAAATTATATATATATATATATATATATAATCTGTGGCAAATTCTAGTCCTCCCTCTCGTTGTCAATCGCACTGTCGATAGAATTATTATCATTGCTAATATCGCAATTAAATACACAAGAGTTTTAAGGGCGATAATAGTAATGACAATAAATGATGGTGTTACTTCTATGTTATTCTTTTTAACTAGGGTATTGATTGTAACTGAGGGATGTTGTGGCCAGAAAAAACGAAATTGACTGAACATTAGTCGATAGTTCCAAAAGTTTTCCCATATTCCGTGAAATATTAAATTTAATTTCAACAGTGAATGAACTTCAAATTAATTAAAATTATGAAAATGTTAATGCATAAAACTTCCAAGTATTCTCAATTTTCGAAAACAGTAACCAAGGCCAGCAAAATAATTTGTTCACATTTTTGCATCCAGTTAAACATGGGGTGTAACTTTGAGCAATCTGAAAGTTCCGAAAGTATAAGTATCATTTTTATCCTTATGAACACTCTTGAGGTTTGGTAAAGATGGAGTGAGTTTCCCGTACTTTATTATTTTTATCTTGTTTGTTAAATTTCTGCTTGTAAAGTGTATTTCTAATAATTCTTAAATGTCTTTATCGGTCTGGTACAAAATCTTTCCGAGTTAAATAGTTATAAAAAGCAGGAAAAAAATTAAGCTGTTTTAGCATCACCAAAATAACAGTATAACAAAGAATATTGCAACGCTGAAAATAATATTAACTCACGAGCGCTACCCACTATGACCTGGAATGTTCTTTCTGCTCGGAGATTCAGCAGGGCGAAAAATCGGACATATGACATGGCATGTTGCAAAACGCTGAACGGGGATCTCTCCATCACAGAGTCAGCCACATGCGCAGAAGCACTAATTTTGTCCGATGTTTGGCAGAAACTCCATCACCTCCCTAAGATATCACGATAAACACAATAGATCATCACGTTTTTCGCTTCGTTGAAAGGGCTCATGATAGAAAGGATATGTATGAAGGCGCTGATAAATTAGTTCTTTAAACTACAAATGCCCACATCTAATTCAAATTTTCTAAACAAAGTGTTACAAAGTGTTTCTAAGCAATTTGTTAAATGCAGAAGATTTTATTTTAATTATTCCCCCATTTCTGATGGTCTGGAGGCGACATACTATCCATACCGCATCATTCACCACTAATATAACACTTTATGCAAAGAATAAGGAAAAACTCAAATAACGTAACTAAGCACAAATTAATAAACAAAGCATACAGCTGTTTCGAAGGTACGTTGAATCCCCGTCTTCAGTGCAATATAGACATAAAACCTGAAGTCAAAAGACGAAATAGACACAAATGAATATTCACAAAGAGCACATCAAGAAATTTGCTTTCAATAGTAATAATGCTTGAATCCCTTCTTGCAATAAATTTGAATATCTAAACTTTGCAACTCGTGGTTTTGATAACATAGTCATTCATATTTAAAAAATATAAAAATTAAAAAAATTAATATTGCTGACAAATTTTTTCGAAAAGTAAAGAATATATATATATATATATATATATATATAAGGTGTAACATAATTCCCTCCGGGGTTTGGAAAGGTCATATTTAAAATACTATTGCGAATACAGCAAAAAGTTTCATACCACCATATAAAGAATCATTTCAAGTTTACACGTCATGTAAACTTGAAGACAGCAACAACACAACACAAGAACAACAAGAAGAGAACACAAGAATTACACATGCATTCGCTATACAGTTACCTTACACCTTTCTGGTAGGTCGGACGGTCTGGGTCTCAACAACAACAACATGCATTCGCTAGCATTGACCGTAAAATGTTTGGACGAGTATGGCAAGAACTTGCTTTTAGAATTGAAGTATGCCGCGTCACCAAGAGGGCACATATTGAACACTTTTGTAAAGCTTATATATAACTTGAAGTGATTCTTTATATGGTGGCATGAAACTTTTTACTATATTCGTAATAGTTTTTTAAATATGACCTTTCCAAACCCCGGAGAGAATTATGTTACACCCTGTATATAGTATATAAATATATATATATATATATATATATATATATATATATATGTCGAAAAATCTGTCAGCAATATTAATTTTATTCATTTTTAATTTTTCAAATATGAATTACTATATTATCAAAACCATGAGTTACAAAGTTTAGATATTAAATTTTATTACAAGATGGGATTCAAGCATTGCATTAAAAACAAACTTCTTGATGTGCTTGCTCTGCGTAAACATTCGTTCGAAGATGAAGAGACCTACTGGTTTGTCCAATATAAGATAAATTACGTAAATTACAGTAAGTCTTACATTATTATTATTACAGACTATATATATTACAATTATAGACTTTGAAGAAATTAAGACGACTAAAATGATAAGTAATTAGTGATAGGTCAGCTCGAAAGTAAGTTTTACATTTATTATATCTGCAACTATTAAATAAAGGATTTAAATTGATAATTTGAATACATTTTAGCAAAATTATGAAAAGAGCAAAATTGATTATTGTCTGATTATCTACACATATCTGATATATCTACATATCGAGCACAGGAATACCAAAAACGCCGTAATCCAAGTGCTAATTGGCTGTGTTTCAGAAAACCTAAATAAACCTAGACGGAACGTTTTGATCCGATAAGGCAAAATTCCTTCTTGACTTAAACCGTGACTAAGAAAAATTGAAAGTAATGTTTGAAAGAAATTACATATTGATTTCCTAGCATGCTTATCCTCTAGCACATCCGGTAAATAAAAGACTGGGCTTTCTGGAAGTCTCAAAAAATAGATTGCTACAGAGTTTTCGACGTAAGGATGTTATTAATGTTTATCTCATGCAACAAAAAATATCTATCCGGTACAGTAATGGGAGATTGATTCTAATTTATGACTATATTTGCAAAAGTCAAGTTTGCTTCGCAAAGACGTGTTTTACTGTGAGTTAGTTCCCGGCCCTATACATATATTTCGTTTATTAAAAGAACGTATAATATTATTCTGAGTTCTTTTAAACCTGCATTGATACTGCAAAGTAATTCTAGTAATTCCTCACAAGACTAAAGTAGTAGAGTACAACTGGGAGTAATTTCTGCAGTCCGTGTTCGATCCCTGACTTCGGCTAATTTTATATTAAAAATGAGACTTTGGGCACCATCAATGATAAACTGGATCACAACGTAAAATGCAGCGAAAATAAAGATATTTATTTTGTTAGAGACACATGGTAAACAAACTCGCGTATCTGACTAAAGATACGGTCAAAATCTAAAGGTTAAATTTCTCCCGGTTAACTGTCCGGCATTTGGATCGTTTGTTTTGTGTCTCACCATATTTACATTTGGGTTCCTGCAGATAGTGACGGAATTTGACCGGAATATGCTAATTTCTATTCAACAGAAAATTTGCATAATCCAGGAAAAGAAACTTCAACTTCAAACTGATATAAATACACCGGATGTGGGGATGTATGAGTATGAAGGTATGTAGACCTGTAGGTCAATAGTTCAGTAAATCGATATGTAGGTCGGTATAGTCGGCCAATTTTGGCCTTGAATCTATATGAGTCATGTTTATTTGACTTAGATCCTATGACTGATGATATAATATCAGTAGATTATCAGTTTAGACAATGTTTAATTATGCTGTATCTATCTGCCTGTTAACTATTGAGACCCAGACCGTCCGACCTACCAGAAAGGTGTAAGGTAACTGTTTGGACGGCCGGAGCCTGTTAACTGTTGAAAACCCAGGCCGTTTAAAAATGGAGCCTGTTAACTGTATCGAAATTAACAATACAAGTTATTTATGCTCGTTATGCTTCAGTTTTTAAGTAATAAATGAATTTTCGTTTTAAACCTACCTTGTCGTGCTTTGAGTATCTAAACATCACTCTTGTGGTGTCGTAACTACTCCTAAGCAACTTCTGCTATTCTGATGTACTTCCTTAAATTTAAATACATCTATAGGCTTCGCAATTTTTCTACAGCGATGCCTTTTCAATCAAACGGTTATGGGGCTAGATGCCCAGTTTACGAACTATTCCAGCCTAAGAGCTGTTTTATCACAAGAAGTATGTGTTGCGTGGGTTTCTCCCACACGCCCGGTTTGGACGCGATGACTACCATTATTTCTCATTGAATATTAAATTTAAAAACCGCCGTGTAGTATAAAGTCACCTGGAAATCAATAGTATTTAAAGGACTCGGAAAATGGGAACATCGATGAATTTATAAAATAAAAACAATTTATTTACATAATAAAAAATAAACATAAAAGATTCTGATTACTCGGATCTTTCATCTGATGAACTAACATTGGCTTCTCGCAATCAACATAATGTCTAATTATTCCTCCACTAAAATATTCAACTATAATCACAAGCTTTAAAATTCATTTCTTTTCTAATATAAGCTAATTCACAATTCCGTTAACTAACACAATCACATACTTAAAGTTTATCTTTTCTCTACTCATTTAAAATAATATACAAGTACAAAAATACACTGTCTACAAATCCGACATTACATTACTTTTAACGCCACTTGAGGTTCTCAAATAAATGCACTTGGCCTGTGCCACAATGCAAATCAGTTAATCTCCTCACATAGAGGAATATTGAGAGAGAGAAAGAGAACTATTCAATTCAGAGCATAAGTATGAAGGCTTAGGCATACATACCTTCATCTCTTGGCCAGACCGGCTCTCGTGCGACAGTTGACGGTGACATCGGGAACACATCGCTCCGTAGCCTTTTTAGACCCTTTCACCGTTGAAAACTCAAGAAGCACTCCCCTTTCGAATTCTCAAAAATCTGTCTCTCGAAAAAACTCAAAGTCGCTCTCTCCTCCCTCTTCTATTTGATTCATTCTGAGGTCTATACCCCCTTCATTTCATTGGAAGGTGTAAGGTTACCCCTTTTCAGTGGCCAGATCTTGACTATAGGCCCTAGAATTTTACCGTAGGTGGCCGAACTTCAATGCTAACACCTCGCACCTGCGCCCGGCTCTGCCTCAACGGTCGCTCATCCCCCATCGAGCGTTCTTCTATTTTCAATGTGCCCCCCACTGGAATGATGTCCGAGTCCACTGTCTATTTCTGTTTCAGGTGACCAAAGGGGAACCTTATAGATATTGCTGAAAGAATCAGGGACCATCCTTTGTAGGCCGAAGTCCTTCCCACAATTCAGCAATGTTACATATTCCAAAAATAACTATGTAACATTATGTGTTAAAAGTGGTGATACAATCAACTCACCGAGCTCCTAGAAGGGGGCCGAGAGCGTAAGGGTTGACAACGAAAAAGGAAGGGGCTATCTTTGTTTACGTCTAAAGGTTCGGAGTTGAGTAGCACAGAAGTAGCCATGGCAGCGGAAATGGAAAAACTAAACCGTGGGAACTACTCGTCATGGAGCGTCGATATGAAGCATGCGCTAATAAGTGAAGGTTATTACAGCTACGTAACTGGCGCCAAAATCGAGTTAGACGAAACATCTTCACGAAAAGAAACATTAGATGACGAACGGAGATGGAATAAAGCGATGCCAATGTTTTATGGAATTGAAATTGAGTATAGAGAACTGATATCTTCTACGGAAAATCCCAAAGAAGCATGGGACTTACTTAAGGAATATTTTGAACCGAAATCACGAGCTAATTTAACGAGGCTATTAGATGAATTTTTTGATCAACGTCCTAATTCTGACGACCCTGTTGGACTTTTTTATCGCCAGAATTGAGAATCAAGTACGTAAATTGAAAGATGTTGGACATGATCTGGATGAGATTCTAGTTGCATTCCAAACAATAAGACACCTTTCGGTTGACGTCAGGGAAATCGTACAGATCATATGTCGACTTCCAGACAAAGAATTCACCCTGGACAAAATCGAGGTCGAGCTCTTGGCTGAGGAAGATTGCCTTGCTCAACAACATCGAGACCAAAGCCGGGATGTGAGTACACTTTCTGCAATGTTAAACCTAAATCTATGTCTAAATTTAAGTGTAAAAACAACAAATCTAATACTTAAAAGATAGATCCACGTTTTCTGTGCAAACAGTCTGGACATTTAAAATCTGATTGCAAGAAACTTCATGCTAATATAAGTGAATTAGTTGAAAACAATTGCTATTTAGAAAATAACCATGTAGAATCGATCTACAGGTTCGGTTGGGTAGTGGACATGACAGCAACTCGCCATTTTTGCAATAATAAAGATCTGTTTACAAAATTTAATAAATTAGAAGGAACATCAATGTCCTTAGCTGCCGGAGACTACGAAGGCCTGATCGAAGGTGTCGGTACGATAAATATGTATGTGAATTTAAATGGCCACAAAAACAAAATTGTTCTAAATGACGTAATGTATTCACCTAAACTAAGACATAACTTAATTGCTGCGTCAGTTCTTGAGGAAAAGAAATGCAGTTTTGTGGGTACTAAGGGTACTATAATGTTTTTTACACCAGATGGTTTTGAGTATTTTTATACAAGAAGAAAAGAGGGTCAGTATTTCCTGAGACCTCAGTATGACATAGGAGTTAGAAGTCATAATACTGAAGAGATTACAACTAAAAGTGTTAAGCCTCAAGAAAAATGTAAAAGTGAAAAATCTAAGACTGCTAAAAACAGTAATCTTAAAGTAAATGATTGTAGTGTTCTTAAAAGTGAAAATCATAGCGATTTTAAAGTTAATGATTATTGTGTTTTTAAAAGTAAAATAGCAAATCTTAGTAATTTTAAAGTTAATGATTTTAAAAGTAAAACTGCAAATCATAATAATTTTAAGAGTGATCATTCTAGTGTTTTTAGAAGTAAAATTGTGAAACATAATGATACAATTAATGATGTAAGAGACAAAATTTTTAATAGTAACACTAATGCCAGTAAAATCTTTAAGAGTAAGAAGATAAGTTCTAGTGCAAATGTTTTTAAAAGTAAAAAACCTTGTAAATATGATGTATTTAAAAGCAAAATACAAGTTAAGCCTACTAATGGAGTAGGGGGAAATGCTAGACTCTGGCATAAAAGGTTTTGCCACATTAATTTTGATTATCTGTACCATACATGTCAAATTTTTGCTGTTAAAGGATTACCAAAAATCATTGACCGTGAATGTTGTAAACTTGCTAAATCAAATCGGGTTTCATTCAAATCAATAGGAAGAATCAGATCTCAGAAACCACTTGAGCTAATCCATATGGATGTGCGTAGTCCTATGCCAAAACCATCACGTGGAGGGGCTAAATATTTCTTTAGCATAACTGACGATTATTCCAGAAAAGTTACTGTATTCCCGATGAAACAAAAATCGGAAGTCTTTGATAAGTTTAAACAGTTTCAGAACAGAGCAGAAAGATTTTTAAATCCCAAAATTATTTGTTTACTCACTGACAATGGTATGAAATTTTGTAATAATGAATTTAACAAACTTTTAGAAAGTAAGGGAATAAAAGCAGAAAGAACAAATAGCTATACACCTGAACAAAACGGAGTATCAGAACGTTTTAATTTGGCAGCAATATTTTGCATTAAAGCTATGCTTAATAACCGCAATTTAGCTGATGATTTTGGGGCAGAAGCTATTCTCTGTTTCACCTATGTTAAAAATCGCATTTGTCACAAATTCAGAAACCAAACACCTCTGGAATTATGTAGTGGCAGGAAACCATCAGTATCTCATCTCAAAGTCTTTGGAAGCCAAGCTTTTGTTGGGAAACCAAAACAGCTTAAGGGCAAGCTAGACATGAGGGCTCAGGAAGGGATAATGGTTGGATATGCACTTAAGACAAGAGGGTACAGAATTTTTTTAAATAATTGCAAAATAATTGAAACCAGTAATATAAAATTTAATGAGAATAGCAAAACAGGGGAATGCGGTCTGGAACCCAAAGAAGGGGAAAAACAAGCATAATTAATTTTGAAAAGATTAAATTTACTCCTCCAAAATTGAGATATTTAGATACGTCTGACAAGGAGTATACGGATAGAGATGCAGATGAAACAACAGAGGAAGAAAAAGACACTGATAAACTCAGTGAGGAAACGGGGTCTTTTGTTGATAGTCGTTTGGTTCACTCGCCGAGTATTACTTGGCTCAGAAAGCAAATTCCAGGAAAAACAGGATCTCGAGTTGATGTTTATTATTACTATCAAGGAAAAGGTCCAAGACTCAGATCCATGGATGATATTAAATCTGTGAGGGAAATAATATTACATTTGATGAAAGATTATTTAATTTCAAAGGAGATCAGGGTACATCGGGTAACCAACCTGAGGCTAATAGTGTGGAAATAAGGATCCCCAAAAAGTTCAGGGAAGCTGTTCATTCACCCCAATCCAAAGAGTGGAATACAGCCATGGCAGACAAATTAGGTGTCATGAAGGAAAAAGGTGTCTAGAACGTAGTGCCTGCACCTGTTTCTGACAAAGAAATTGGTTGCCGTTGGGTGTATACACTTAAAAGAGACGAAAGAGGGGAAATTAGCAGATTTAAAGCTAGACTTGTTGCCCAGGGATTCAGTCAGGAAAAAGGACAAACTTATGAAGAAGTTTTTAGTCTTGCTGTAAATTTTATCATAGTAAGAACGTTTTTCACTAATTTTGTCTATATGTTAGGATGGTTACACATTCAACTTGATGTAAAATGTGCATATTTGTATGCAAAGTTAAATGAGAAAATTTGTAAGTACCAGCCTCCTGGATTTTTTGATAAAAGTAAGAAAAACTATGTTTGTCTATTAAATAAAGCCATATATGGTTTGCAAAGTGGTCGAGAGTGGTACTTAGAACTTGATCATGTTCTCAGGAAGCTAAACTTTGTTAAATTGAAATGGTGTAATTGTGCTTATATTTATAGTAACAATATCTTGTTGATGATATGATAGTATTTGCTAAAAATCACAATGATTTTCAAAACATTACTTCATTTTTAAAATCTAAATTTGATATTAAAGTCTTGAGAAAAATAAAATTGCTACTAGGTATTGAGTTTGAGGAAAACCACATAACTCTGTCATTTATCAAAACCAATACATTAGAAAAATTTGTAAAAAAATTTTGAAATTTCAAATACCCAATATCAAGTTCGTCGATATCCAAAGGGATTACATTTAGCAAAGCAGATTGTCCTACTGATCAATTTGAAAGTGATCAAATGGAAAAGCTACCTTACAGGAATTTATTAAGATGTCTTTCATTTTTTGATAGTAAAACTAGACCTGATATTTGCAATGCAGTTAACACCCTTTCATAATTTCAAGAAAACCCAGGTATTAAACACTGGGATGTTTTGCTTAAATTGTTAGGGTATGCAGATCAAACTAAAGATATGAAATTGAACTTATCTAATATCCAGAGTATAAACCTTAAATGTTTTTCTGATTCTGATTTTGTAGCCAATCGCGATGAGTGTCATTAGGGGGGAATGATATTTTTAATTGATAATGTTCCTATATCATGGAGGACTTTTAAGCATAAATGCGTTAGTCTATCACCATGGAGGTAGAATATATTTCCCTAACTAAATCTGCAAAAAAAATGGAGTGGGTACAAAACATTTTAATGGAATGTAAAAAGCTTGAAATTGAATTAGGTAATAGTGTAATATTCTGTGACAATGAAGCAGCCATTAATTTTTCAAATTCACCCATTGAGAATCACCGTACAAAACATATAGATATAGAATACCATTTTTTAAGAAATTTAGTGGAAAAGAAACTTTTTGAAATTAAATTTATTAACAGTAAAAATAATAAAACTGATGGTTTCACTAAACCAATAACCAAGGAAATGATATTTAAATTCTGTAAAATTTTCATAAAATAAAAGGTTACTTAAAATTAAATAAAGTGATTAAGACTTTTGAAATACAAACTTTTGAAATCCCTCAGTTTTGTAACTTTGTTACAGATGAGTTTCTACTCTGTGTTGATGTCTAAAGTTTTAAAAAACTTTATGTACCAAATACATCTTTTTGCAAATCCCTCAATCAGTAGATCAGATACTATCGAGTTTCAACTGTGTGGTGATGATTAAAGGTTGATTAAATATATAAATTTTTACAAATCCCTCAATCAGTAGATTAAGATGCTATTGAGTTTCAACTGCGTGGCGATGTTTAAAAAGGATTTTTGAAAATGATTCTCCTGCCGCAAGCATAGAGATCTTTTAGATATATTTTTCATGTAATTGTATCATGAATATGTTTACACATCTTAGATAACATTGTCTATAACTTGTTTATACACTAAAAATATATATATTTTTTAAATTTCTAAACTCAATAAATTTGTATTCATCACTATAAATTTAAATTCCTTTCCTGTGTTTATTCGACACAATCTGCAGGAGGGGGCAGAATGTTAGAGACGTATGGTAAACAAACTTGCGTATCTAACTAAAGTTACGATCAAAATCTAAAGGTTACATTTCTCCCGGTTAACTGTCCGTAATTTGGATCATTTGTTTTGTGTCTCACCCCTTTTTCATTTGGGTTCCTGCAGATAGTGACGAAATTTTACCGGAATACGCTAATTTCCATTCAATAGGAAATTGGCATAATCCGGGAAAAGGAGCTTCAACTTCAAACTGATATAAATACACCAGGTGTGGGGATGTATGAGTATGAAGGTATGTAGACCAGTAGGTCAGTAGATCGATATGTAGGTCGGTATAGTCGGCCAGTTGTGGCTTTGAATCTATGTTAGTCATGTTTATTTGACTTAGATCCTATTACTGATGATGTAATATCAGTAGATTGTCAGTTTAGAAAATGTTAAATTATGCTGTATCTATTTGTCTGTTAAATGTATCGAAATTAACGATACAAGTTATTTATGATCGTTATGCTTCAGTTTTTAAGTAATAAATGAGTTTTCGTTTTGAACCTACCTTGTCGTTCTTTGAGTATCTAAACACCACTCTTGGGATGTCGTAACTACAACTACGCAACTTCTGCTATTCTGATATACTTCCTTAAATTTTAAGTACATGTATAGGCTTTGCAGTTCTTCTGCAGCGATGCCTTTTCAATAATATTTGGGCTACATTTTACATTGTGATCCAGTTTATTATTTTAGCTAATTGTGCTATTAGTGGCAAAATTAGATCTAGCACTCTACAATAGAGCTGGAACACAAATATAACATGGTAGCGGCTAGGAAGGGATCGCTTTCCCATTTGTTCGGAAGAGGGAGCATGATAATTTCTCCTCTCTCTTTCTCTCTCTCATATATATATATATATATATATATATATATGAGAAAATATGTTTGAAGATCCAATGAAAGAAATGTGAGAATCTGTAACAGGCTTACGAAATAAAAGTATAAATCAACAAATCCTCAAGCAAATGGAAAGAAATAAAAAACAAATAAATAAAATAAATATCAAATCAACAAGTCAATGAAAAGTATCAAAATACAAAGGTGTGGAATCGAAAAAGGAATAACAAACGAAATCAAGCACAAACGCTATACACGTGGACAAGGCTCTAAGCCTAAATCATGAATTGTTCACTTCCACAAAAATCATATTCATGCCCAAGTGTTTTGTAGAAGCAAGCACAAAAATGTATGTTTCGGAAGAAATAGACAGATTATATCTATAAATTATTTCTACTTGGACGACATACATAAAAAAAGAAAAATAAAAGGAAAAATGGATACCAAAAAACGGACTGAAAAAACACACTAAACTAGTAAGCACGGGGACACAGAAAGAAGTGACAAGTGTTGCCATTCTCAAAGGAATAAGGTATACTGTTGCCATTCGTAAGAAATAAATAACAGTAATACGAAAAGACATGTACAAGAGATAATATACCATCAAGAGGTGCAATAAAAGTAAGGCTAATGTCTAAGTGGATGTATAAATAAAATATTAAAACAAGAGAAGGGAGATGTCAGGCTAAAATTTAAAGCAATATTAAATAAATAAAATTCAAGAAAATCCAGCTATTCTAAATTTTTTTACTATACCATTTACAAAATAAGAGGGATATTTGTATAAATTGTTGGTAATTTTTAGATTATCAATATGTAAAGCATGGAATTTTTTATCAGATAATCTATATATTCTAAAAAGCTGATTAAGAATAATATTTCTAAACAATAGAAATGAGTTGCAGGAATTAAATGGTAAGATTTTATTAATTTTAAAATTAAAAGAGTCTTTTTTATCAAATAAATTAGTAACAATGCTATTAGAAGGTTCAACAAAAAGATTTAAATCCAAAATATTAATATTTTTACTATATATATATATATATATATATATATATATATATATATATATATATATATATATATATATATATATATATATATATATATATATATATATATATATATATATATATATATATATATATATATATATATTATATATATATATATATATATATATATATTATATATATATATATATATATATATATATATATATATATATATATATATATTATATATATATATATATATATATATATATATATATATATATATATATATATATATATATATATATATATATATTATATATATATATATATATATATATATATATATATATATATATATATATATATATATATATATATATATATATATATATATATATTATATATATATATATATATATATATATATATATATATATATATATATTATATATATATATATATATATATATATATATATATATATATATATTATATATATATATATATATATATATATATATATATATATATTATATATATATATATATATATATATATATATATATATATATATATTATATATATATATATATATATATATATATATATATATATATATATATATATATATATATATATATATATATTATATATATATATTTATATATATATATATATATATTATATATTATATATATATATATATATATATATATATATATATATATATATATATATATATTATATATTATATATATATTATATATTATATATATATATATATATATATATATTATATATTATATATATATATATATATATATAAAATATATATTATATATATATATATATATATATATAAAATATATATTATATATATATATATATATATATATAAATTATATATTATATATATATATATATATATATATATATATTATATATTATATATAAATATATATATATATATATATTATATATTATATATATATATATATATATATATATTATATATTATATATATATATATATATATATATATATATATATTATATATTATATATATATATATATATATATATATATTATATATTATATATAAATATATATATATATATATATTATATATTATATATATATATATATATATATATATTATATATATATATATATCTATATATATATTATATATATATATATATCTATATATATATATATATATATATATATATAAATAGTTTGAAAATCCAATGATAGAATAGAGAGAAGTTGCATCTCAAAAAACCCAACATTAAAAAATGCCTAACAAATAAAAAAGTATCAAACGGAGAATTATCAATAAAGTGGAAAATAAATGGCGAACCTCTAGTCATCAAGCTGAAGACAAACAACAAACATCAATGGAATGGAAACGATAATAGAAAATCAAATAAAATTCAAGCATTAAAGCTTTACACGTGGACAAACCCTAGACCTAAACAAATGAGTTGTTCATTTCGATAAAACTCTTCTTCAAGTCCAAGTATTTTATCAAAATGAACAAAAATGCATGTTTCTAATATCAGTGATAGATTATAACTATAAACACTGATAACTTAGACAACATGCATAAAGATGGAAAAATTACAGGAAACAAGAATACCTGAAAAAACACTGCATATGTCTGATCCATTAGAGTCTTCAATAAAGAGACCAATGTTGCCAATCGCAAAAAATAAAAAGTTGAGAACTGCTGTTGTCAATCGTGAGAAATAAATAACAGTAATGCGAAAAGGCGATGAAATGTGATATTCAACAGTAAGAGCTACAAAATAATGGGGCGGATGATAATAGAAAACATTGAGGCTAAATTGTAAGGGGACGTAAATACATGGTAATACTTATTCAAGAGAAAGTGAATGTCTGGCTAATATAAGATACTAAGGAGAGAATTTAAGTATATTCAACCATTCCAAACTTTTTAACTATATCATTTGATAAATATGCTAGATATTTATATAATTTGCTGGTAATTTTTAGCTTATTAATATGCATAGCATGAAATTTTTTACCTCATAATCTATAAATTCTAAAAAGTTGATTAAGTATAATATTTCTAAACAATTGAATCGAGTTGCAGAAATTGAATGGTAATATTTTATTAATGTTAAAGTTAAAATAGTCTTTTTTATCATATAAATTACTAACTATCTTATTAGTAAGCTCAATAATTAGATTTAAATCCAAAAAATGAATGTTATTACTAATAGTGGCTTCATTAGGAATTAGTTCCAAATTATCCTGATAGAAATCTATATCTATGACACAGTTGTCTGCAAAATCCAAACAAATTAGATCATCAACATATATGCAAATTTAATAATCTGTTGAAGTAAAAGATTTTTCATAATGATAAAGGTATAAATTAGCTAATATACTGCTACTACAGCCATCTTGTGAAACCCCTGAGACTTGTAAGTATAATTTATTACCTTAAAATATATAATTATTGAAAAGAACAAAGTGAAGAAATTTAAGACAATTAGTAAATATAGTATGGGTAGAATGATTAGTAATATAAGCATTATATATATAGAGAGAGAGAGCTAAAATTACTACTTGATCAGAGATCTTAATATTATTAAAAAAATCTTTAAAATCAAAAGTTTGAAATCCAAATAGTTTACCTACTGATGTTAATTTATTCATTAATTATTTACTATTATTTAGAGTAAGGTAGTTATTGCTAGAAAAACGTAAACTATCATTTATTACATTTAAATAATTTAGTAGTAATTTACTCGCAGTGCTAGACTAAGTTTTATGACCACTAGTTACTGTTTTAAATTTAATAGGATTTTTATGAAATTTAGGAATAAGCACTATATATGGGAATTTAAGAAATTTATAATTACTATTTAAATCACTATGCATATTGATAATTTTCAGTTTGATACTATTAATGGAGTATGAATCTAGTTTAAATAGACTATTATTCTTTAAATAATCGAACTGAGAGTGTTTGAGAGTGTTCGAACTGAGAATGTTTGACTGCTTTTGAGACGTGTTTGACTATAAATTGAGTCAAACACGTCTCAAAAGCAGGCGAAATTCAATGACATTGAACAAATGCCAGGTCGGTCAGTTAATGACTTGGCTATTGAAATTAAAATTGTCGCCAACAAATTTTTAAAAATTAAAGAGTATAGTGACGGAGAGATTTTCGATTTAGCGGGCAAGATGAAATTACCTAAATTTTTAAACGCACTACAACTTAAAATAAAGAGAACTGTTTGAAATAAAGAAATATGATCCTGATCACAGCATCAAAAATTTGATAATTAAATTATAATTTTAGAAAATTGTAATAATTTTTATTTATTAAATGTAGTAATTATTAATTGATTTATTGATCTAAATATATTTATATAGGAATAAAATTTTGCCTGTAGAATGTCAACACATTATTATTAGTTGTGTTGTGTTTTATTTCGCAAAAAACTCCTCCCTAATGAAGTATTTACTTGCTGCAATGTGAAATAAAAAAATCTAAAAGGGATAAGAATTGAATAAATCTAAATAAATTATGAGCCAACATTGTTACATTTAAAGAAACGTTTTATTTTTTTTAACTTTACGAAATTAGCACTTTATAATTTTAATTAACATTAAAATGGTTTTCTGCATTAATAGCTACAAATCTTTACTTCGACAGAAGTTTATCATACTGATTCTTATTTTACCGAGATGTAGGAGTAGTGACACTGAAATTATTGCCTTTCTCGCCTAACTATAGTTCTATTCAAATTATCATTTACTTACAATGATTTTCCTTAATATATATATATATATATATATATATATATATATATATATATATATATATATATATATATATATACCTGAGATTGATCATTTATTGAAAAGTTCTGTATAGCAAAAATGAAGAAAAGGTGTCTGAAGTGATATATATATATATATATATATATATATATATATATATATATATATTGGTATATTACCAACCATGCTTGGGTTGGGCTCCAGTTTTCCAGAACACATGCTCTGCACTATATGGATTTATTTATTTATTATGCGGCGTTAGAACAATCAGCTTTTTGTTGCACATTTCCAATTATAAAATAACGCATTAAATAATTTATTAGTGTTTGGACATAGAATGTTTCATTAATGCCTTTTACAATGAACGTTCCGACTTGTATAATCCGCTTGTTACAGATTGCACTACAAGTCCTCTTAAGAACACTGGAATATTATCAGAATCTACTGCGGTCCAGTCCTGCTGCTACTCGAACATATTAAGTTCTCTAGAGCATCTGTTCAAACTCTCTCGTTCTCTGGAACTCTTCTAAAGTCATGAATTCAGTCAGATTTCTCTATACTCGTCTTATCGCCTGTGGTCCCTTCTTCTATTTTTTGTGTACTTTCTCTTATCGACCTCAGCTTTTGTTGGTTGGACCTTTGGTTTTCTTGCGGATGTATTTCTTTTCTTAACGAAGTCTTTCTGAAAAATTGGTATTTATTTTTTGGTTCGTTGTAAATCCGTTTGAATTAAATTTATCAACATTGGCGCCTTCGATATTAGCGATATCGTTTTGCATTCGTTAATTTTTATTGCATAATGTTTACTTTTGTCATATTTATGAATTTCTAAAGCATAGTGTGCCCTTGTCATATATTTTGAGAACTTATTACCCTATACCTAACCTTGAGGCACATGTCTTTGAAAAACTGGTTTGTCATTTAAAAATATACTTTTTCATTTTTCTTAAAATTTGCTCTTGTTTTCAATTAGTGTCATTGTCCCACACACTAACATCTTTTTATTTTCCGACTAAATAAAAAACACATTTTTAAATGAGATAAATAGTTTCAATTTGGTGCAAGAGTGAACGATTCGATAAGACTCTCTGGAAAAATCGAGGAGATTTTGAAGGGGGTTCTCAGCACCAAACCGTTTGAAATGTGGACTTTTTGGGGAAAGCACTTAAATGTGACACTGAAACTTGAGTTTTTGGTAACAGGATAGGTCATATGATGCAAAAGAGGAAGAAAATTACTGTGTTGCAGTATTTAGGATTTTGTAGGTGGCTCACATCGTAAAGTTTGATTGGGTGAATAAATTATAAATACCCCTCTCTTAAGTGAGATAGATATTTAAAATGTGGTATAAGAGTAAACAATTCCATAACACACACTAAAAAATCGATTTATTAAAAAAATCGCATTGGCCATTGTTTGCTTATTGTGTAACCAAAATCTGTTGATTTTTAACAGGTTTTCAGCTAGTTAGCCTTAAGACTCTACAATACTTTTAGCTACAATACTTATTAAGACTCTACATTACTTTTAGCTACTTTTACTACTAGCTACAATACTTTTATTTTATTTTAGTCAACATACAACTGTTAGTATTGCTATCGAAATTTCAATAATAACCTGCTTAATGATGTTTGAGTATTTGTCTTTGAAAGAAATTGTATTTTATGTGCATACGCCTGAAATCAAGTATGCATTGATCACAGTCTCTGCTTTCATATTTTTATTTTTATTTTTTTTTTTTTTTTTTTTTTGTAATTTCCAGACTGAGGACGATTGTAAAATTCTTAAGAAATAAGAAATGCAACTATTTAAACAAACATATGTTTTAAATTAGTTCTAGAAAACTCATAATTATGGCAAATACTACAGACTAAATTTTCATATTGTGAATTAAATTTTTCCTAATCATTATAGTATATTCTAGGATATATTTCAAAACTATAATTTAAATGCATGTTTTTAAACTCTTTAATAGAATAAAATAATAGTCTTCTAAATATTGAAATAGATCTGCATTTATTATAAATAAAATGTTATTCATAACTTGATTGATTCAACTTTGTTATACCATCATTTAAATAGTATCTAATCATAGAAGTTTACTAGTAAAAACGCCAATTTCAGTGAAAATATTTATTAAAATATATGTAATTGAAAACATTCTCCTATAGATTGATAAAATACTTAACATGAAGATTATTTTCATTTCTTTTAACCTCTGAAAATACTTTCTTGATTTCCTTTGAAATAACTTTCTTAATGGGCAATGTTTAAGAAAATCTAAATAAACCCGTTTGAGAAGCGTTAAGGTCCGATAAAGCAAATTGCCTGTCTACAAAAACCGTGACTAAGAAAAATAGAAACTAATGTTTGAGGGAAATTAAATATTGATTTCTGAACATGATTCTTCTCTGGCACCTCCAGTAAATAAAAGGCTTTGGACAATCCTGAAGTTTATAAAGTAAAAAATAGTTTGCTCCTCGCTTCAGTTAGGAGAACTGAGTTTAGTAACAAAAGAGATCAAATTGATAGAAACTAGAAAGTTATGGAGGACCGAAGAAAATTTAAAAGAAAATGTAAAGGCACATTTGGAAATTTAACAACGATTTAAAATCAACACGTTATCTATTTTAATAACAATTTTAAATTGTATTACCGATAATAAATTATTTATTGCTAGAAATATTTAATATTAAATGTAGAAAAAGATTTAATTTCATAAAAAATTATTCAGAATATTTGAATATGATGAAGAGCCTAAAGTTTATTTATATAATTATAAAAAATGTATGTCTTTTTTATTTATGTCAAGTGAAAGAAAATTTGGTGAACTTCATTATTTTTCGAACTTATTTTTACATACGTAATACATTTTTTCTTGTAATTTAAACTTTAAATTATTCTATATTTTCGAAGGAAATATTTCTTCGTCTATTTCATTCTTTGCTTTATTAAGTTATAAGAATTTCAATGACAAGAAATTAGAAATACATCAAAGTATTAAACTAAATTGCGTATGGCATGAACAATATATAATCACATAATATTTGGGTCGGAATATTAAAATGAAGATATTAATCAAATAAATACGAGAAAAGAACGTGTGTGTATTTAAGCATGCTAAATTATTTGCTTCTCATGTGTATCTTCGTTAAATTAGGGAGTTAAAAATATTCTTTAAAGTTCTAAACTGGTTAGTAATCTCTGTTATACTTTTAAAAAGTTTTTAAATATTCAAGTATAGGAGGCAATTAGTTCTCTATCTGTAATATAAACTATTTGTGAATGTCATTTCTTTCGTATCTTTTAACATGCAAATTTTTGGACGCTTTCTTGCATTAAAAATACATTGCGGTTCAAAAAGCAAAACTAGCTTTATGGCGTAATTATTCGTCTTGAGAGCAAGCAGTAAAGTAGTTACATTTTAAGTAAGTTGGTCTAGTGAGAAAATTTTTCTGATGGAATATTTAAGTGATTAAAAGTTATTAAAAGATGCATTGACAAATATAACTGAAGTTTATCGAGTAAAACAATAGTCAAATATACGAAGTGCAAAAGTACAGCTTAAAATATATGTATCGTCTGCTTCAACTATGTAATCAGCTTCAACGCTGTAAATGTACTGCCCAATAGTGATGGCGTACTTCCAGAGTAAAAGATGGTTAGTAGTGGGATATAGATACTTCACAAACCAGAAAGATGTTTTAAAATAAAAATCATATTTTATTGCATGGCACAAATTAAAATCAAAATATAACAACGCAAAAGTGCACTTCTCACTTTACAAGGGTGCACACTCAAATTGTAACTAAAACACCTTAATCTGTCTGCAGATGAGAGTGAAGTTCAAATGTTCTGGCTCTATAAATTTTTTTGCCTTAGCGGTGAAACTGCACTGATTCGGCGCTGTCTCTATAATATTTAATAAAACAATTTTTATCTTTATTTTTTTTTACTTTCCAAAAATAAAATACATCCAAAATAATAACAATCCATACAAAAATCTTCAAAAATAACTTGAAATAAATTAATTGAGTAGTTTAGCTTCTTCTTCTAGCATAATAAAAGAAGATATATAGTATCTGTTTGTTTGTCTGCGCTTTCAACACACTACGCCTTTACGCCTACTACTCTTACAACGACTACGCCTTTTAGAAAATTGAAGTTATGAATGCAATTAATTCCTTCTTAAAATCTCTAGTGGAGGGTACATTTTCTAGTACTTAATAAAGAAGATGTAGACACGTTTGTATGTCTGTTAATCACGTAACGCAAAATTTAAGCGACTCACAGCTAAAAATTTCGGATCAGGGATAATTTAGGTCATATTCCAAGACACCTCGGAGCGATTTTTTTAATTAAAATTGGTTTTCAGTATTTTATATAGAAGCTCAATTTTGAATAATTTTCACACAAATCGATGCGTTTAGGATCCAAAATATTATCACAGAGTTTCTTTTTTGACACAATCGGAAAGACTGAAAAACGCTTTTCCTAATAAGCTTTGGACGGAATTTGTACTTGAAATAGTCTGATTTTCGGGAATTTTTAAAAACAATGAACTCTCCGTGTTTTGGAAGCATAATCGATTTTAAAAATTCCTACATAGACATCTCCACTGACTATCCAATCTTAATAGTTTAACATTAAATGCAATATTACTGACTGCTTCAAAACAAAAAATATGTTTCTCGGCCATCCATCCCTAATTATAATTTCTGAATTCGTCTAACGCTAATTTTTAACAAAACACAGTTTTCCACGAAATTGCCCGATCAAGAGAATAAATAGTCCTTCCGCTCCGCGGGCATGCGTTTTTGACGACATCGAATGAAGTTCTAAGCGGTTGATAACATCACGACTAGGGTTGTATCCATTGCTAAGGATTCTATGTGACGTATACAAAGGGGCAATATATTTTCCGAAATATCGATGTCTCAACAAGGTTTTGACTTCTGTTCTAAACAGACATGTTGTTAAATCGCTCTTTGTGTTTTGATAATTCGTTGTGAGTTACGGTGTAATTATAAATAGAAGTTTGCATCTTAAACCCTGGGGCAACACCGGGTATTCGTTCTACTATCGTTCTAGTATTAATCTCACTTTTACAAAGTGCTGGATACGCGGAGAGTAGCAGTTCTCTTAAGTACTATTGGCCGTTCGTGTCCCCTCTCGACTACGATCATTGGCTGCTTTCTCTGGTGTACTCTCAGCACTCCTAGTGATGATCACATGAATTAAAATTTAGCTGATGAAATTTTCATTTCCCTGTGCTTTTCCCCAAGTCTTAAATTTGGAGGCTTGCACCCATCAAACTGTCAAAGTCAATCCGTAAATTGGCGTCAGCGTGTTTGAGCCTTTATTATATTTGACCATGGTTTGTCGTCTGTCTGGACATGGAAATTTAATTCTTCTTTCAGCTCGAATATCCATTCCGTCTAACACAAATAGCAACAAGATAGCTATATAAATCGATCTATAACTAACCAAGTAAATCTGTTTGATGTGAAAAAATACGCTCAAGTTTAACGGTTTCGATAATTAATTAAAATAATTTGTATGTTTAGTGCCCCATCTTTTGTGGTGACTACAGTTTTGGACATTATTTATATTACTTTAAGATATTCGACTCCTTTGATAGAACATTCCTTTTCGGTTTGGGTGGTGATATATCTAATAATCTAAATACATTTTAAACGGTGAATATTGATAGATTAAACGCATTTGACTATGAAAATAAGTGTAGAATGCCAAGTCCTCCACCTTATCTGAATATTTAGTTACTAAACTTTACAGCGCCTCTAGGAGTTGAATTGAAGAAGAATTGAAGACGCCCTAGCTCGTCCAACTAGAATGGAAAGAGGTGTGATTTGCAGATAACATGTACACAGACGATAAAAATAGAGGTCAAGAAAAAGCGATAAGTATTGCACTACATCATTTGTCTGCACTTTTATGCAATATTTAATGTTTACTACAAAACATATAATTCTAAATATTCTAAATTGCTTCGTTTTCGGCGTTCGGAGTTCTAAATTCATCAATTCACTAGAGGCACTGCAAATGTTCTCAATCAATAGTTCATAGTAGCTTTCCTATTTAGAAGTCCTGCTTTTGCAAATCTAGAACACTTCAATCAAAAGTCAAAGGATGCTTAAAGACTTGGAAAACCCTATATGTATGTTTGTTTTAATGCTATACACAAAAAACATATAATGAAAATACTTTACTATTAATCTTCTGCTAAATATTTTCCGTTCACCCATTTCTTTCTAACAAAATGGCGTAATATTTCCCGAATATTCGAAGGAATCCGATTAGAAAAAGCCAGAAAAGGATAACTGCGATTTATAAGTCCTTTTCTCAGATATCTAGATATATTTTAATAAAAATTCACCATAACATAAACCAGAGGGCAAAAGCTACTGAAGCAAAATGAGAAAATATACGACATACAGAAGGAAAAAATCAGACATTGAGAGGAGTGAAGATAACATAAAAAGTCGGACAGCACCGATGGTATCGACTTAAGTTGCTTTCAAAAGATCTTAGATGATGACAAACAACTTGAATACCAGGAAAAGACATCAAAATGAACAGATATGAGAATTTAAAGCAGAAAAGCATGGCGAGAAGTATAGTTTTGTAACAACGGTAAGCGAAAATATAATATTCATGAGTTTTATAGTTATGTTTAAAAAAGCTGTTTTATGTAAGGGATTATATGTAAAACTAAATGTTTGAAAGCATTTGTCATTTTAGAGTTTTATAAAAAAGGAGCTTTTTCTGAATAAGGTAGCTGTACTGAGAGATATAAAATACAAAATGCCCTTGATATTTCTTTACTGCAAAAAAAAAATAAGAATTAAGTGTCAATTGTTTCATTTTAGGATATAAAAAGCTTTTCGTGCAAAATAAATCTCTCAAAAAGATAATTTATAGAGTCGCACCCATCCTACAGCACGGATGGGTGCATATTTTATACAGTGTAAAAAAACAAAGTTTTAGAATAATTGGACAGATAATCAGAGATACTAAAGATTTAATTGATTAAAATTTCTAAAATAAATATTTATGGAGAAATATAAAAATATATTCAGATTAACAATTTTGAAAGTTTTCAAAAACTCATTTTATTTCTAACATTATATCCGTATTACATGGTAGTTGGAGAGGATGTTCCTTTGAGAAGGTGCTCCCGCGCCAAAACATTTGAAATATGAAATGATAGAAAAACGTACTTGGCGACGACATTCAAACTTGAAATGTTAGTGCAAGAATAAAATATCGTTAAATATTAAGAAAAAAAGAAATTTTCAGTTTTCAAAATTTAACACTTTACAACATAGTTAAAAAGTATTTATGACTTTGTTCATTCTGCCTGTCTGTCTGTTCATGCGATAACTGAAACTTTAGTATGTTGTTGAGACTGTCTGTGGAACATATGGAAATGTAAATGAATAATATCATCCAATTTGTTTTAGATTGAACCCGGGTTGAAAAAATTAAATACATTGAACCCTAGGGGACCTAATTTTTAAAACATTTTTAAGTGAATTTAAAATTCACAAATTGCTTCGAAAGCTTTAGGAAATATTCAAATTATCCCATAAAATATATAAAAAAAATTCAGCAAAATATGTTCAGTAGTTTTTTAAATAAAAATTAAAATAATAATGGCACCCATATTATATAAAGAGATCACGAGACCCACTTCAAAATAAAATATGGCATCCATCTTTTTTCCCAATGCCAAAATCATGATTTTTAAAATTCTTTTTGATTTATATTTAATGTTGCATCCGTCCAAAAACCGCTTTATTTTTACATAATTTCTGTACATCTATATTCTGCGCTAACGCAATTATAATACTTTTGAATTTAAACGATCATCAAACTTTGATTATTTTTATAACGAAGCCTTATTTTAACGTATGTAGCATGTAAACACATCAAGCTGCAAGATGAGTTGTATAAGAATAGCTGAATTTTTTAACACAAAATTATTTAGCGGTGGAGTCTGGAATATGGGTGATATGAATGAAATATCCATTAATTTTACATAGAGAAGCAAGCCATTTTATATCATTGCCTTTTTCGATGAAGTTTTAAACTTGGAGTTAGAAAGTACTTTTACCTCCATGGTTTTAAGTCTTAAGTAAAATAAATTATTGTAGTATTGTGATAATTTTTAAAATATCACTGAATGAAAGGAGTGGAATAAAAGTGTATGAATGAAATATTCACTGCTTTCACATGGAGAGCCAGGCGATTTGTATTTCGATGACGTCATTTGAATAAAGTTAATTTTTTTCGATAAAGTTTGAAGTTTTCAAATGTAATAAATTATTGCAGCATTGTGATAATGTTAAAAATATCACCGCTGAATGTATCGCATTTTAGAGATGTTTCAATAAAATTGCATTGCAATTGGAAAGTGTTTCGTAATCAATGCTTTATGCGAATGACGGAATGTTTTATGCGAATGACGGAATGAAAGTGCGAATGACGGTTAAGCTCTTATGTGTAAGGACGAAGAAAACTGTTTTGCCTTCGAAACCGGTCGATACTTTTTATTTTGTGTTGTATGCTGCTCTTAACAAAATTACTTCAGTTGTATTACTGTAGCAGCAGTTTGATACGTAGAATTACTTTAATTTATATACATCTTGTACTTCAATTTATATAAAAATGAAAAAGAATTCAATAAAATACGTATTATATTTTAAATTGTACGAAGAAATATAAATGTTCATATAATTGGTAAATGAAATGACACTTGAAGGAAATTAAATTCCTTGTTTGACGGCTGATATTTAAATGTGAAACTCATTTTATTATTTACTTTAGTTTCATATTTTAATATAGTTCATGTGTATTTAAAGAATATAAGTAAACAAATATGTTATCTAATGACTTTCGTTCTCAGGAAAGTTGCAAATACGTGTAATAAAATTCCAATTTTTTCTTCCCACGAACGATAAAGTCTTCATCTTATTTTCGCATGTCGTCATGACAGATTTAATTTTGCTAAAAATAAACTCCCAAGATCCTTTTATTACCCAACATTACAAATCTGTAATAATAGAAGAAGATGTATGTTTGTTTGTCTGTTGGTTTCAAAGCGGGAAGTCTAAGATACAACCAGCTACGAAATTTGGTATGGTGGTACTTCAGGGTCAGTCCGAAAGACACCTCCGAGCGATTTTTTTTATTCGAATTATCTTTTAGTTATTTTATAATGTAGCGCAATACTGGGCGATTTTCACACAAATCGTTTCCTTGGCGATTGAAAATTTTATCATTGAGTTTGCATTTTGACACCATCAGAAAGATCAAAGAATGAGCTTTTGACGCGATACGTAGAACAATTTTGAACAAAATTGAAAATTTATCGAAATATGAGTAATTTATGAAATTTTATATGTATATTGTTGCATCCAAAAAATAAAAGAGTGTCACAGTTCCAATTTTTGGCATGTATATGTAGTGATATTTTTGCATTCTAATACTTTTTTAATTACTTTGGGACTCTGCTCGATACGCTTCGCCAACCCCCGTATCTCTCTTCGCGAGTCGGGATGCTTCGCGAGCTATTTCAAGCCAAACTAACATTTAAATGGGTAAGCGGTTTATTTTATCGTGTTACTATTATTTCTCTATAATTGTACCAACTTTCATATTTTTGTATGTTATAGTTTTTGCAGTAAGCGACCGAGAAAATCGATGAACGTGCTGATAAGAACATTTTTCCCTTCAGAAGTGCATAGAAAGTAAAATATCTTATAAACTACATAGAAATAAACAAGAAAGACCCATCATGCATAAAGCATTGGTTATAAAACACTTTCTAACTGTAATTTTATTTAAACATCTCAAAAATACGATGCATTCAGCGACGTTATTTTTTTAATTATCACAGAACTGCAATAATTTATTTTACTTGGAAAATTAAAACCATGAAGGTAAAAGTACTTTCTAACTCCATGCTTAAAACGTCATTCAAACTTTATTCAAATGACGTCATCGAAATATAAATCGTCTGGCTTTCTATGTAAAAGCAGTGAATATTTCATGCATACACTTTTATTCCAGACTCCAGAGTTAAATTATTTTTCGTGACAAAATTCGCAATTCAGCAATTCTTATACAGCTCATCTTACAATCACTTATTTACATGTTACATTAATTAAAGTTAGGCTTCGTTGTAAAAATAATCAAAGTTTGATGATCATTTAAACTCAAAAATATTGTAACTGCTTTGGCGCAGAATATAGATGCACAGAAAAAACGCAAAAATAAAGCGGTTTTAGGACGGATGCAGCATTAAATATAAATTTATAAAAACTTTAAAAATCACGATTTTTACTCTGGGAAAAAAGATGGATGCCATATTTAATTTTGAAGTGGGTCACGTGACCTCTTCATATTATATGGGTTTCATTATTATTTTAATTTTTATTTAAGAACTACTGACCATATTTTGCTGAAATTTTTTTATATATCTTATAGAATAATTTGAATATTTCCTTATATTTTTTAAGAAATTTATGAATTTTAACTTTGCTTAAAAAATGTTTGAAAAATTAGTTTCCATAGGGTTCAATGTATTTCATTTTTTCAATCCGGGTTCAATCCAAAACTAATTGGCTGATATTATTCATTTACATTCCCATATATCCCACAGACCGCCTGAACAACATATTAAAATTTGATTTTGATGAAGTTTTTTTAACGACAGTTATCGTGTGAGCGGACACACAGACAGACGTATTTGAGCGTATTACACCCGCGAAGCAAACGTAGAGCAGGGAAGTGTCGGTATTTAATGAAGTATGGGGTTATATTTTTGCATGTATCAAACTATGGTGATTATGTTTTCAATAAGGTGAATCTGGTAATAATATTTTTAAGAATTGTGCAATGTTCATGAATTTGTTAAAATTTTATTTTGATATATGTTGCTTGCTCGCATGATTGCACAAAATTATTGCTTCCAGAAACAAAAATATTGCTGATTATGATGCAAAAGTATCCATTCAAGAAGATAGAATTATTAAAATTTAATTAAATTTTTAATTTATATTTAAAACATTTTCTACTATTTTCTTTTGTACTACTTTCTACTTCTTTAATCACCATTTATAATCTTTATGATGGACAATATCTTCATTTTTTTACAGTCTTATTTCTTTAATGTTGCAAATACGGAATTTTAAATCACAGTATTTAAAAAGATATGTTACGTTATTTCATTTCTTCAAGTAATTTACTTTGAAAATGTCCTTTTCACATTCAAATGATGCTCCCGTTGGCAGTTTTGCATTTTTTACTTCTTCCTTTGTCAGTTAATTCTTACTGATTTCCGCATTAAAATGTTCATCTCCCACTGATTCGCACTTGTGGTTATTGAAAGTTTTTAAAGCAAAAACACGATCTATGTGATTCCTGATATTTCTGAATTAAATGACTGCTTGAGTCAATGTACTTTCATTTTTTATTACCGCAGGCTCACACACACTATATATATATATATATATATATATATAAATATATATATATATATATATATATAAATTGAAAGATTTTAATCGAAAAATATGCATAAACTACCGTATGTACAAAAAAACCCATCTCAAGCATATCTGTTACAAATGAGTAACTATAGACCAAGACTAAGAATAAAGATAGAAGGTAACTTATCACTACAATGGAAAGGGGGATGAGAAGAATAATAGGATACAAAATTCACAATAAAAGTATATAAATATAAATAAAAATAAAAAGAAAACACGACAAAATTGAGAAAAGGCAATAAAAATTAGCTCAAGATAAAAGATTAGGACATAGAGAACAATCAATTGAAACTACACAAAAAATGGCGGTTAGTTCGAAATTGCATTCTCATCAGGACAGCCATACAATTCGAATTAAAACCGATAGAATAGCCAGTTTCTGACAATGGCGATAATATTTAACTATAGACACCATTGGAACTATCTACTGGCTAGTGGAAGGAGAAAAATAAATCAATTGATTTACAAATCAGAAAAATAATACATCCTCGAACAGAAATATGAACTCACAAGCATTGTTACCACGTGTAAGTTGAACAAGCGACTGAGCATTTCATCTCACTTCGTCAATGCGAGTGGGCACCAGAATGAATACATTTGAACGATACATAATATGGAGACTTTCTAAAATAGTAATCAGTATAGGACTCAGGACAAGTGGAAAAAAGTCATTCGAAAATAGTAAACAGCATTAGACTCAGGCCAAGTGGTAAGTTAAGTGATAAGAATGGGTGAATTCTCAAAATTGAGTTATCCAATCAAAGATAAATAATGCATGTGTAAAATTATTACTTGGTATATTTGAAATTATTAATAATATTATTTACAAATACTTCCGGATATTGGTAATTTTGACAAATGCGTTTAAGATTATTGATGTGGAGAAAGTGAAACCGAGGATCAGAAAGTCGATGTATTCGAAATAGCTGGTTTAGAATGATGTTTCTAAACAATTGAATAGAATTACAAGATTGATATGATAGCAGCTTTATGATAGTGAAGTTGTAAGAATCTTTTTTATCACATAGATTGGTGATTTGATGATTATTGAGGGTATCTAAATTTAGGTCTAAATAATTTACAGTTTGACTAACGCTAGGCTCATTAGGAATTAATTCTAGGTTAGATGGGTAAAAATCAATATTAATGGGATAGGAATCATCAATGATAATACAAATTAAGTCGTCAACATATCTATATATATTATATGAATTAGAGTTAAAATGACATTCATAATAATAAAGATATAAGTTAGCGAGTATACTACTACTACAGCCACCTTGTGGTACACCAGATGTTTGTAAATAAATGTTATCACCTTGGATAATATAATTGGTGTATAACACAAAGTGCAAGACCATAGGAAAGTTTTTGACATTAAATGCAACATTATTGGAAGATAGATAGTCATGATAAAGAGAGATAATAACTTTATATAAATCTTGAATGACAATATTATTAAACAGGTCTTTAAAATCAAAGGTATGGAAACCAAGAATTTGTGGAAGCTTGCTAAGGTGATTTACTTATATATATATATATATATATATATATATATATATATATATATATATATAATATATATATATTAACAACTGATATTATTTTATTTAATCTTCAAGTTTCTTTACTCTAATTTGTTATTGGTATTTCATATAATTTTATTATATATATATATATATATATATAATTGAGCTACTACAGCCGCGAAACTTGGCATGCAAATGTAATTTTAAAGAGTTACTCAAATAACCTCCAATGGTGTTATACGACTCATGCAGCGCGCATGAGAACGACTCATCATGCAGCATTCATAACGATCGGTATTCTTACTCACTGGCAATTGGAACTAGATTTTCTGCTTTGACACGGCAAAATGTTTAGAAAAATGTCTTTGGGATGTACAACGGCGCTAGGGACAATTGTCAGATTTAGAGAGGGGTCGCATCATAAGCCTAAAGGAAGTTGATTGGTCCAACAGATGCATCAGTTGCTATATATATATATATATATATTTATATTTATATATAAGAGAGAGAGAGAGAGAAAGAAAGAGAATGTATGTATATAATGCCTTGGGTACAGTAACTTGCAATTATCATTAATCGTTTTCTCCTTTCTTAAGAAATTGCTTTCGTATTTGATTATATATATATATATATATATATATATATATATATATATATATATATATATATATATATATATATATATATATATATATATATATATATATATATACACACACATATATATATATATATATATCCTTTTTGTCCAAAAACTAACGGTACAAAATCATTGATATAAAAAGTTCGTTTCGACTCCGACTTTACGTCCATTAGTCTTTGGCACTGGCACATCTATCGTATTCTTAAACCAGCTGTTTTCTGCATTGTACTATTTCTCAGCGCACTAACGTTCACCATTACCTTAACAACAAATTCGTTTTGTACAAGGATAGTTGTAAGATATATCGAAACTTATTTTTTAAATGCACTAATGGTTGGCGTAACTGGACGCAACTCCGGAGGCACATATTGGAGTACCGGTTGCTGCCAATTGATTTTTCATTTGAAAATATAATTATAAATCCTTTCAAATAACTGTGTAAATGTTTTTTATTTAAAAAAAAATTAATAGATTTTCTTATTTTAGAAATTCTCGACGCCCCATGATTTAATGGGAGCAACCTAACAGCTTGGCTATGTGTAAATCTTGGAAGCAAAGTTTGGGGGAGGGGGGACGTAAAATAAACTACAAAATGTATCAATGAGTAAGAATATACGCAAAAGATGAGGAAAACCTGAGCAATGTATTCAAGCACAAAATAAAATAAAAATGCAGCATACAGCTGTTTCGAGGATAGGCTGGGTCCCTTTCACCGCTTCTGAAAACCAACAAGCCCAAAGTCAAAATGACGAATTGGACTCATATGGAAAAATATATATGTACTCCAAAGAGGAGATATACACTCCTCTTTGGCGGATTCCAATTTTAAGTTAGTCCTTGTTCCAGATTGGCTGGGTTGGTCTTCATCCTGCTTTTTGGTTTGTTTTCTCTGGTGAACTATTAATCCACGAGTTGGGTATATATCCCACCTTTTCATTTATTTGTGCCCATTTCGCCTTCTTGACTTCGGTTTTGGGCTCCTTTTTGACTAAGGAGATCCAGCGTATCATCGAAACTGCTAACTGTATACTGCATTTTTATTTTACTTCTGCATGAATACGTTGCTCAAGTTTTCCTAAAAAATTTATGTTATATAAAACAAGAAATTTATTAAGAGGCCTTCATAGATTAGCAAATGGTGTGTACATATCATTTTCGACGGAAGTATAAGGAATTTTTATGCTTTTGGGAACACTTATTTCATGCAGTCATGCAATTTTTCGAAAAAATATATAGTGGAAATCCATAGTGAACCCTCCAGCACCTCAAAAGTCCAATGCTGAATCCATATCAGTCATCAATTGATCTCTATATGCAGCGAATTCTGAGAAGTATATGATGCAAAGAAAATTACATTTTTTTATTCGGAACTAAAATTTCTAGAACAAAAAATAGAAATACTTAGTGAAAACCCTACTCCACATAAAAATTTAATGCTAAACCCATATCGGTCATCATCAAAGCTATAGCCGATTTTGAAAAGAAAATATATGTTTCAAAGGAAATTTTTGTACCGGAAGTAGAAAAATAATGGTAGTTGAAATCCTTACTGAATCCCTCAACTCCCTTGAAAGCCTGATGCTAAATTTATATCAGTTATCATAAATTTAGCATCAGCTAAGCTTTGTATATAACTGATAGCAATAGATGAGACGATTCAAGAAAAATAAATATTTCTTAACCAACCGAAAAAAAAAATGTAAATTACTAGTAAATCCCATCTGAGCTCTGACCCCTTCTATAGCCAATCTTGAGAAATAGATGTTTTAAGGTAAATTTTTGAACCAAAAATGGAAAATAACGGAATTGGAAATCCTTAGTAAACCCTCCAACCTCCTCCGAAATTTGATGCTGAACCTATGTCAGTTACCCTATAAGCTCTTTCTATAGCTAAGCTTGAAAAATAGATGTTGCAAAGAAAATGTAAAGTTTTGAATCGAAAGTGGCATCTTCAGAACCGAAAGAGGAAATACTTAGTAAATCATTCTATCCCCTCCAGAATTTAATGCTGAATCCATATCAGTCATTATCTAAACTCTGTCTATAGCTACTCTTGAGTAACAGATGTTTAAATTAACATTTTTTAAGGTGTAGGGAGATAGAACCGGAAATAGAAATTTTTCCAGAATTTGATGCTGAATTCATATCAGTTATCATACAAGCTTATTTTATGGTCATTCTTTAAAAATAGATGTTTCAAGTAAAATTTATATTTTTGAACATGAAATGGATAAAGGGCCGGAAATGGAAATCCTCAAGAAACCCCTCTATCCCCTTCGAAATTGGATGATGAATCCATAGCATTCCATAACCATAACAGATCCTGAGAAATAGATGCTTCAAAAAAATTGAGGAGGGGGAGAACATAGAATTAGAATTTGATTGCCCCAAAAATCAAGATATATACCTCTACAGAGAAAAGACACGTGTAAGTGGGTATATTCAAACTACATTTATTAATTTGATTGATATTTCCAATTGATATATTTCATCAAAAAGTTCTGGTTCCTCAAAATATTTATTTTTTTTTTAATATCCACATAAATTAGACAAGACCGGTCCCAATATTTTCTTCAATATCTATTTTTCAATAGACCACATAAGATTCCTCATACAAACTGCTTTTATGCACAATAGAATCTTGCGAATTTTCTTGGCAAAGGTGATTTTAAACGCATTTGCCGAACAAGCATACTTTACACGCCAAGCCTCTTTTCATTCCGGAACTCTGCCTTAAACCTTTTTACCATAAATTGATTTCACATTAAGAAAACATAATCTATGCTTTCAACTCCACTTCTTTTTGTAGATCTAAAATATTTTAAAGAAGTACTTATTAAACGCTATTTTGATAGTCATTTAGCTATACCGGTAGTTATGAAACATTCACTCTTGTCAATATATTGTTCTGAGAACAAATCTCGTCAATATGAAAGCTGTTTTTTTTTTAAGAATTGAAAAATTCTGGTTAAACTATATTGGAAATTTTGTCTTTCCAAAGAAATTCGTATGACTTTTTTTTTTAAGATCATAATTTGATAAGACAAAAAATTTATTTTATTAGATTATGTATTTAGGGATATACAATCATTATATAATAAAGAAATCGAATATAAAGAAAATTTATAGAGTGGTTCGACAAACTCATTAGTTTTTTAAAATGGGAAAAAAACGAGAACTATCCCTATGCAACTCTTAATTACAATTTAATATCTTTTTGGAATTATTTTCTTTTCTGAAATACGAAGGCTTTCCGAACCCCAAAAACAAAAGATTTCCCTGAGAAGCAAACATAGACAATCTATCTATGGAGGACCTTCCGTGAATTGCAACACTCACCTGTGGAAGAACAGTTCAAGTTCAGATAGATACTTATTTGGGTTTGAATTCCGTTTATGGGTAGAGAGGGCGGTTATGGGTAGGTTCACTTATGAATGCCGTACATTGATAAATGAGTCATTTTTTATAATTTTTATGAAATTGGATTCCACATTAAATCAGTGACAGACTGGAATATTTTATTTATTGAAAGTTCCATTTTCGGAAACTGTCGTTATCTCAACTGTTTTTTATAAATATTTAGTATTTGGTTTTATCTAAATGTTTATAATTATTGATTGGTCCTAGTTTTTTTATCATAAGCAGCTTCGTTTTCATCCATTGGATTGTGGTCTCCAGGTCCAGGTTTTCTCAAATTAGCAGATCTCTATCTGATATTTTAATCATATTTATGTTAATATTGAAATGGGAATGTTATACTTGTGTTGACATTGAAATCCTCTTCAACCACTACATCGTAATGACGGTTTCGAAAAAGTAAAGCTGTTAACTGTTTATTAAATGGCTATAAATGACTCTGGATATCACTAATCATTTGTACCATCTTTTCAAATTTCACAAACAGCTGAATCAATGATATATTTGAATTGGTCATGTTAGATTAATTTTCAAGATTTTTCTTTATAAATAAATATTTGGTAATCCTGGTCACACAGCTAAAATGTACGAAAATGAGGAGTAGTCAGTGTCAGATATTTTTTAGTTTTAATTTATGTGCTAATAATTTATTAGTAATATTAAAGCGTTTAAATCTATGAGTCTAAATTAAAAAGTATTAATTTATTTTTAGCATAAATTGCCGCTTTGTTCGCTTCTTTCTTATATTCTGTCATTCAAAAATACTTAATATTTTTAAACCTTTCGTGAATGACAGACATCAATTCATTATTCTCAATTTTCATATTTTTATCACTTGCGTAATATTTATTATATTTCTTTTGTCTAGATTCAATCTCGCGAGAATTTCTAGCTTGTTCTTAAAAGAGATTTTAAATGCATTTGCTTTACAGTTAGTTACACGACAAATCTCTTTTAAATAAAGAATTTTGCCTTAAACCTTTTTACCATATATTGATTTTACATTAAGAAAACATAATCTATACTTTCGAACGCGCTAATTTTCTTGCTGCGAAGGTGAAAATATTATAAATAAATTCTTGTTGGAGATTATTTTGGACAACCATTTACCTGTTCTCGTAGGATGAAATCGCTATTATAAATTTATCATTTCTGATAAAAAAAATTTAATCAACATGAACATAGCATACTTTAAGGTTTCAAGAAGTTCTGATGTAATTATGTTCGAGCAATTATGTTGCATTAATGAATAGAAAGTATTATAATTATTTTTTAAAGAATCACTTGGGAAGATGGCTCTTAAAAGGAAAGTTGATGTAGCTGGGAACGCATCTCAATTTTTATTTTTATGGGTGCAAAATTCAATTATTGTATTTCAAAAATTCAGCTCCACGAGGCCCTTTTTTATTGAGATACCAAATTTATTTCGCACATATTAAAAAAATATCCTCCACATTTATTTTTTAAAAGCGTGAGCATAATGTACTTTGAAATATAACCAAAATCCGTGCAAAAATTAATGATCAGATAATTAGGAATAGTGTAAAGTTTAATAAAATTTATAAGCATTGAGATTAATAAACAGTGAATATTTAATTGTGAATATAAAAAGCATGATTTCCTAACTAGTTATTCATTGAACATGGAAGTTTAGAAAATATTTATTAAAAACAAACTGACCTGCAACACAGGGTGAACCTGGTAAGTGATCGCTTCGCTGATCTTTATAATAACATCTTCAACATTATATATTTCATCTTACCGATTCTCATATTTTAGGAAATTTTTACTGAAAATGGATGTTGAAAGAGACGTTGAATGAAAGTGAAATGTTAAGCACACGAACATGTGCAAATAAGGAAGTTTGCCTCTAAATATCTCTTAAAGTTCATTGCTTTTAAATTTCAAAATCCCCATTTACATGCCGTATCTTCGAAAATAAAGTGACCTAAGTCTAAAATACGTAATACCGCTTTTGTGATTTCTAGAATAACTACTATTTGAATTAATCATAGAGGCATTAGCCAACATTAGATGGACGGCACTTCAACTTACAACACTTTTCCTGATTAAAGTGTACTTTATTTAATAGAATCGGCACTTACCCCGCATACGAAAACTTTGAAATGAAATGTGTCATTTTTCTTCAAAAGGTGTCGTGTTAAATTTAAGAACTGAAGCTCTAGTGAGCTTCAGTTATTAAATTGTTTATCATCTGTTGATCATATTATCATTCTATTTTCTTTTTCTTCATCTTCATCAACCAAATAAAACACACTTTTTCTAACTGTAGACCGTTTCAAACCAGATGAAACTTGAATGTTTTGGTTTGTTTCTACAACTCTCTATATTTTATTTTATATTTCATCTTCACAATTTTATATTTCATCTTCACATGCATCCTCTATAATATGAGTCGTGCCCGTCTTCCCTTCTACTGCTGAAAATAAAAAAATTCTTCAAGCGATTTAAATTAGGTACTTCATTTTTGGCCTCAACAAATAACCGCAAATATCAACCTATTGTTCCTCGTGCTAAAATAGCTTCACAGCGTGATGGTGCTGGAACATCAGTTTCGTTGTCCAAAATAGAGTCGTTTATTTTTATTTGATTCCTCATTATCATAGCTTTTAAGCTCACTGTTTCTAAAATGTCCTCTTCTTCTAGGCATCATGATACTACAACATCATAATCAATAGCACATAACTCTTCTCAAACTGTATTTTCTAGGACAGCATCGAAAGGCAATCGGTTCATCACTTAGATCTTCCCGGAATTTTCTGAAGTCGTTTTGCCAACTCCAAATACAGCATGCTTGAAGCAGTTCACAATCGTTGTTGATTTCACGGATTTCCATGCCACGTCCATCATCTCAATTGCCTTCAAAATGGAAACCTTCGGATCAGAACCATTGACTACCTTTTTAAGGAATTCCTAAATGAAAAACTTTTAATACAACACGTTTAGATTCTGAATCACTCCTTGATCAAGGGGTTGAATTGTTGATGTAGCGTTTACAGAAAAGAAGCACAATTTAAGAACAGTAAGATTTTCCACAATAGCCTTGTGAGCCCCGCAGTTGTTCAGGATCATTAAGACCCCTCAATTTTCACCATTTAATCACCTGTCGAGTTTATGCAACCAGAGTTCAAGTAGCAGCCTAGTCATCCAAAATTTAGAATTTCTTTCATAATCTATAAACAATTTTTCAATTTGTCTATCTGTCAGTTCTATCCATCAGTTTTATTTTCTCTATGTCATCTATATTGGCGGCACAAAGCATAACATTTAGCCGTTCTTTACTGAGCTTTTAGTGATAGACATGCTACCTTTTTTAGTCTTTTCCGGAAGAACATAATAAAAAAAAACTAGTTGCATTACAGTTTAAAGTATTACAGGCGTTGTTGCTATTCATAGAATATTTCAAGTCATTTTATCTCTAATCGTTAACACCTTCTAATAGTTGACAGCTTTGAAAGAGGACTTTTACTTTCCCTACACACATATTTGAAAACAATCTGATGTCGCTGTTTATACTACAAATATAGTGATGGTTGTTTTCGTGGTATCCCGAACTCTTTCGCAATTTCAGTTTGCTTTTACCATTTAGGATTTTGCATAAAATTTAAGCTTGAAATTTGAGTGATAACATTTATATCTTTCATTGGAATCATCACCATGAGCGATGATAATAAGAACTCTCTAAGTAGCAACAAATCATAAAATACAGAGAATCGTAATGTGAGTACTCGTTTTAAATCATTTTTATTGTTAGTGCGGGTAACTGTGATGTTCAATTACAGGTGAAATTTCCAAGGAAAATGACAGTGACTGTTTCCATAAGAACAAAACTGGGTTAAGAAGTTCCACAAAAAATTCTATGCCCAATGTCTCTCACCATCTTCCCCTCATGGGAATGTTAAACAAAGGACAGGTATTACAATAAAATGTAAAATGCCCATGTGCGTTCTGCGTATGACAGTGCGCGACACGAGAAGCTAGTAACTATTGCAAGGTTGCTTTTTCATTCATATAACATATTATTATAAATTAGAAATGAGAAAACAATGCAAGGTATATCATTAAGATACAAAATATTCAACGAATTACCACCAATGAACCATAAAATGTAAAAATATAAATAAGATATTAAAAGAACTAAACAACCATGGATAGGAAGTCAAAATTTACAACATCCTCAGAAAGAGCTTGCCATTTTTAACTTCCTAATGTTCTTTAACATTGTAGGTACTATGTGCAAAAAGGTCAACAAATTTTTTTAAAATGGCAACACGTTTAGAGTTAAACAGATTAAAAATACTGAAATATAAAAGTATTATTATTTTTGCAATTACGGAAGCAAAAATACTAAATAAAAGGCCTTAAAGCTTTCAGGCGTCAAAAATCCTTCATCAGAGGCATCAGGAAGAGCATTTGTACATTTGATATTTATGCAAAGCGAAATACGAACTAAAATTGACATATTGCAGTCAGACAAGATACAAATCTAGATCGAATGAGAATTGTATAAATGCATACTTAAAACATAGAGTGAAAAAAGACGGGAATAATAAATAATGCAATGAAAACCACAGAAAAGGGGAGAGATCATAATTAAATTGATCAAGAACATAGACAATGGATTGTCCCTAATATAATCAGTTATTAGAGGCCAAGCAAAACTAAAATTTTAAACCCGGCCATTATTGCAAATAGAATTGCGATAAAAAATACACATACATTCAAACAAGAGAATGTTGAAGGGTTATTACAGTGGGTTAAGAGAAAAGTTTTGCCAAACAATGAGTAAAATTTTCATTGAGAATAATTTGAGATAAAGAAGTAGAAAGTTTCTTTTAATGCCCTTAATATGTTCGGACAATTTTATACAAGCAGTTGTTTTAGTGCTACCTATACAAAATTGATAAATGTTATCATGCGGGACTACGTATACTCCGGCCTGATTTAAAGAATTGCATTTAAATTTATCAGCATGGATACGACTAAAAATGGAAATTGCAGTTGAATGATCAGGTTTAACACTACATTCACCACAGAACTGAACTGAAAAGCAAAAATTTTAGGATTACAAAGAAGACTAGATATGAAAAGTAATTTAACAGGGGATGTGGCGTAAAAAGGGATTGAGAAAAGTTTTGTTGAATGAATGCGAGAATAGATTTTATGGATAGAGTTTTACGCATAGACAACTTCATATCCTGGTCGGAAGATAAAATAGATTTCATCATTTAAACATTTGACTGAAAAACAAATATAAAAATCAATATTAAAATAGTCAACAAAAGCAAGAGGTTTTTTTTTTATTGTGTGCGTGTGCGAGAGAGAGAAAGAAAGAGCAGGATTTAAATGATTGGGAAAAATACGAGAATTAGTAAAAGTAGGTTTACGATAAACAAAAATAAGACAACCGTACCACGTGAAACAATAAAAATCGAAAAAAAGTTAAAGATCGTCACTTTCATGTTCAACAGCAAAAATAATAGGGGGGGGGGGGATCCTTAACAGCAGTAAGAGAAATTTTGAGATCATCAAGACTATAATTCCAAATGATGAACATCATCCCCGTACCGACACAACAAAAGAAGCTTGCATTATAAATAGGGCAAAATATTATTTTCAAGTTTTTACAGAACAGCTTCTGACAAGATACCTGATAAAAAAACATCTCTTAGGGGGCTCCGTTCATTTGCAAAAATATTTCGTTATGAAAACAGAACCAAAAAATTTGGTCTTCGCGATGATGTGCAATGCAGAAATAATTTCGCCAATGATGAGTTAAGGAACATTATTACTATATAGTTTTTTGCCAATAATATCAATAATAGTGTAGTTGGGAGTATTTATAAAAAAATAAACATCATTAAAGCTATGTAAAGAACAATAAGGGTCAAAATTGGGATTTTAAGATCAAGTAATGTAGTAGAATTAACAGAAAAATCGGGATCAGAGAAGAAATGGTTTAGAAATAGTTGCTTACTCAAAATAATAAGTACGACCGTTACATTTTGAAAAAATAGTGATCACAGGAGGATTAATTTTATAAAGTTTATTATGACCAAAAATATGAAGTAGCTGATAGGAAACACGAAAATCAGTAATTTTAATTTTAAAGGGAACCCCAGAAAATTAACAAAATTTAGAAAGGCGGGAAATGATAGTTTTAGTGGTCATGGGGAAACATTTAACAAGTTTACAGTGCTTCCCAAAAATGCATCATAAGATGAAAGATTTCTTATTGAATTTTATTTTTAGAGAATAGAATATTCTGCCTCTTACATGGTAGCTGAATTTCTTCCTCCTATAGGTCAGCTGGTTGCTTATATTCCTAGTGGTTTAAAGTTTACTTTCAAAATCAGATCCCTGTCAGTGTAATCTTGTACATAATAAACACAATAGAGCACTAAAATAATCCAATCTAATTTGAGAGCCATAATCACTGACCTAAGGAAGTTTTCTGAATTAATTCATGTAACAAGAAATTTTCTGTTCCCTACAGAGCAGCTAGATTTCTTCTTCGTAGATAGGTGAATCTTTTTACAGTATAGTGCATTTATACATTCGGGTAAAAGGTATAAACCATGCTATTCTTTATTTAAAAACGAGTTCAACACTAAAATATCCTCCAAACTCGAATGTCTTTCAGAAATTTTAAGGTAATATTACATTTTATTTTCATTCATAAAATGCTTCAAAATTTTCACAGTATAAAACTTTATACACTCCTGGATGGTGGGACAAAACTTTCTGGTAGTACTTAAGATTTATTTTGTAACGTAAAACAGAATTTCAAGTATATTTGAAAGACTCGAACGGAAAAAAATATACTCGGTAAATAGACAAGAATAGGAAGTTTATACTAGAATTGAAAGTATATTTTATTCTATTATGGAACGCTTTGAACATCCGCATTCAATGTTTCTTTACACTAAAAAATATGCACGCAGCTGTGTCTTGTAAGATCAAAAAATTCAGCTACCCAGTGGAAAGCTGAAAGTTGTCTTTGTAAAGAAAGAATTTAACAAGAAAATTTTCTTTATTTGAAGTTTGCAGCGCTCATATAGAACGCGATTGCATTATTTTGATGTTCTGATTCTTTTGTATACATCAGAGCAACTTTGACCAAGAGCTACAGTTTAAAGAGCAGGTATGCATACATAGGCCTCTCATCTCAAGATTCAATACCGGCTCTTGCTGATCAGAAAGTCAGCGATAAACGCATTCGGCCACAGGTAAGACTTGCTGCTCGTGGAAAGTTCCATGAATTATTAGTTCGGAAAAATCTCTATCTGTCTCTATCTGAAAAATCATTAAAAAAACGTAGCTGACGCCGCCGTTTGATAAATTTCTAGTTTCTCGAGATTCTTTGCTTCGTACCGCAAAAACTATTGCATATAAAAATATGAAATTGGTACACTTGTAGAAAAAGCTTTGGGGAATACGCTAACATGAACAGTTTTATGATATATATTGTAGTTTAAGAAACATTAAATGTCAAAGAGAAAATATTTGAGCGGCGAGTACGCGTCCTGGATAAACTAACAATAGCAAGACCACGAATTGTACCGAAGCGTAGCGAGCATGGGGCGGAACCCCTAGTCTACTAAAAGAAAATAACTGTCTCATTTTATGCAGGAAAGAAATCTCAAAAAAAAATTCTGCTAGAAATATTTATAAATTCCTCTATTGATCACTAACATTTGAAAGTTATCAATAAGTAAAAAACACTTTGTACAAAGGATAAGGATAAACTTGAGAATTCTCAGCGCCCCATGGTTTAATGATAGCAACCTAACAGCTTGGCTATGGGTAAAGTTTGTCTTGGATGCAAAATTTGTGAGAAAAACAAGTAAACTAAAAATGTATCAATTAGTAAGAATGTGAGCAAAAGATAAAGTAAATACGAGCAAAGTATCTAAGCACAAACAAAATAATAATGCAGCATACAGTTGTTTCGGGGATTTGTTAGTGCAAGAGAACCAACAAAGCCGTGAGTTAAAAAAGTGAAATGGGCACAAATGGATAAAACAGAGGGGAAAGAGAGAATTTGATTATCATATTGAAGAGTGTGTTCTTTCAACTGAATAAAATAATGAATTATCTTATTTTGCTGTTTGCATTAATTTCTATTTATTTCTAGCTGAGTATGTAAAATTTAATTGCATTATATATTTAATAAGTTTTTAAATGTCGAATTTCAATAAAACTTTCATACAGTAATGAATTGCAGGTGTATATATACCCCTACGGACACACTTTTTTAGACAATTTACGTGCACTTTTCAAACTTGGAAAAATTTGTGTTTCATACAAATTATCATAAATTTGTCCATTGTAATAACAATAATCGGAACAAAATGTAAAGTTATTAGTATGATCAATGTATCGATCGATTTTTCACAGCTTTTCCACTTAAAAAATAGTACCGGCCACACAATTTGCTACCATAAACCTTAGGGCTGGTCGTGTGGTCTGGGTTTTCAACTTAATAAATAGTAGAGCCAACGGCCGTACCGTGCTGAAAACACCGGTTCTCGTTAGATCACCGAAGTCAAGCAGCATCGGGCGCGGTTAGTACTTGGGTGGGTGACCGCCTGGGAACACCGCGTGCTATTGCCACATTTCGGGCGCGGTAGCCCGGTGGTTTGCGCGCTGGATTTGCACGCTGCCACAACTGCCGCCGTGTTCATGCGGAGTACGATCACGTTAAACATGTGGGTCCGTAAGTCCTTTCGAGAGGTTGGTGGTAGGGGAAGGAAGGTACGGTCCCTGTGGATGCCTCCCCCAATGGGTTCCGGTCTAAATTGGGTGGCACTTCCCGGCCGTCCAAACTGTTACCTTACACCTTTCTGGTAGGTCGGACGGTCTGGGTCTCAACAACAACAACTTAATAAATAGTATATGTATAGTGTAAAAAATAAGATACTGCAAATATCTGTAATTTATTCTTTCTGTGTACAGAAAGATTGTATCACGCTTTACTTTTCATTTTTAAATTGGAAGAAATATTAAATCTCCGAATACTCGTATATAGCTGCAAGCTACCAACTCGCTTTTTTTTTTCAGTATTTACTCCAGAACTATTGGATCCACCATATCCCTGTTAAATAATTCTCCAAGAATTCTCCCCACGAATAAAAGTGACAAAATTTCACACGTTCGCGAACTTCTTTCGCCATTTTTATTTTAAAATATATAAGTAAGAAGATGAATAAAAGTAAAGAATGTCGAAAATATTTTTGAATTCTTGTCACATACCAAGGTAAACACACATAGTTTTTGTTCTTTTTTGTTGTTGTTGTTGTTTTCTTTTTATATCCTTTTGCTATTCCTTTTAACTTGAAATTGTTTTCGTCTCTTGTTTATATCTGTTTCTGATCGAAAGATGCCATGGAATCGTCCTGTAATGTGACAAGAGTAAAAAGAAATTTGCCAGCTGCGGATATGCGCCATACGCGGCCATCAAATATTTTGATTTGCAAAGAAGCTAAACCATCAGAGCGGTCTAAAAAGGCGTTAAATCAAAAATGTGTCTTGCATGCATTTGTTTTATTTCACTATTTAAACGAAGATAAACGTCATACTATTGTATTTCGATGTTTAGTGGAAATGTATTTTATATTTTACTAGATAATGTATCTGACGTTGTTTGATATTTACTGCAGGGATTAATAGAATTCATTCATTAAGTTTTCAAACGACGTCTCTGCGCGAGCATGCGCGAGGCTACTACTCTCCGCACGCTAAGCGGGAGTAATACGCTCTAAATAAGCACCTAAACAAGTCTTAGCTCATTGCACGGATGCGCGCACACTCTGACGTAATACGCCCATAAGTTTTATGATACGCCCTAAATAAACTAGTTAGATACGCCCTAAATAAGCTGTTTTAATATGTTCGAAATAAGCTCCTTCGATACACTCTAAATAAATTATTTTGATACGCCCTGTGTGAATATACCTTTTGCCCTCTGTGCGGGCCTAATACGCCTTAAATATGTTCTTTTAATACGCATCAAATATCGACATGCCCTAAGAAAGTGCTCGGGGCGCATTCAAATTAGAGATATTTAAAATTAACAGCATGTTTTCAAAATGAAAATACTTGCACATACTTTTAAAATGAAAACATTTGCAAAATATTTTCAAAATGAAAATACGTGCAAATACTCATAAAATGAAAATACTTGCTATAACATTTTCACTGCTAGTACAATACTTGCAATCCAAATAAATCACTAAGCAACTAACGGCACATGAAGTCGACACATGACGTCGAACACCTTCTTCAAGAAAATTTTTGCACGCGGGTTTGTCCCAAAAACGAATGAAAACCTGAAAGAACTGGATAATTTTCATTTTTCTAAATATATCTATTAGTGGCGTCCCTTAGAGGTTATTCCGGGTGGAGAAATTTTTATCTTTTAAAGTAAATGATAGTGTCCGCGGATTATGATGGATGTATTAATTAACAAATGGTATGAGTTTGATACCGAAGCTTAAACGAGTAAATAATGTCATTTGATACGCTATTGCAAACAGCTGTTAACCCTATTTTTTTTTTAAACTGAATCCACTAGTGGTGGAGGGTGAAATGTTTGTCTATTCATATATCTGCCAAAATAAAATTAATTGAAATATTTTGCAAAAATAACTAACTATAAGGTAAAAACCTTACGCAGTGGGGAAACAAATGAGTATTGCTATCAGAGATTAAAAGACAAACTGATTCCACGGATGGGATGCTTTTGCTGGCACCATCTGTTAATCTTGCCAAATAAAACATTTCATAATGCGACGATATATTTATATATAGATAAGGTTATACATTGTATAATCAAGTCAATTTATTTACTGTTCTACAACCTTTGAGTGAGCTGGACAGGCTGGTAATAAAAAAAAGTCAATCTATTTATGTATTTATTTATTTTTAATATTGCACATTGGGATACGATACGCTCATTTCATGTGAAGAATAGCATTAGGATTTTTTTTTCATAAAAATCCACAATATGTAGTTGCAAAAACACATTGTTATTTTACGAGTTTGATTTAAAAATACTGTGACGGTTTTAGGGATATGGACATACTGGCCTAAGACGGTGTATGGAGTTGAACATCGAACCGAAAGAAAATGAACTTTTTTTATTATAATTTGGCTCATTCGTTTAATTATAAATAGGATAATGGTTTTTTGTTAAAATTAAGCTAACTAAGAATAACCTAAATGTATACTCAGAGAATTTACATGCCTGGAGAGGAAGTATATTACATTCCTATTTGCCATGTTGCCCTTGGCTGAAGCTAATACTCACAAGGATTTTAATGGCCTATTTCACAATTAAAATAAGACAATCTCCAATAAATATCCTTCTCAGATGGGTATCTACTAAAAATAACTAATTCATCTAATATCTTATAATCTGTATATGATCTGTAGACGATTCTCATATCTATATAAATAAAATTGAAAATCTGTCTGTCTATCCCGTCTGTCCCGTCATCACGGGAGAACGGCTAAACCGAATTTGATGAAATTTTGTGGTGGGTAGCCTGAAAATAGTCCTACTTAAAATTTAGTCTATGTTTGGAGTTTCTACGATCAGTGGTTCTCGAGATATTAGTAAAAAACGAAATTTTCGTTTGTCTACAAATGCACCGGTATAATCTACTAGAATATAAATAGTGCAGCTATATTGCCATATATTTTGACATATATTGGCATATATTGGAATCAATTCCGACCTTCTGGTATAAAGAGTACGGGGATTATTGATATTTTCAATTTATTACGTCATCTCTTTTATTTTGGCAAAGATTTTTGAGACTCAAATTGTAATAAGGGTAATCTTCTACTAACACACTGGCATATTTTCTAAACTGCGACAATATAAGTAGTACGGGGTTGCATATATTGATTCAATTCCTTTTTTTTTTTTTGTAAATTTGCTTACAAAAGGGGCCAGGATGTTTTATTCTTCAGATCTGCCCGTGAAGACAATTTTGCATAGTGAGAACAGATATTCTTAAACTTCTCTTTAGGAGCAATAAATTTAATATTTTAACAGAATTTGCACATGATTGCGAATTATAAGTTTTTTTATATTATATACTCCGTACGAAGAACGGGTATTCTGCTAGTAAATGAATAAAATAACACATTCATATAGATATTTATCTTAAGTGTGTAACTGAAAATATGCCTATCAAAATGTATCATTCTAGTGGCCTAGAAAACCTAGTTTTTTGTGTTTTTCCTATAGTTTTTAGTGGGTAGTAGTTATTTCGATAAGTATAGGAAGAATTTATCCTTGAAAATAAATTTTAGAATGACCACGAGCTATAATAGGTGTATTTTGCAAATGGTAGGCGTTAGTATGCAAGGTGCAATTATTCAATACGAGAAATATAAGATATAAGGAAAAAAGACTATGCAATTCCACCAGCAAAAGCAGTGACTGATGAAGATAAACATTAAATGTTAATTTTGCACAAAACCATGCTCCACGGGTGGTGATGAATGATCAGCATAACACTTTCTTACTCTTTCTTTCTTAACTAGACTTATTTTATAATCTAGAAAAAACAATATAACGAACTGAATTTTAAAACCAGATAAAAATAAAATTTTATAAATAGGCCGTCTATGTTGTTAGACATTCACTTCCTAAAAAATCTAATGTTAGATCTGAATAGAGAAAATCCCACATAAACTACAGCAACATTATGTAAAGAATCTATATTTGCATAAAATGTACATTTACCGGAAGATCAGTGGATAGAACATATATATTTTCGAAAGACAATAAAGTAGACAGTTTGAAAATGATTTTTATTTTGTATTTCTAAATATATGCATGTAATTCATACATGAGTTCCAAATTTTAATTTTGGCTTATTTCATAAAATGTGGAACAAAAGAAAGACATAGCATCCCATTGCGTATTTATAAAAGTCTCAACATTTCTTTAAAACAAACGAGTTAAAGTTAAATTTTTTTTTAAAGATTAAAAAAAAAATTTCACGTAGGCAATTAGGATAAAAGTATGAAACTTATTTCTTGAAACCATACAAGGTTAAAAAAAACATACATTTTTCAAATCACACAAGTTAAAAATTAGATATGTTAAAAGCAAATAGAGTTCAATTTAAAAAGATAAAATGCATTTATTGAATTTAATATGCAAGATATACACTAATCCTTCTTCGCAGTACCATTTTCGAAAATAACTTACATAAATAAATTACATAAGTTCGTAGTCCCCTGATTTGAAAGTCTTCAAAAACATTCCGTCGTACCAGTTGAACGCGCCTTTCCTACTCAGCAAAATCTTTTGCACTATGTTATATACTACGTTAAGATTTATGAGTACTTGTTCGCGCACTCTTGCTTACATCTTGGAGTACTATGAATGTACATCCAAAGGAGTACTATGAACACTGTCATGGTAGTATTGTTCATCAATTTGATTAAAACAGCCAACACATTTAAAAACTTTTCTTTCCTCACACATTGTATCCTCATGAATATAAGAGACTGGATGATTAAATGCAAATTTACTGTCATAGGTAGGTGGCGATTGAAAGGTTATACGTAGTATTCTTTATTCTAGCATTTGATCAGGAAACCAGCCTATGAATATATGAAGTGCATCACTAATGTTGTGAATATAATTTTTTACATATATTACTTGATCATTAGCAAAGGTAATATAGCAATGTGTTAGATAAAATTTTGCATCACACATTTGAGTAATTTTCTCAAACGGAGTTTCCCATTGTGATTAAACCAAATCATCCCATTACGGCTCACGAAAGAGGCACCCGCATGTTCAACAACCACAATTTTTAACAAAATCTACCCTGTTGCGTTGTTATTACGAAACTTATTAAGAAACTTAATTGTTTAGTTAATTTTGAAACGTTAAAAATCCTAATTTGCAATTCATAAAGCAATTTCTCAAATATCTAAACAAAGAGAAAACTCAAGTTCTAAATAACTTTTAACAAGTCTTATGGCTTAAGCTTGGTTGGAACTAGGCTATCCACAAAATCTCCAAAACAGAAAGATCATAACTAATTCAAAAACCCAATAGATGCAACATACAAAATTCTAAGACAAAAAATGATAAGAACTGGAGTAAATATGTAGTTAAATAGTATTATACCTGTTTCATATTGCTGGTGTAGTTCCATTAGTAAAAATGTTTTAATTTATGTGCCCCCCCCCCTTTTCATGATGGATGACAACCTGTAAATCATCGTAAATGAGACAACTTTCAGAACATATTTCTGGTCATTTAGAGAGGTACGTGTGGTCTTTTACTGGTGTAAAAGTAACATTATGTCTGTGGAATTTCATAACCGTTCTTTTAAAAGAAGTCGTTAAGAGAGGTGGTTGCTTAATAGGGGTAATTGTTAAGAAAGTTTTAAAAAATTTCATTCAAAATGAAAAGTAGAATAACCTCTGCTCTTGCTATGTAAAACTATGTTTACGCAAATAAAGAATCTTAGTCCTGGTTGTAAACCAAGTTACAAAACATATAATGGGTCCCCATATCAAAAGATGGACGCTGAAAAATGTAGAAAGATGTGAAGATTCTAATTGCTGTTTTTATTTTATTCTAATTTTACCTTTCTTGATTTTAATTTATTTCCAAAACTTCTTAAATCCCATTCAAAAAGAAGCGTACTCTTAAAACCAGCCAAGTATATTTAATGGTAAACAAATTAGCATCCGGGGTATACAATTTTACGTTTGTATTGAGAGAAGGAACTTTTCGCAAAAGGATCGTAAGTGTTTAGCTTTTTATAAATTCAAGTTCGGTTCAGGAATTAGTTTGGTAATGTAAACATATTGTTCTTTCGTTGAGTATATAAATAATTAAATATTATGCATCCATACATGGTGATAGATATAAAACGTTACGCTTCCGTATAACATCAGTATGTCATTTTTAATTAGATTGTTGTTGATATTTATCGGTTGTACGTAATTTATGCGTTTTGAGTTCTCCAATGAAGCTAGCTTGTAATATATAAATCAAGTTTAGAATTTCTTTTCAGAATGAAGTTCAGTTTAGATTGTTTTCTATTTCAGATTGAGGCTTTATTGTCAGGAATTTTTTTCAGATTTAGGTCAATCATTTAGTTTATTATTTTATCAGGAAGGTGAATTTAGAACAGCGTTTACAGAGTAAGCTGTAGTCAACGGAATAAGTTATAGCCACGATGTAAGTTGCTTAGTCAACAAAAAATGTAGTTGATTGCACCCAACACTATATAAATTTATTGTAGGGAAGGAAAAAATTCAATAAATTAAAATATTTCTGTAATCTATAAATTCAGTAATTTAAATATACTTAGCAGTAATTCTCTGAATTTTTAAGGCTGTATTCCAGAGTTAACTAATAGATAACGAGTCATTTTTTATCCATTCTACTTTAAGGACCACTAGCTTACCTCAATAGCCCAAAACCATTCTGAATTGTTTTAATGTCAAAAATGAATTCTTTTAATATTCAACTCACCGAACTACCATGCACCACTGTATCCTTACAATGATCTATATAAATTTTAATGTATTCATTGTATAAAATTTAATATGTTCATTATATAAAATTTATTATATTCATTTAATACATTCACTATATAAATTTTAATATATTCATTACATGTTGTAGTATTTTTATTCTATTTTTATTATTTTATCTTATTTTTTAATTTTATTTTAATTTTATTCACTCCTTTGCTTTATAACTTTTACATCCGCGGCCTTAAAATCCAAGATTTCGATAACCTCACAACATTAATACAAATCCACCGGACGAGAACCGAATTACGAATTTTCCTTTTTCGATGCATAAGTTCTAACAGAAAAATTATTACGCCTCATCATTTCTTTCAGTGAAATACAGATTCTAACTTTAATGTATTTTGGCCGACAAGAATTTGTCTTTTCAAACGATTGAGATTTCAATAAATATAATTTGTGTGCTGTTTCCGGAAAATAATAATCCAAAAAGTTTCAAACTTTGAAATTATATTTCAAACAATATTTTTTGTTCAAAAACTTCAAATCCATTTTCAGCTTAAAATAAAAAATAATTCCCCATTGCCTTTAAACAAAAAAATTCAAAATATGCTTTTCCACATTCTATTAAGACACCTTTCTGGTAGATCGGACGATCTGGGTCTCAACAACAACAACATTCTATTAAGAAGTATTAAACGTCAAACGACATATCTATCTTTCGAAACATTTTCAAAAGCGTTTTACATATGTTCAGCACTCTTTGAAGCCTTCTAATTAATTCTATCTCTTAAGTCATAGCAAACGTCAAAAATTTAAAACGAAATATAATTTTTCATTTTTTTTTGTCTTCCGCTACGCAATATTGTGCACGTTTATTTGTCCTCATCTGTATATGCTATATTTTATATAAAGACTCTCCTGATTTCATTGTCATTACTTTCTCAATGCCTTTATAAAATATTAATTTTCTGTAGTCAAGCAAATATTTTTCATACACTAGCTTTTTGTTCTTCTACATCATTGACTTTACTTTGTTAGAATTTTTATTTTTTCTTTTCTTTGAGGATACATGCGTATATGCAAACATGAACTATGAATACTTAAGTACCGTTGAATGGGACAGAGTTTATGAATATGTTGTTTAATTTAAATTACTTAAATTCCTGTAGATAGATAGTGGGCATTATATGCGAAACTTAAATATTTTATGAGGTAAATACTGGACAGATACCGCACCTTTTTACTTTCCCTGCAATACGTGGTAATGTATAGGGAAAGTATTGGAATCATGCCGAAAATCGCAACTCGAGTTTTCGACGGATCTACACGTTTCAAGACCTCTAGAATACGAAAAAACTATTTTCAGCGTAACGGCTCTGTGTGTGTCTGTGTGTGTGTCTGTGTGTCTGTCTGTGCTGATTTTGTATCCACTCTAACTAGAAAAAGTAATTGACCGAATTTCATAGAATTTGGTAGGTAAGTCACTTGTGGGCGAATCTGGTGCTGATTAGTTTTGAGTACTATTCAGAATAAAAGAATCCGCCTTTTTTTGCGAAATGGCCCGCAAAAGCTATACTAAGAACGTGAAAAAAACTCTAAAGCTCTCTACGAACTACGTACTAAAAGCTCTCTACGAACGTGAATATATATCTAGCTGAAAAGCTAATGGACAGAATTTTACAATTTTCGGTAGATAAGTCACTTGTGGGATACCCTGGTGCTGATTAGATTTTGGTACAATTCGGAAAAAAATAACCTGCCTTTTTTTGCAAAATGACCCTCAAAAATCGCCGAAATCTAAAATAAAAAAACTGCGTGTGCTCAAATATATAAATTAAATGCTTGTTTTATTCGTAATTTTTAACTATGAAAAGAATAAAACCAATCCCATTATGCTAGGATTGGCCGTTCTCGAGATATTTTAGTTTTTTCGTATTTTCTCTACGTCACCTTTGAAAATAAGTTCAGTTATCAAATGAGAACGAAAATTGAATTAAAAGTGAATTAACTTTAATTAAAATAAAAAGAACGTGAATATAAGTCTGCAGGGAAAGTCATGTGCTGCCCACATCAGATTTTTTTAAATCAATATTCTGAGACCCATGGTGCGCAAACAAGAAACTTATATAGTTATAATAACGTATTTACATTTAGAAAACATATGTATTAGGATAAAATAAATTTTAAAATACTCAATAAGCAATTTTATTTCGTAAACCCCTTCATTGCGGCATCTCTCCCGGATGAGTCGGATGTTGTGCCAGACCATCAGGAGGCTCACCGCATTTAACATAAATAAATTTTAATGGACGTTCCAAATATTTTTCTGCAAAAATATGTATATTTAAATATAAAAAAGACAGAAAAGGTGAAATTGCAATTTTTTGCATTATAAAAAAGTCACTAAATTCAAAAAATGTTTGTTTTTACTTTCCATGCAATACATGGTAATGTATAGGGAAAGTATTGGAATCATGTCGAAAATCGCAACTCGAGTTTTCGACGGATCTACACGTTTCGAGACCTCTAGAATACGAAAAAATCTGATGTGGGCAGCACATGACTTTCCCTGCAGACTTATATCCACGCTCTCTTTATTTCAATTAAATGTAATTCACTTTTAGTTCAATTTTCGTTCTCATTTGATAACTGGACTTATTTTCTGGACTTATTTTTGGTACGATTCGGACTTATTTACAAAATTTTGTGAAATTCGGTGTATTAGTTTTTTAGTTAGAGTGGATACGAAATCTGCACAAACAGACAGACACACAGACAGACAGACACACAGACAAACAGACGCACAGACACACACACAGACGTCACGCTAAAAATGGTTTTTTTTTCTTATTCTAGAGGTCTCGAAACGTGTAGATCCGTCGGAAACTCGAGTTGCGATTTTCAACATGATTCCAATACTTTCCCTATACATTTCCATGTATTGCAGGGAAAGTAAAATCTACTTTTAGCGTGACGTCTGTCTGTGTGTCTGTCTGTCTGTGCAATGTAGGTATCCTCTCTAACTCAAAAAATAATGGACCTAATTTCATAACATTTGGTAGGTAGGTAAATCACTTGGATGTGACCTTGGTGCTGATTAGTTTTTAGTACGATTCGTAAAAACAGAACCCGCCTTTTTTTGCGAAATGGCCCGTAAAAATTTCATGTATCCGTTCTAACTAAAATACTAATTGACCAAATTTCGCAAAATTTGGTAGATATGTTACTTGTTGGATACTCTGGTGCTGATTAAAATTTGGTACGATTCGGAAAAGAAGAACCGACCTTTTTTTACGGAATGGCCCACAAAAATTTCATGTATCCACTCTAGCTAAAATACTAATTGACTAAATTTCACAAAATTTGGCAGGTAATTTACTTGTGGGATACTCTGGTGTTGATTAGATTTTGGTACGATTCGGAAAAGAACAACATGCCCTTTATACGAAATAGCCCGCCAAAATCTAAAAAAAAAAGACTAAAGAGTGTATGCTCAAATGTATCAATTAAATTCTTGTTTTATACGCAATTTTTGAAGAGAAAAATAATATAACACACTCCATTATACTTTAGGACAAACCGTTCTCAAGATATTTGAGATTTCTTGCTTTTTTTTACGCCGATTTCGGAGAAAAGTCCAATTACCAAATAAAAACAAAAATTGAATTAAAAATACAAATTTAGTGTTATTTTGTTCAATTAAACTCAATCTAATGAATTATTAAAGAAATAAAGAAAATATGAATTTGAGTCTGCAGGGAAAATCATGTGCTGCCCACATCAGATTTTTTTATTTTAAATTTAGTTTAAGAGTACAACCAACACAAACATTAATGAACAACGTAGTAGGATGAAAATCGACTTAATAACATAATTATAAATATTTTACTTATTTTTCAAATAACTCTTGAGTGTACACATTTCTAAGGGAGAGATGCCGCACCTCAAGGCCCCTGGCCTTGGATTTAAACCCCTGGCCTTGGATTTAAACATAGCAAAATCACAATAAAAACACTCTACACGAAGACTATGCTTCGCTCAGACAAGGAATCCGCTGACATTTCCGGAGGTTTAGCTATAATGCACAATTTGTAGTAGCGCAATAAAATATTTCATGATAAATTCTGCAACTCATCTTAGATATTTGTCAATTTCAAGTGAAAAAGGCACTGGAACACAATACTTTTATCAAACACATTCAAAAGACTAAATGGAATACCATTAGTGTTTACTGCATTATCATCTTATTGTAAGTTTCAGAACTAAGGCGGGGGGGGGGGGGTGAAATCTATACCAGATGCGGCAACTATCCCGGAATTACCCTACTCATCTTTCCGTTATATATTCAACAAGAGACATATTTCACTTCCAATAAAAATAGACCTGTGAATTCATGTTCGAAATTGTAGAGCATAAAGTATTATGTACAGCTTTTTACTTTCTCTTCCACTCACAGTGATGTATAGGGCAATATTGGACGAATTTATTTTTAACGCTACATCCGTGAGAGACAGACATGCAGCCCTGTCTATCTGTCTGTGCGATGTATGTAAACATCCATTCTACATCAAAAACGTTTTAACCAAATTTATTTAAATTCCATAGTTAAATCTATTTTGCTACTTAACCTGGTGATGTTTTGATTTTACCAGGATTGTAATAAATATAACTGGCCTGTTGTTCGAAACGAAAAACTGCAGGAATTGAGAAAAACTGAAGTAAAAAATAAATATGTTTTAATGTATTAGTTGAATGCTAGTTCCATGCGTAATTTGTGGTGACAATAACAAAGCTGCTCTTATTATGTTAGATTGAGATGTTATAGTGGGGCAAGTATTTAGCAGTTGTATATCATCTTTATCTTTATGACCGGATAAGTAAGGCTTTGAAACGATTGTCTCATTTTATATGACTATTTCTATCAAGTAAGAAGTACAGTTTTAAGTTTCTATCAAGTAAGTACAGTTTTAAGATTCTATCAAGTAAGTACAGTTTTAAGTTTCTATCAAGTAAGAATTCGTAAGTCGTGTTTAACTTTTCACACTCCACAACTTTGGACATTATAGAGAAAATAGGACATTATAGAGAAAATAGGACATTATAGACATATTTTCAATATAGTGGGGTATATTTTCTGCTTATAAAAAGGCGGACGCCATCGAAAAGTTCAGAAATTATTTACATAGATTTTCACACAATTGGAATTATTCTGCGTTCACATCTGCATGACATATGAAACTCACCCAAATTGAGTCCAAACCGTTTCAGTGGTTTTTAACATTACGAAAAGCCAACGATTTGACTAGCACACACACACATACACGAGGAAAATAAAATCTATCTCAAGAAATAATTCTATAGTGCCTAAGGTGAAAACTTTTCAAAACCTAATTTTTCCTTTCTATCAAAGTGTCTGAAATATAAAGCGAAATTTCTTACCGTCATGCAACATTATGCACTGCTCTCTAATATCTGTACAGCTAAATCTCATTTAAAGACTTTTTTTATCACATTTTTATGTTCATTTCCCAGTATCTTCATAAAATATTGTTCTTCCGTATTCAAGAAAATATCTTTTCGACACTTGCCTATTTCTTTTGCATCATCGGCTTTTACATTCTCTGAAAACCATTTCTTTTGTTATTATCTGAGCGTACATGTATTCATATATGAAGAACAAGAAATTCTGATATATTTTTAAATTGGACGGAGTTTATTTAAATATTACTTAATTTAAGCTAAGAGTATAAATATATATATAGAATAAGAGTATAAAATATTTTATAAGAACCGAATAATTTGAGTTTAAAAAAACATTTTTATTTAAGCTCAAATGGTTTGGTGAATGTTAATATTTGACGTAAGCTAATACATTTCCCAAATAATACTATTATTTATTATAAGTAAATTTATTGATTTTATAACACGTATCAAGAGTAAGTCAAAAGTAATTGTCCCTAAAATATAAAATTCTTCAATTTCGTTGAACGCCAGTTTAATTAACTAGTAACGTAAGCATATGTTCTCCGAATTTGAAACTATATTTTTAAATATTTAACACTTTAATATACCTAATTTTTTTCTTAAATGTGTTAAAAAATTATCTAATCTTTACTTTCTCTTCATGTATAAATAACGTATAAGGAAAGTAATGTGGCGGGGTTGAAAATTCGAAATTAGAGTTTTAGACGGAAGAGCACGTTTCCATCATCCCTGAACTCGAAATGAACTTTTTTGAGGGTGTAATATCTGTATTTGTGATTGCCAAATTATGAAGTGCCTACATGACATCAAATTGTGATATCTGTTTTTGGTAATAAGAACAACTCGAAAATATCACGAGAGATCGGCAACTGCCGTTTATCTCAAAATATAATTAGTAGGTAATAATTAGAAGAGTTCTGGTGATCATACAGATTTTTAGTTACTACCCAATATCATTATGCGTTGTGCTGTCCAGGTTCTATTCCCTGACCGATTCTAGGAATCGGTTGGTCAGCCATAGTTCGATGCTAATGAAAAGAGCAACACATAAATCTAACAAGTAGTGGAAAGCGTAGCAAGTTAATTAAATGATAAATATTTATTCAAATCGAAATTAACTATTTTTCTTAGCAATTACATAAGAGCATTCTCTTGTCCATATGTAACAACTTCCATTATGCAAAACAATTTAATTATATAAAGTGCTTACGGGTACCGAAGAATTCACAAGAACCTTTCATACCTATCCGAGAAGGGAGGACGGGACACTCGATTTCCAACCGTTATTGAACACTGGATGGGTCCTGGATGGCCAAAAATTTATAGTCCGACATTTCCATACTATAACACAAATAATTCAAGGAGCTGAATTCTATTACACAAGGCAGGCATTCATAACCTCGTGCAGAGCATCATTTTCCCGTATACTGCACGCTTTTCACAGATTCCTTCGCCGAAATCAAAACTCAAAGTAGTCCGTCACGATTGCAATTAATTTTCAATGGTGACACGCAAGGCCTTTGCTTCTTGTTAAACACTCCAATTTAACTTTCCGAAATTTTTATTTGCACATTATAAATGTCAAATCACGCGAATTTAAATATTTCATCCGAAAAACGCTGTGCCCTCCGGACGTCCACTCATCGCCGGGATTAAAGATCAAATGCCCCGAGTGTCATTTTAACAGCTCATACGTCACTCATCAATCAAGCCCTCATTGGCTAACCGGCACCTGCATCAGAGACGTATCGTAATTACAACATCAGCCACGTCACTTCCAGACAAACGCTGGTGTCAGCCGTCCTCTTGAAAATCCGAAACTCCGAACGAAATCTTACTTCCTTATGTTAGCCTACCAGAACAGAAAATAATTTTGCAGAATGGCCTAAAAATGCAGGAAATTGAGATGGTGTTTCAAACGTCGATACGACAAGGGGATGTATGTGTGCGTATATATACGTGTGTGTGGATAGAATAAATAGTTTATAACTTTCTAATACTTCCTTGAAGAAAGCAGGCATTAGGAACCAATTAGGTAACTATAATTGGTTCGAGGGCGTTTTTAGATCTCTTTTTTAAGTCTAAAAATGGTGTACGCTTCTAATAACCGCCAAGAACGAACTACGACTTGACAGGCAAAGAGAAATAAATTCGAATAGACCAAGAACATCTAAAGCGACCATAAACATGTGAGGACCCGTCATAAGTCTGACGGGCCGTCACAAGTCTGACGGGCCGTCACAAACATATAAGTGTTATGGTTGTGTTTTAATTTCAATGGCAGATACCACTCGCTAACGATTTTTTCTCTTTTCTTTTCCCTTCTTCTTTTGAACAAAAAATGATCTAAAAGCGTCCTCGAAACAATTATATCCACCTAATTGACTTATGCTTGCTTTCTTCAAGAAAATATTAGAAAGTTTTATTGTCACAAGCAACAGTTTTATTTATTTGGATATATAGTTGTTCATCTGAAGAAGTTAAATGAAAAGCTGAAAGTCGAAGAATTTTTTCTGAACCAAAAGTTTTCGTCTCAAACTGAAATTGGCAGCTGTTGCCCTGGTAATCCTAATTGAAACTTTTATTTTCGTGGTACTTTGTTTTAAATCTTATAAATTAATGGACTCATTCTTGAAAGCAGTTTTATTCAATTGATATATGTGTACGACCCTAAGTATAAATGAGAGAACTTAAAGCATATTGCATAAAAGAAAATAATTTGGAATCCGATACGATAATAGCAGTTGAAAAATATGAACCCTATATAATATTTTTAACTTGTGTACTTTCTGAAAATGAAATAGAAAATTGCAATTTACCTAAGTCAACATATGGTATGTTTCTTTTTCCTTTCGCATTATTATTGAGATTTTCGAAATACTACAACAAATTTTCCACCATTCAACTTATCACCTGTACTATCGAAAATGTCTACCTATTCTGAGATCAAATAAAAAGTTTTTAAGACATTTTTCAATAAATAGGACATATTTGGAAGACACAATTCCAATACAAAAACACATTTTCAATAAATAAGATATAATTATTGTATACTCTTGGTAGAAAATATGAGTACAAGGTGTTTTAAACTTTAAAATTATCTTCAAAGCTACTTTATTTTTCAAAACTTCAAATCCATTGCAGCGTAAAATGAGTAATAAAGAAATAATTTCCCATTTCCTTGAGACGAAAGCATTAAAAATTTCATTTTTCATACTTTTAAGCTACCTTAAACATGAAACAATATTTCAATCACTCTAAAAAATTTCCTAATCGTGTTATATATATGCAAACAGCACCTAGAGTCATTCCCATTAATTATATCTTAAGTCATAATGGACATAAAAAACTTTGAAATAAATATATATCTCCTATTTTTTCCCACTTTGCACTTTCTCTTATATTATACACTCTCCCTTGTTTGTTTTCCTCTGCTCCTAATATATTTCCGTTAAAGACTCGATTTTGATCCCATTATTTTATATTACTCTCTCAATGTCTTCATAATAAATTCGAGATAATATCATGCTTTTTATTCTTTTGCATCATTCACTTTTATATTTTCATTTCGTTTGTTCCTTCTCTTTCAGAATGCATTCGTATTTGGAAACATGAACTCTAAATATTTGAATATGAATGAATAGGAGAGAGTTTATCAAAATTTCGCTTAATTTAACTCCAGTAGTGAGATGGTGATCACTGCCCTTTTCGTTCTACTTTAAATTTCACTCCCGATAAAAATGGGCTTACAAAGTTATATGCAAATAAGTTATAAAAGCTTTTTATATGTTTTCCTTTCACTACCATATATAGTAATATATAGGGAAAATATTGGAATGAAATCAAAAATTAGATTTTGAAAAATTTCGATGTATTGTTTTTTACTTTCCGTACCATATATAGTAATATAGAGGGAAAATATGGTAATGGGATCAAAAATTAGATTTACTAGAAAAATTTCAATTTATAGCTTTTTACTTTTCCAAACATATGTAGTAATGTAAGGGGGGGGGGGATTGGAATGGAGTTGTAAATTAGAATTGGAAATTTCGATGGATTTCCAAGTTTAGACCATTCTAAGAATCTTTAGCACCTATTTCAACGAGGCGGCTTATTTGAAATGACACCTAATTTGCAGTTTTAATTCAATTTTCGTTTTCATCTGACGACTGGGAGTATTTTCAAATGGACTCGTTACAGAAATGTCAAAAACTGAAATATCTCGAGAACGGTTCATCCTAGATGAATGGGATTGGTCTTACTATTTTTGACATCAGAAATTGCCTATAAAATAAGCATTTAATTAATGCTTTTAGGCAGAATAATACATAAAATGCAGGTTCTATTTCCGGAATATACCAAAATCAGTACCCAGGTAACCCGCAAGTGAACTTATGTAATTTTGAGCCGATTCGTCGAATCGTTTTTGAGCTTGAGTAGATGCATACATTGCACAGACACACACATATACAGACGTCGCTCTACAAGTAATGATTTCGTGTTCTAGAATGCCTGAAAATTGCAAATCCTTCGAAAATAGTTATTTTCCAGGGATTTGCACACGCACTCTAATTGCTAATTTTTGAGCTAGAATAGATACCTATATTGCACACACACACACACACTCATGCACACACACGCGCGCGCGCGCACACACACACGACAGATACTCTAAAAATGGTATATTCACATTCTTGAGTGCCTGAAACCAGCAGATCCGTCGAAAACAATTTCCGATTTTCGATTCTATTCCAGTATATTCCCTATACACTACTATGTATATTAGGAAACGTAAAAATCTGATGTGGGCAGCAATGTGACTTTCCCTACTGACTCAAATTCATTTTCTGTTTAGTTCTTTCATAATGAATTAAATTGGGTTTAATTTCACAATATGATATGAAGACATATTTAATATTATACCAAATTTGGTGTGTTAATTCAATTTTCTTTGTGATTGACGTATTTTCAAATGGTAACTTTGCAAAACTGTTGTAAAGAGTCTTGCTGTCCCAACCGGGAATCGAACTCTGGATCTCTGAACTGGCCAGCCGACTCTCTACCCTTGAGCTACTGGGACGAAATCGCAAGTTCTTATCATCGAAGTGGACTCCTCAGTCTCCACCCTCTAATGTCAGATCGGCGAGCAACTGACAATCTGACTGACCCCCTCCTCCTATTTTTACCTCAGGTTAGCCTCCTGCTATTACTATTTTTACCCATGTTAGTATCCTACGTAGTCGTTATCCTCTCAATTTGAAATCGGCGTTCAATTTTCCAGAGTCCACTGAATCCGTACTAGGGTCACTTTCGGACCTCCAACAGTTTTGCACCAACCTACAGGGTTGATTTGTTCGGGCACCATTGTAAAGAGCCTTGCTGCCCCAACTGGGATTCGAACCCTAGATCTCCGAGCTGGCCAGCCGACGATCTGCCGTTGAGCTACTGGGACGAAATCGTAAGCTCTTATCATCAAAGTAGACTCTGCACTGAAATGTCACAAGAACGGTTCAACCTACATCCAAATCTCTTACATCGGTATCTCTAAAGCTTGAATAAACCGATTTCTTTTTTAACACTTTACAACAAAGTTCAAAAGTGTTTATGACTTTGTTCATTCTGTCTGTCTGTCTGTCCTATAGCACGATAACTACCGTAAAAATGACTTAATCAAAATGAAATTTTTGTATGTTGTTCAGATTGTCTGTAGGACCTATGGGAATATAAATGAATAATATCACCCAATTAGTTTTGGATTGAACCCGCGTTGAAAAAATGAAATACGTTAAGCCCTATGGGACCTAATTTTTCAAATATTTTTTAAGCGGATTTAAAATTCACAAATTTCTTCGAAAATTTTAGGTAAGATTCAAATTATTCCTTAAAATATATAAAAAAAATTGAGCGAAATATATTCAGTAGTTTTTTAAATAAAAATTAAAATAATAACTACACCTCTTATATGAAGCGATCACGTGACCAGGATATGAAAAGATCACATGACCCACTTCAAAATGACATATGGCATCCATCTTGTCTCAAAATCGTGATTTTTTAAGTTCTTTTTAATTCATATTGAGTTTTGTATCCGTCTATAAACCACTTTATTTTTGCTTAAATTCTGTGCATCTACATACTGAAACAACGCAATTATAATATATTTGAGTTTAAATGATCATCCAAATTTGATTATTTCTACAACGAAGCTTATTTTTCACTTTTGTAAAATATAAACAGCAAAATATGTAGAATGAGTTGTATTAGAATTGCTGTATTTCTTTAACACATAATTATTTAGTCCATGGAGTCTGCATAGCTGATATGAATTAAATATTCATTGATTTTACGAAGAGAAGGACGATTTTTTTTCGATGAAGTTTTAAGCATAGAGTTTAATTACTTGTAGCTCTCCATGGTCTTAATTTTTAAATGAAATAAATCATTATAATATTGTGATAAATGAAATGAATGGGAAAAAGTTATGAATGAAATGCTGTTTTTATAGAGAGATCCAGGCGTGTTATTTTTTCTATGACGTCATTTGAATTAATTTCAGTTGTTTTCGATGAAGTTCTCAAATATAATAAATTATCGTAGTATTATGATAGTTTTTAAAATATTACCGTGGAATGTATTGCATTTTAGAGATATTTAAACCAGGCAATTTATATTTCAATGCCGTCATTTGTAGGAAGTTCATTTTTTTCAATGAAGGTTTAAGTTTTCAAATATAATAAATCAATGTAGTATTGTGATAAGTTTTAAAATATTACCGAGGAATGTATTGCATTTTCGACTTTTTTTAAATAAAATTGCATTGAAGTTGGAAAGTGTTTCATAATCAATGCTTTAAGCATGATGAGACCTTTCTTGTTTTTTCTTTTTGCCTTTATTATTGAAAATGAAGTATTCTCAATCATTTAACAAGACAATTATCCAAAAATTTCGAATCGTACGGATTTCAGAGCCAAGCTGCTGAAGCAACGCATGCAGAATTTATTGAAAAATGTTAACTTTAAAGTGATTTTTCTCAAAACAACATTTGTTTTCACCTAGTGCGCACTCCAGCTTAAAATGCAATTTTGCAAGGTATTATGTAACGCCAATGTGTACAGTACCTACCTACCCAAATTTAAGCGTAAAATATTAATACAATTTTTTTTAATTTCCTTTTAAAATGTTTGTAATTATTTGATTTTTTAAAATATAAATTTCAAAACATTATTTTAATTAAAAAAATATTTATAAATTTACGTATTATAAGTTGAAATCTACCTTATTATGATGATGTGTGTAAAATGTTTTGCGTATATGTACTATAGGTTAGCCTGTGGTATGCGCACAACTCATGAAAGTATATATTTTCTTTAAAAAAACCTCTTAAACTTTATGCAAAAAATAAATACACACACTCACACATATATATATATATATAGATTTGTGACCAACCTGTATCCAACGTCCCTGTGTCCAACGTACGGGTGAAGATTAAAAGATTGACCAAAAAATTCTGTTCAGTTTTATGATTGTTAACTCAAAATTTTTGAACTTACAAATTTTGAAGTTGGGGTGAAAAATGAATAAATATCAGCTGTCAGTAGTTACCCCCCTTAATACATTTCAGCAAATTTAGTGTTTTATATCAGATTTTGACTATTCTTATGAGTCATTTCCCCCAAAACACAGGTTCCGTATTTGTGAATAATGCCAAAATCTAATCAGAACCACAGTAACCCAAAAGTAGCTTATCAACCAAATTTTGTGAAATTCTGTCGAGTAGTTTTTATGCTAGAGTGGATACACGCATTACACACACAGACGAAAACTCGAGTTCCAATTTTCGATACTATTCTAATATTTTCTTTATATATTACCATGTACTGTAGGGTGGGGGGGTGGGGGTAAAAATGTATCAATTGTATCTTTCACAAATTCAAATAGATCTGTTGCAAAAAGTTTTAAATTCATTTGGTTTATACCTCTACAACACGTAACTCTAGAAAATGAAAAAATATATTATTTAAAACTTATTTTATTCTAATAGTTATTTTTTTATTTATTAAATTTAACAAGCACTTATTCATTCTCGTTAATAACATTTATCTATATTCATTTAATTTAACAAATCTCTCTATTCATTCAGTTCAACAATTTTTTTCATTTTTTTTATATCCTATATTCTATTTGTTCAATTTAACAACATTTTTCTAGTTAATCAGCTTCACAACTTTTTATATATTTATATGATAAACATTTTGCAGTTACTAAGCATAAAAAAGTACTAACAAACGCATTTTAACTTTCTAGATCTGCATATTTCGTTTAAAGAATTCTTACAATAAATAAACGAGACAGCGTTACACTTATTGTAAACCTCAATAAAATACACATTTAAATTCAGACGATCTTGTATGTTGACCAGTTTGAACTTTAATTTTCTCTTTCTTAAATAGACTAACTCTTGATATATATAAAAAACAGTACGTGCAATAATTAATCAAAATAATTAATTACTCTTTAGAACCCCATATGTCTTTAACGTAATCTTAAAAATATGATTTTGTGGATTTGACACTATGATTCAAGTCTATAATAATTCATGTCTAGACATGTTAAATTCAATTGGCATCCAAATGCCGTTGAAATACATGTATTCAATTACGATAACGCGATCAAAGTAAAATGGGGGGAAATAAATACATTGGTTGCAAAAGAGTGAGAAGTATGAGATTATAATATAACAAGAAAGATCAATCATGCTTAAAGCATTGATTATGAAACACTTTCCAACTTCAATGCAATTTTATTTAAAAAAGTCGAAAATGCAATACATTCCTCGGTAATATTTTAAAACTTATCACGATACTACATTGATTTATTATATTTGAAAACTTAAACCTTCATTGAAAAAAATGAACTTCATTCAAAAGACGGCATTGAAATATAAATTGCTTGGTTTAAATATCTCTAAAATGCAATACATTCCACGGTAATATTTTTAAATCTATCATAATACTACGATAATTTATTATATTTGAAAACTTCATCGAAAACAACTGAATTTAATTCAAATGACGTCATAGAAAAAATAACACGCCTGGATCTCTCTATAAAAGCAGGATTTCATTCATAACTTTCTCCATTTCATTCATCACAATACTATAATAATTTATTTTATTTAAAAATTAAGACCATGGAGCTACAATTCATAAACTTTATGCTTAAAACTTCATCGAAAAATATCGTCCTTCTGTTTATAAAATCAATTAATATTTCATTCATATCAGCCATGCAGACTCCATGGACTGAATTATTTTGTGTTAAAGAAATACAGTAATTCTAATACAACTCATTCTACATATTTTGCTGTTTACATTTTACATAGGTGAAAAATAGGCTTAATTGTAGAAATAATCAAATTTGAATGAGAATTTAAACTCAAATATATTGTCATTGTGTTGTTTTAGTATGTAGATGCACAGAATTTAAGCAGAAATAAAGTAGTTTTAGGATGGATACAACACTCAATATGAATTAAAAAGAACTTTAAAATATCACGAATTTGAAACAAGATGGATGCCATATCTCATTTTGAAGTGGGTCATGTGATCGTTTCATATCATGGTCACGTGATCGTTTCATATAAGATGTGTAATTATTATTTTAATTTTTATTTAAAAAACTACTGAATATATTTAGCTGAATTTTTTTTTATATATTTTATGGAACAATTTGACTATTACCTAAAATTTTCGAAGCAATTTGTGAATTTTAAATCCGCTTAAAAAATGTTAGAAAAATTAGGTCCCATAGGGCTCAATGTATTTCATTTTTTCAACCCGGGTTCAATCCAAAACTAATTGTGTGATACTATTCATTTATATTCCCATAAGTCCTACAGACCGTCTGAACAACATACTAAAATTTCATTTTGATTAAGTCATTTTTACGGCAGTTATCGTGCTAACGGACAGACAGACAGACAGACAGACAGACAGAATGAACAAAGTCATAAACACTTTTCAACTTTGTTGTAAAGTGTTAAAAATGTAAGGCATTGAGTTGAATGGCTGGAAAGGGATTATTGAAAAACATAAGACCAGATATCTATAACTGCTAATTTTCAAAATTTGTAATCTGAATTTGGCTGCTATAATCACACTTGATGAATTTATTAAAAGTCTTGATAAATTGATTAAAAGTCTTGTGCCATCTTTAATGGAAGTATATACCGACTATAGAACGTCACTTTGCATACAATTAATAATAAATTAGATCACAAAGTAAAATACAGTGAAAATAAATTCGGATGTATTTTTTCAGTGTGAACCAGCTTGGATTTGAATGCCCAAGTGAACGCAATACTATGGCGGCTAGACGGAAAATGACTAAACAATAGAATATAATAGCAACATCTAGTGTGATGAAAAGGAAGCTAAATAAATAAAAAAGAAAATGAAATTAGTGTGAACTTTAGAAGCAAACAAGAAAATAAATAAAATGCAAAGTATATGAATCCATTGTGTGGAGCAGAAATAGAGAAAAACCGAGAAACCAAAAATGGACATGGTTATTCATGCTATACCTAGAAGAAATATGTCACCAGTGACAAATAATAACTCACTGACAAATCATTAACCATGGTAACCGTGACAAATCATTAACGGACGCGTCTCTGATCTCATTCAGTTCTAGGCAGTTGAATTTGTTAGCTGATCGACTGAGTTGTTTTTCGGTGTTGACAGCACTTGATCGGAAGCATTTAATCCGAGAGTTTTTGAAGTAAATGGGAGGGGGGGGTCGCTCAAATGACAGTTGTGCAGTAGTTTTCCGTATGGATTCACTTCATATGAGTTCAGTATCAGTTTGTATGAATTTCGATAGAGCTTTCTTTTAGTTTTGTAGTGGTGGTGGCTTTCATTGGGATACGTAGTGCCAATCTGCTGGTCGGGAAGTGTTGTTGAAACTGGATCTGACAGTAGCACTCTAAATTTTATGCAGCAAGAAACTAAGCAGTTGCCATCCGGCTGAAGTTTATGGCGATAGATCCAGTCCATCCTATTTATATATTATGTGTCGTGTGCTAGTCTACGCTGCGGTCTCGCTTGTTTAAGCCCTCGGATACATGAGGAGCAACATAACAGGTGTCTTCCCTATTAAGACACAGGTTCAATTATACTGATATGCCAGGTGACCAGATTACTGATGTTTTAGAGAGGAATGTTTGCTCTGTTGAACCACGTCAGCTGATCAGGTGACGGAATCAACAGATCATTTGTAATTCTCGTTTTAAATTGTATATATATCTTTACATAACATATCCATTTCTTATTGTGCTCACTTAGCCAAGGATTAATCGGACATTTTTATATGTGTCACTTTTTGCTTGTTAATCGAATCTGCTGCAAAATAATAGAATAAAAACTGTTTAAAATTTACTTTTGATTTTCGACCCAGTTATTTCCTACGTATTTTTGTGTATTATTGCCTACGTTTTATTGCCTACATAGTATTGCCTTGTATTATTGCCTACGTATTTTTGCGTATTTTTGCCACGTCGTCTTTGAAAATACATCCATCACCCGAATGACAACGAAAATTGAAATAAAACTGCAAATTCAGTCTATTTTTAAATAATTATTCGTGTTATTTTGTTCTATTACACTCAATTTAATGAATTATAAATGAAAGAAAGAAAAAATGAATTTGAATCTGTAGGAAAAGTCATATGCTGCCAACATCAGATTTTTTTACTTTTGTGCGCTTTTCAAAGTAACAGAATCCAATCCGCCTGATTTGTGCTTCTGTGCACAAAACGGCTGAAGAGTGACGAAATCACTAAAACTAACTGTCTAAATTTTAGCAATTTGCAACATAGTTCAAAAGTGTTTATGACTTTATTCATTCTGCCTATCTGTCCGTTAGCACAACTGCCGCAAAAATGACTTAATCAAAATGAAATTTTAATATGTTGTTCAGACGGTCTGTGGGACCTATGGGAATATAAATGAATAATATCATCCGATTAGTTTGGGACTGAACCCGGGTTGAAAAAATAAAATACATTGAACCCTATGGGACCAATTTTTCAAATACTTTTTAAGCGAATTTAAAATTCACAAATTGCTTCGAAAATTTTAGAAAATATGCAAATTATCTCATAAAATATATGAAAAAAAATTCAGCAAAATATATTCGGTAGTTTTTTAAATAAAAATTAAAATAATAATTACATCCATATTATATGAAGACTTTACCAACTTCAAAATAAAATATGGCATCCATCTGGTGTCAAAATCGTGATTTTTAATGTTCTTTTTAATTTATATTTAGTGTTGTATCCGTCTTAAAACCGTTTTACTTTTGCTTCATTTCTGTGCATCTTTATTCTGAAACAACGCAATTACAATATATTTGAGTTTAAATAATCAATGCCATCCATCTTGTGTCAAAATCATGATTTTTAAAGTCCTTTTTAATATATATTTAGTGTTGTATGCGTCCTAAAGCAGCTTTATTTTTTGCTTAGAATTTTTTGCTTATACTTTATTTTTGCTTGTGAAGATGTAGGATGAGTTGTATACGCATTGCTGAATTTCTTTAACACAAAATTATTTAGCTCTTTCAGTCTGAAATATAGCTGATATGAATGAAACATGCATTGATTTTACATAAAGAACAAACGATTTTATAGCAGAGTTTTTCTATGAAGTTTTAAGCATAGAGTTAAATTACGTTTACCTCCATTGTTTTAAGTTTTTAAGTACAATAAATTATTGTAGTATTGTGATGAATGAAATGAATGGAATAAAAGTGTATGAATGAAATATTTACAGCTTTTACATAGAGAACCAGACGATATATATTTCAATGACGTCATTTGAATAAAGTTCATTTTTTTTTCGATGAAGTTTTAAGTTTTCAAATATAATAAATCATAGAATTATTGTGATAATTTTAAAAATATTACCGCTGAATGTACCACATTTCAGAGATGTTTAAACCAGGCGACTTATATTTCAATGACGTCATTTGAATAAAGTTCATTTTTTTCGATGAAATTTTAAGTTTTCAAATGTAATACATTATTGTAGTATTGCGATAATTTTAAAAATATTACCGCCGAATATATCGCATTTTTGAGATGTTTAAATGAAATTGCATTGCAGTTGGAAAGTGTTTCATAATCAATGCTTTATGCATGATTGATGTTTCTTGTTTAATTATAGCTTATTGTGAAATCAAAATTAACAAATTCTCGATATATTTATACAAACAGATAACTATTATTTTATAGAAATACTTTATCTAATCCATTTTAAGATAAATAATATGCTGCATAAAAATAATAACTGGTTAATATGAGTATGTATTCCTTTGTGATATATTTGCTCAAAAATATTTACTGTTTAAATGCATTCTTTGATATTTTAATGGTAATCCAATACAAAAATAAAAATAATAGCAAAATAATACGGATTACACTTGTTATCAGAAGGGATATTTTATGAAATCATAATGTTACTTAATACGATATTTGTAATATACATATTTGCAACATACACTAAAAATATCATATACAAATATTTGCAGTACACATGCAAGATAAAAAGAACACGTAATATATCCCTACATATTTTCCTGAAAATTGCCATAAATAATACATCATTACAAAAGAGGAGAATCTTGTTGAATAGAAATAACATAATTGTAGAATAAAGAAATAAGTGAATACCCCGTTATTATATGTCACATTCAATCAAAATGGAGGCTGAAACCAGCTGTCTACCTGTCACCTGTTAGAAGTCAATAAAATGAATTCTTAAAGTGTAGAATTGACAGATTTACTGAGATATTGATTTCAAATTCTCTTGCAGAGAGTTTGTTCATAAACTCTCATGACTTTTCTAATGCTTTCGTTTTATTTGTAAATAGCGTATTAGAAATTAAACACGTAGACAATTTAACAGAATGATGTATGAAATGAGATGATTCTCTGTTTATGGTAACATTAAAATTTGAAATTCGCATTAAGTTATAAAGTCATCATCTTTCAGATATAAACTTAAAAATATGAACTTTTTTTACTAAGCTGCATACAAAACCATTGCTTGATATAAATGTTATTTTAAAGGGTGGAGGATTTAGATTTATAGTACAGTACCTTTAACAATTTTCTGTTCAATGTCTATTCCATATAGTTATTCTACATTAGTTGGGAAAACTACGGTGTTCCAAAATTTTGAGTTTCTTTTAAAGATAAATATTTAAATATTCGGAGCCAAATTTATTTTAATATTACCATCTGTTAATCGAACTGTACATTTTAGAAAATTTTGATTAACTTTTTTGTGAATATTATACATATTTATTGGCAATAATATGGCAATTATAAATCGCACCAATTGCCAATTTAAAAAAAAAACCAATATCCAGTGAACGGTGCTTCTTGTGCTAAGTCTCCTTAACATACTTTTATTTATTTTTTGCATAAATTTACAATTAAAATGTCTTAATTTTTATGATATTGAGTATTATTTAGCAATTCACAATTCATGGGCCAGACATCTTAAAAGGCAAATTTTAAATATTTCATTTTAAGTTAGGTACTTACAATAATTCAAATATTTCATATTTACTAGATACATATAATAATCATGTTTTAATTACTCTGTAGTTACTACGCCTGAAACAAACATATAGATAATTATTTTATTTTCTAGCATTGCAATAAATGCTTTATGCGTATTCCATATTATTACTATACTTTAATCTATATAATAAAATTGAAAATCTGTCTGTATGTGTATGCATTTGTCTCATCGTCAGGGGAAAACGGCTGCACCGAATTTCATAAAATTTTGTGAGTAGGCGTAAAATAGTTCCACTTAAAATTTAGTTCATATAAAAATATTTCAAAATTTTATGTTTTCAACTGTTTCGATTTTATTATTTCACTTAAAGCTTAATTTTACAAAATACTACAATTTCAAATACAAGGAGGATTTTAAATTTTTTAAAAACCTGAATTTTTACCATTGAGAAATAAACTTCTAACGTTTCAAAACCTACACATAAAATGTCACTCCTCTTTTGTTCAGATATCAATAATAAACATAAAAATGATCGCAGGTTGTAAAGTATTTTTATGGCTCTTATCCTGTTCGGATGCCATTATCGAGTATTTCCCCCTGTATCGGGCTATATGGACTTAATAAACATCGATCAATACTCTATCGTGTGGTTTATATGACTTAGATTGTGAAATTACCTATCCATACGTACTTTACTTAGATCTGTCAACAAAGTGACATAACTCAAAACCTGGAATAACAAGATACACAGGACCTTGCGGCCCTGGGCAAAATAACACACGGATGCAATCAGTTAATTAAACACATTTATTGTGTATTGCACCCAAATTACAGCATATGTCTGTTTAACTAAAATGGAGACATATACCATAACCAGTATTGCACTTACCCATAAATACACACACATATATAATGCAATGCACGCTTACGGGTCTGGTGATATTTAGATAAACCGTGGACTATAATGAAGCTTCTATGCTTACCCAACTCTTTTCTCACATCGAAACCTTGTTGCGACTAAACCGGGATACTAGACCTTTCCAGTCATAGTGGCATCCATTAGGGCAGTCGCTCAATCCTTCTAACTCATGCACTCAGCTTAATCCTATTTGCCTTCTAGCTTCGCACTCACTCCTTTCCAAAGCCTTCCTAATCCTTCAAAGTCCTCTAACTTACTTCCGATCCCGTTTCCACATCAAGATCGCAGAAATATTACTTGGCTCGATGATTGGTCCATCTAACCGAATCGGTCAGCATTTTTAATTTAAAGTATGCATAAATTATAATGAAAACTGAGGGAAATAATAATAAAAGGTTATTTTGACTTCACAAGATCAAAATTTCAAAGTTGTACAGAAATCTAACATTGAGCTTTTTTTTTAAGCAAAAGTGTATTTTCTGTAAGTTTAGGTTATTTGGACCATTTTGAAGGTCCTTTGTTTCCTTAATCGATCTTGTCGGAAAAAATGACATTCGAAAATTTTGCTACAATCAAGTCAAAGTATTCTTAAATTTTCCTGTTGAGAGAGCGTTTCGGACACACAAGCAAATTACCATATAAAATATGTGTGTTAAGGACAGACACCTAGGCAAGAAAATTTTGAAAAAATTCGATTTCTCACTTTTATCCCCATCGTTTAAATTGTAATGTTCAGAGTACTAGGATATCTGTTTTTCATCAGTTATCAACTTTAGAAGTTTCCAAAATTGAATTTAAATTGAGATCAGCAAAACTTCTTCACCAGCTTCTTTAACTTTTAAACCATTCTTTAGTAATATTTTTTTCATATTCAGATACAATTTTAAACGTAATAGATACAGCTACAAATTTTTCTGTGCTCAGTTAATGAGTGTAATTCTATCATTTACTCCTGCAATTAAACTTTTGCTATGAAATACGCATTTTGTATTGATTTTATTTACTACAAATTTGATGATTTCGTAATCACAATGCAGGTTCTTCAGCATTTTTAAACTTATAAATAATATGTTGACAAATGTAGGTATAAAAAAAATTTATCATAGTTTAATATACAGGGTGATTAAAAAAAAAGATGGGCCAAACTTTACGAGGTGGTAATACACCCCAAACCAAGTATTTTTCGTCATAGTTTACCGGGTCGGAAATGAAACGTAAAGGCGTCAGTGGGCGCTTAATGGTGAAACCGATGAGGTGAGGGGTTAACGCAAGAATGACTTAGGTAAATAGGACATTCAATAAACAATAATTACAGTAATGGCTCAAAAGAGCAACCACCAACCTGAATGCACCTCTCACAGCGGCGATGGAGGGATTAACGAACTCTTTCGAGAAGACCAGGCATGTCACCCACTGAAGCAGCAGTGACCGAAATTCTGGTAACAAGTTCCTCTTCAGATTCAAGGGGAGTATCATAGATGAGACTCTTGAGATATCCCTACAAAAAGAAGTCAAGACGCGACAGATCGGACGGTCGGGGAGGCCAAGCTATGGGACCGCCTCTCCCAATCCATCGCCCTGTAACACCTTTATGTTTCATTTCCAACCCGGTAAACCATGACGAAAAATGCTTGGTTTAAAGTGTACTATAACCTCGTAAAGTTTGGCCCAACTTCTTTTTAATCACCCTGTATTCTGGAACTTTCATACTAATATAACTCCAATATTTTGTGTAGAGTGTACCAACGTGAACTTTCCCGTCGTAAAATAGATTTTTTTTTATTATATTAAAACTTTTATAAAATACTATAAATAATAATGTGATAATTTTACCTCTAAGTTGCCTAATTTTACCACTAAATGCCTCTTTAACATGTTTAAGAAACACATCTAACAGTTTATTATTTTATATATTTTTTACAATTTTTTTTTCTTGTAAGCACAAAAGGTCGTTTTCACTGGAATCACCAGGTATAAGATATTTGTGCTAAATAATTTTAAATAAAGGGAAATAAATTCAATCTACGTTCATTTAATAAATTCAAAATAAAATTACTTTTAACTACTTTTGTTATAAATTATTTTTAATTTAAAAGAAAAAATCATTACTATGTCGCCCTGATTCTAAAAGATATATAAATATCGATACAAATATATATTTTTACAGAGCATTATAAAAGTACATTTAGGCTTTCCACTTATGCAATTCTTAATTTATGCAAAATGCCGAGTTTGAAATTTAAGATATAACTTAATTCTCTATAACCAGACAACCATCCATTATTAGTTTGAAGTACTTTGTAGAAAATGAGCTCTCTCTTTCTATCCAAATTGCTCAGAAGTGACAATAAACCCGTGCAATCTTTAAAATTATATAAGGGTTAGTTGAACGTTAGAACTTTTCGCAAGTCTAGACTTATTGAGAGCAAGGAGTCATTTTGCATTCTTATAAAAAATGATTGATTTACGACATGCAACGCTCACGTTTGGGAGTTTCTAAGTTATTCAAAAATATACTTGACAGAGTGACATATTTTATCACGCTACCATTCTCGATAGTCATTTGTTACAACAATTTTTATGATCGACTTGTTTTCCTCATTTTTGCACACTTTCTGAGTTAATTGCATAGACAGTAAGTACTAGATTATTTATCTCTTCGGTTCTTCTTTACATTTCGAAATATTTTATGCATAAATTTTGCTATCTATTAAAATATTTCTTGCAATTTATATTTTGTCGTGTTTTTATAAATCCTACAAACTTCAAGGACAGTAATAAATTAAAGTTCTTATTAAGAAACTTAAATAATTTTCTTCTTTGTTAATAGCCCACCCATACCCAATGGTTTAGTATGCTGATCTCTGAATCAACGGGATCCAACAGTAGAACGAAAATGTGAACACACAATCTATATAAATAAAATTGAAAATCTGTCTGTCTGTCTCTCTATCTGTTTGTCCCATCAACACGGGAGAACGGCTAAACCGAATTTGATGAAATTTTGTGGGTAGCCTAGAAATAGTTCCACTTAAAATTTAGTCCATATTTAGAGTTTCTACGATCAGTAGTTCTCAAGATATTAGTAAAAAAAGAAATTTTCGTTTGTCTCATCATCACGGGAGAACAGCTGAACTGAATTTGATGAAATTTGGTGGATAGCCTTGAAATAGCCCCCCATAAATTTACCCCAAGTTTCGAGTATCTAAGACCAGGGGTTGTCGAGACATTAATGAAAAACGAAACTTTTTCCTAACCGTTCTACTCTCTTAACTCCGTGGTTTATCCGAACGAAAAGCTTGAAAATCGTTTGAAAATGAATTAAAACTTTATCTCTGAGTTTGATGGGAGATTTTTTGCGCTAATTAGTCACTTTCTGAAAACATGAATTGTTGAAACATGATTTAAATGGGAAATTTATCTCCATGGTTTATTTTTTACAAGCTTTTACTGAACAATGGAAAGTATAAAGAAATCAAAATGGTTATTAATTTCGCAGTTTATGAGGAAGATTCTTATATCATGTTGCTCAGAAACGCAATTAAATTAAATTTGTCTGTTAATTTTAATTATTATTTTTTCGATTTGAATAATAAATAAATGGATATAAAAATATATTTTAGAAAAGAACGATATGATTTTTCATATAGCATTTTTGACTGGATAATATCAATTACAGTTGCGGCAGCAAAGACATCTGATCAAAGATGCTTGGAACCTGTACCCGAATTATAAGAACAGAGGAGAAGCTAGCTTTTGCTCAGTGATTATAATGTTGGTCTTGTAAGCAAAGGGTCCCTGGTTCGGGGCCCGGCGACGCTCAATCGCTGCAGTGGTTACCCTGGACATACGAGCACGAAAAAAACCTTCCTCTCCAACGATTCCACCTCTCAACACGAGATGGCAGCACCACACGGAGTCAGAAGCCTTGACACTCCCTTCCTGGCTGACCACGACTGACCGTCACACCGAGGCGACACGCCTCCCAGCCTTCATCATCAGCGGAGGGAGTGTGCGGCAGCAAAGATATCTGATCAAAGATGCTTGGAACCTGTACCCGAATTATAAGAACAGAGGAGAAGCTAGCTTTCGCTCAGTGATTATAATGTCGGTCTTGTAAGCAAAGGGTCCCTGGTTCGGGGCCCGGCGACGCTCAATCGCCGCACAGTCTTCAGGTTTAAACGTTGTTATTATTGATATTTTCTGGGATTATTGATTCAGGGATTGTTGATATTTTCAAGTTATTATGCAATTGTTTTATTATGATAAAAATTGTTTAAACTCATTATATTGTACGTTGTACGAGTAATCTTATACAAATAGACGGGTATATCTTCTAATCTGCGAGAATATAAGTAGTACAGGTATATTGGCATATGTTTTGATATATATTGGCATATAATGGAATCAATTACTACCTTCTGATATAAAGAGTACGGGGATTATTGATATTTTCAATTTATTACGTCATCTCTTTTATTTTGACAAAGATTTTTGAGACTCATATTGTAATACGGGTAATCTTCTACTAACACACTGGCATGTTTTCCAATCTGCGACGATATAAGTAGTACGGGGTTGCATACATTGATTCAATTCCTTTTTTCTTTTTGTAAATTTGCTTACAAAAGGGGACAGGATGTTTTATTCGTCAGATTTGCCTGTGAAGATAATTTTGCATACTGAGAACAGATATTCTTAAACTTCTCTTTAGGAGCAATAAATTTAATATTTTAACAGAATTTGCACATGATTGCGAATTATGAGTTTCTTTATATTATATACTCCGTATGAAGAAAGGGTATGCTGCTAGTAGTATTAATATACTTCTCATGTGGAATAAACTGGCCGTTTCGTGCATCTAACGTACAATCTTCACAGTCCTCCATAAAAAAAACTCTCATTTGGAGGCTGCAACACATTTGACCCTTTTCCCCTCTGATCTTCATTTCTATTAATAATATATTTGTAAATGCTAAGCATAAGATATAATACAGTGATCGCATAAACATACTAAATCAAATATGGCTAAAAACTTACAAAAGAACTGGGTTTACTGCCATTAGATTAACACTTTAAACTGGTAAATTTCCTGTTACGCACTCAAAAAGGAAAGTATATCTATGTGATTGTATTATTTCACTTTTTTATATGATAATTGCATGGAATAATGGGTATATTTTACTTTATGCTGAAAAGATCGTTTTACACAGGTCAATTTATACACTGTTTATCTTGATACATACTTAATTACCTGCTTAAAATGATCCTTTAAGAGGAACCTATTAAGGCAGGTAAACAAGTGTATAAAATAAACATCTCATATTACTTCTTTACCTGTTTAAAACGGTCTTTTCAGCATGCAATAATAATATACCCATTATTCCGAGCAATTTTCGAGGTCCTGAGATTGTAATGATTTTTTTCAAAATGTCATCGAAAAGGAGGGGAGGAATCTTCCGAACATTTTTCGTTTCAAAATGATAGGGCTTCAGTATTTACTAATTGTAACATGCCACCCAAAATGTTTTCAAAACGTTCAATCGTTCGTGTGACATTGGTTCCACAAAATCGCGTCACTTGATCCACCCAGTTTTTGAGCTATTTAAAAATTCAAATAAAAAAAATTGTGTTTAAAATACTTTGACCACTACGGGACGGATAATCGGAAGCATACTTTTCTTCCGGCCCGAGTTGTATATGTCTGTCTTTGCCCAGTGTCGGTTCTGCGAGTTGGAGGAACACTGGCGGTTAGAACACTATGCTTAATTATTGGCGGAACACCAGAAACCTGAGACTTGACTGCGGAACACGGGAAACTGGAACGCTAGGCTTGACACCTCGCGGAACACCGGAAGCTGGAACCTGAGACTTGACTGCGAAACACGGGAAACTGGAACGCTTGGCTTGACATTTCGCGGAACACCGGAAGCTGGAACCTGAGACTTGACTGCGAAACACGGGAAACTGGAACGCTTGGCTTGACATTTCGCGGAACACCGGAAGCTGGAACCTGAGACTCGACTGCGAAACACGGGAAACTGGAACGGAACGCTAGGCTTGACATCTCGCGGAACATCGGAAGTTGGAACCTGAGACTTCACTGCAAAACACCAGAAACTGGAAGACTAGGCTTGACATCTCGCGGAACACCGGAAGCTGGAACCTGAGACTTGACTACGGAACACGGGAAACTGGAACGCTAGGCTTGACATCTCGCGGAACACCGGAAGCTGGAGCCTGAGACTTGACTGCGAAACGCAGGAAACTGAAACGCTTATCTCGCGGAACACCGGAAATTGTAAATGTTGCTGTATCTGCCGTCTAACTGTCCTCTGGTTTTGGGAATATCTGCTCATAAAACCGCTTCATAAACTTATGTTTTATGGCGTTTTAATGTTAACAATTTTTATATACGGTAATTTATTGTATTAGCTATTCATTCTAGCAATATTGAATGAACTTTGATTTTTAGATTATATTTTTAAGTTATGTGGAACAATTTTTCCTGTTTTCATGAGTCAATTAAAAAAAGAAAACAGTTTTGAATTTATTTTTCTGGAGCTTCCAACTTATTAGAATGTCAGATATTTTCAAGTGAATAATAAATACAGAATAAATGTTTGCCATCTAAATAGTTTAAATTGAAAAGATATCATTGATCCAGTATATTCCGATGAAGTTGCTGTATAGCATCCATTTCTGTCAGACAATAATAGAATGGAAAACCCCAGAGACAAAGTTTATTTATACGACAAACATCATCAGAAGTAACTAATGACCTTAAGCAATATGGAACGCTGCATTTTAAAAACAGATTTATAAATCGTGATTAAAGTATTGGTAAAATTTGTAGTTGCTGTAAATAATTGGGTACCTAATTATATTTATTTGTGTATATTCTTCAAAGTGAGTTTTAGATAAACAGTTCCTTGAAGCACTTTAAACAATTAGAATTTGACTGAAGATAAATAAGTTTTGATTTGGAAAATAAAACTAATTAGAGCATTCCCATTTCTAGATCTTTCGAGAAATCAATAGGTTGATATTTATTATCGATTAAAATAAGCATACCGGATTTCGTGCAAATTGATTATCTCTTGATTATTCCTAGATATATCGAGCTCCCTGTGGAAAAGCTAAATTTCTAATACTTCAGGAATGGTTCGTGATAACAAATAAGTAAGTGTCTATTAATTTTCGGTTAAAAGTACTTACAAAGCACTTACACAATATTGTCATCGACTAATAATGAGAAAATTTAATTTTTTACGTTACAAAAAATGTAAACCCTTTGGACGCTTATATCTCAAAGCTTAATAGATAAAAATATTTTGTCAGATATAAGGTATCATTTATAAGTATAAAAATAATTTCAATATTTAATATATTTTTTTTTAAAAAGCCTTAAAAGTCTTTGTCCGAGCAATTTTTTTCTTCACTTTGCCTACTTTGACTCGAAGTATCATCTAAATTTTGAAGTATCGATATAAACAGTAAGTGACAAAAATGTTTAGTAAAGATACGTGTTTCTAGACCATATTTTTATAAAGCTGTTACAGTTTTTTAAGAATCGTCTTGTCAAATTAAAGAAGATTGAAAATTTCCCTTTTTTAAAGTTTGTAATACGTATATCTCGAAAGCCATGGGCAAGTAAGTTACCATTTAAAAGCCATATAATAATATATAACTAGATTTTGGATAGGGTTCTTAGTTTTTGAACTATAATGGTTATAATTTCGATATTTTAATATTTTAATCTGCTAAATGGTAGGGAAAGCTATAACATTTAAAATATCATGAGTTTTGCAGCACAATTCAGTTTTCTCTTTGGTGAAATATTGGTGCGCAAGCGGCAGATATGTTATTTTGTTTTAAGAAGTGAAATGAACATGGACATTCTGAAGATGTTTAAAGATTGATGAGAATTAAAAAGAAGAACTGGAAGTATTTGTATGCCACCTGGCAAGTTCATAGATTCACCTGAATCTTACATCTCACCAGAGATAAAATAATATAAACTAGACTTATACAATATATGCCACCAAGCAAGTTATTAAAATAATTTTAAATTTTCACTTGTAGTCTATGGTAAGGACATCCGGGTGAAATCGGGGCGAAAACTAAAAGCTATGAACAGTTTGCGTGTAATTTGTATAGCCTTTTGAAAGCCCTATGAGGAAACCATTTTATACGTAATTGTGATTTTATATTTTTGTTTTCGATTTTTGAAAAAAAAAATGGTCGAAACATTGAGAACCTTCCCTTGGTTCGTTTATCACAAAAATTAATTGACCTATAAAGTTCACTGTTTGAAATAATTATACAAAATTTCCCCCTATTTTATCGATTTATTCGAGAGATGTCGTGCCTTCAGGCATATAAATACACACACACACATGGACAGGCACACAGACATCATTGAAAAATGGATCAAAGATTGTCAAAACATGGATCCCCTAATATCCGAAACTCGAATTTTTGACCTCATCACAATATATATCCTTAGCGCATGTATTTTGCACAGTACCATAGTATAACATACAACTGACTTAAGATACAACAATTTTTCTAATGAAAGGGGGATGAACTTTACATTTTCCCCTCAAAAACAGACGTGTTTCTAAAGCTTTGAATAAGATCTAAATGGCCAGATATAACTTCTTGACATTTTAGCTCTTCACCTATTTATAAAGTAAAAAATACATAAAAATACACTGTAAGGCATTTCCTTGAGACTTCTGTACTTTAAAGGAAAAGCTGGGCAATGCCAGTTGTTTTCTTTCCGGAAACACAATGATTTTCGAACCGGGAAAACTCTTACCAATATAATTCCTAGAGTCAAAACTACAGAAATTCTACTTGAGGACTTTTTTGCGAGCTACAAGGTCCACCTGTGGCCGAACTATTTATTCTCTGTTTTTCAGATGCATAGCATATCTGTTTGAATGCAGAGTTTAGCTGGAGAAATCTGTATCCGAGTATGCCCTTATTAGTTCGAAATCAATTTTAAATTATAAAACCTGTCAAAGTAGGTCACAGATGTATAAGAAAAAGGCATCAGCATAATTCAATCCATTCCAACCCAAGAAATCTTAAGAAAGTTTTCCTATTCAATTATTTTTGTAATAAGAAAGCGTCCTACTTCTTTACCAGTATTTCTAATTCCAACAGGGCAGCTAGATGCATGTTTCAGGTATACGTTCTTGGCATATAATTAATTCTTCACCTATTTATATGCAAAAAAGAGAGCAGGATTTCAAAGAAACATTCCCTTAGGCAGTAAAACTAAACGCTGGCTCTTATTTGAAATTTTTCTCTATTCGTCTCTCCTTAATATAAAAATAGAGCGTCTTTTATTTTTGTTTTTGCCCCCTCAAAAAATTCGAATAAATAAAAATATTTCCCTTTTTCTCGCTTTTTCGACATTTATTTTTCAAAATAAATAGATCTTATAAAAGACATAAAGACGAGAAACCTTCAGAACGTCCAAGAATCAGAATGCCCTCTGGCAATTCTCTTTGGAATAAATCTACTATAATATTTTGGGAAAATAACTTTCGTTTCATATTTAAGAGGAATTATTTTTTTCTCAAACGATTTAATTCTAGCAATAGGAATTCTCTTTCTGGATCTCAGAGAGCTTTAGTTAATTTCATCAACTGAGGTCCTGTAAAAATTGGGTATTTTCATTAAAATCAAATCGAAATAGAAAAACATTACTTTCCATGTATTCATTTGTTGTTCCCTATTTAAATGAATCTCTTTATCTAATTAAACCACACACACACACACACACACACACGCACAACCTACTAACCTACTGTTTTCCATCTGGTCTTTTTTCACCTTAACTTAAACGCATATTTTATTAATTCATTTCACATGCAGTATTCCGAGTTATCAAAATAATTGAAGGTGAAATACACATTGGAAGAAACTTTCCACCCCTCATCTACTTGATGAAGATAAAACAATTCTTTTTAATGCAATTGACCACATTTTCACCAATTAACCAAGTAGCTAACCAGCGAGATACAACTTCAGCAACATAGTCTGCGCATAACTATATATGTTTGAGGGTACTCCGTCACGCAGTTGTACTTGACGGTTCACTGTAAAATATGAACTGTCATTTACTGATGATGCACTATAAAGTATGAACTGTCATTTACTGACGGTGCACTGTAAGATATGAACTGTCATTTACTGACGGTGCACTGTAAAATATGAACTGTCATTTACTGCAGGTACACTGTAAAATATGAACTGTCATTTACTGACGGTGCACTGTAAAATATGAACTGTCATTTACTGACGGTGCACTGTAAAATATGAACTGTCATTTACTGACTGTGCACTGTAAAATAGGCACTGATCTGTCCTGTAGAATGAAAAAATGATGCTGCCTTGTAAGAAGCAGGCACTTTCACTTGTTTAAGTTAACAAATCAAATTTCTTCGGTCAATGCTATTAGATGGGATTATTTTGTCCTTTTTATGTAAATGAGAGATACAACAGATTTTAAAATTAATTTTAATCTTACTATCAGCATGTGTATATACATGAACTCTAGACCCGTACCCAATATTTAAACTCGGCTCCTATCTATCTGAAGGACAGAACGTAAATCGCTTGGCCCCAGATTAGAGCTCGCGAAAAATTCCCCATGGTTCGAATGTGTACAGAAGTGTACGGAATGTGTACACCTATACACACTAAAAATATATGGGTAAAAACACATAAAAGACTGAGTTTACTGCAGCCAGAATGACACTTTTAACCCCGTAAATTTATAGTTAAACACTTAAAAAGGTAACCATATATGAATGTGCTATTTTACTATTTTATATAAGATTTTCGAGGAATAATGTGCATATTTTACTTTATGCTCAAAAGACGGTTTTAAATAAATCATTTTACGCCCCTGTTTACTTTCTACCTACTTTCTCACCTACTAAAAAGGATCCTATAAGAGGGATCCATTTAAACAAATACGTCAAAGGAACATCTCATGTTACCTCTTTACCTGCTTAAAACGGCGTTTTAGCATAAAATAAAATACACCCATTATTCCGTGTAATTCTCATATAAATGAATAAAATAACACATTCATATAGATATAGCTACCTTTTTAAGTGTGTAACTGGAAATTAGCCTGTTTAATGTGTTATTCTAGTTGCAGTAAACCCAGTTTTTATGTGTTTTTACCCATATGTTTCAGTGTGTAGGGAATGGTTCGTGACAGTTAAATCGACCTCGTGCAACCTGATTTGAAGCTTCTTTTAATTTTTGAGGCAGCTATATGGTATGACGGGATTCATGGATGATCCAAGAGGCTTACAAATTGCCTCACATAGTAAGTTTTCTTATTGACAGTTCAATTATTGGCTTTTCCGTGTTGAAAACAAAGCGCGAAACCAGTCCATGGATGTTAATAGATGCACTTGAAGCGTGTAACCAGTCCACGGATGCTCGTCGATGCACTTTAAGCTCCAAAATTAATCCACGGACACTGATTTGCAATTGGAGTCCGATTATTAGGTCGGAAAATCTATATTTACGAGTTTATTAAATCTCTTGTAAAAAACTTTCCTTTTTTTGAAAAATTTTTGACGGATTTTCTTAAAGAAATCAACTGATTTTTGCAATTATGTAAAGATTAACAATTTCTATCCTCTACTTCTTTCATATCAAAGCAGTGTACTACCCGAGAAAAGAAAAATCAAAATTTACATAATAGTCTCGCAGATAGAAAATAGCTTAAGTGAATCTGATAACCAGGTTTAAACTATTATCTTATGTTATAGTCATAATGTGTACTTATGTAGGGTTGCGCCAAGCAGCGTGTAATATAAACGGGTGTGGTTTATAAGAGTATGGTCAAAGTTTGTATCAGTTCACGTTTTCAATTTCATTAACGTTAATTGCATTTTACTTCACAATTTGTATAGTTTTGGTGATAAATAGTGAAGTTTTATCAGGAGTGGATTCAGTTATTTTCAAGACCTCACAACTATTCATTTATAGTAAAAAAATATCAAGGAAATATTTCGTATACGTAAAAAAAGTGTACTTAGTGAGTGGGCACCATCTAAACCTTGAAGCAAAAACTTAGATATGACTTAGGCCGACCTCCGCCCCCCGCATTCTACAGGTGCAATCGCGGTGCAACTCGGTGCAACCCTCCTAATTACATATCTGCCTGTCGTTGCCAAGTCGTCTTATTTCCTGATATTAAACTAGTGATATCCCATTTGAAGTCAAAACTGTCATAATCCGACCCTTTCTAATTTTGGGTTGATTTGGACTCCATCCAAATATAAGACCCTGCAAAATTTCAAACAATATCGATAAGGAAACCCTCTTTATTTTAAAGAAATGTTACCTATATTTATTTGGTCGACATTTTCAACTAGTCACAGACCATAAGCCATTAGTTTCAATTTTCGAAACTAACCATAGCTTATCAGTTTTATCAGCAACTATAAGGATGCATTATGCAATATTCTTACTGATTGTTAATTATATTATTCAATATCGTCATACTAAGAATCACGTAAATACGGATGAGTTATCTCGATTACCCTCTACCAATCGAGAAAAATGTTTTAACGAAAGTTGATATTTTTAACATGAATCAAATTGAAGTTTTTTAACAACAGAAAATTACATTGATAAAACAACTAAATCTGACGCCCCATCTTGCAGATTTGTACCACTGTTTACAGACTGGATGTGATTTACCCCCTTCTTAGAAGGAAAAAAACAGAATTTTCGTTACCACAAAGATGTGTTATGCTTTCAGTTCGAGCTCACATTCCACAAAAATATAGAAATCAAGAATTGAAAAAATTATGAGCAAGTTATCTGGATATTGTAATAATGAAAAGTTTAGCTACAAGACATTCTTATTGGGATAGAATGTATATGCATATTCAAAACGTCATACTGAATTGCACAGCATGCATAAAGAATAGGAAATATCTGCGAATTCACACCCATGGGAACCTTAGAGCAGGAATAAGAAGTATCTCTCCTCTAAGAGGGGAACCCGGCCGTCCAAACAGTTACCTTACACCTTTCTGGTAGGTTGGACGGTCTGAGTCTCAACAACAACATCCATGGGAATGGTCTAATGGGCCATAGCAAAGAATCCACATAGACCACGGGGAAAATGTTTTTTGTAATTTTCTATCCTTATTCGAAATGGATCTAAGTAATCCCAATCAAAAATATAACTCCTAGTATGACCATAGAGTAGTTTTGAATGTTTTTGCCCATTACGGCATACTTTAGTCACTAGTCAGTGATAATGGAGCAAGTTTCATAAGTTATGAATTTCATCGATTCATGAAAATGGATAATGTTAAAGATATTGCTTCTGCCCCTTACCACCCAGCGATAAATGGACAGACTGAAATTCAGGCACAAATATTTAAGAATTCCATAAAATCTTAATATAAACAACTAGGATATTTCAACACCAAATTAAATAGTATCTGGTGCATTATATAATTACGCCTCATTCAGTAACAAACGAGTCTTCTTTTATGTTGCTCGTAAAGCGTTGTATTCGAGCCAGGTTGAATCTTGCCCACGAGAGCATGTGCAGCAAAAGCAAAGTGCATCATTAAACAGGGAACCTAACTTTTAAAAATTTAGAGAGATAGACAAGTCTGTAAGGAACTAATCCGGAAAGAAAAATAGAAATTGGGAGTAGTAATAAATAAGATGGCTTATTATCTTAATGTGTTCAAGTGGGGAACAAGATCTACATAAAGCCAGTTAATCAGTCATGTAAAACGAGATCATCTGCAGCTGATGAGCTTCCTGTTGATATTCGTGATCCAGATTTTGCAATCAAGGAGCCTTCTTAGAATCTTCAAGCTCCCGCATCATCATCCATGACAAAACTTGTTGATAGTTTTGATCCTGCATCCGTAACAGTACCTCTCAGCCAAGAATCCTGAGTCGAAACCAAGGATTCAATAGTACCCACACCAGCGCGTGCCCTGTCGAAGATCCACCAGACTTCTTTATTTTCAGAAACCCAATTGGACCCTATTTGGGGACGGAGCAGTGTGACATGTATATTACTATGTCCCCTCTCCGGGATAGAACTGAACTACCGATGTAGCAGTTAATAGCCAGCATAAATGTGGTTAAGTCTAATGGAATATGCGATGTATTTATTCCCCCCACGCTTTAAGGGCGAACATTGGTATTGATTAAAAACCAAAAAGCACTAAATTAAGAAATATATTTCTTTATTAAATTGGGGTAAATCATTATATTCAATATTTTGTATCGATGCGCTAGAAAAAAATCATCCCAGCAGTTATTTTTTAGGCAGGATAATTACTAGTTTAAATTAACTTTAAAAATTATTTGATTTTTTTGGTAATAAAAAGTACAACTACATTCTAATAAAATTAAAAGAACTCATTACTTTGGAATGCAAATAATGTATAGCAATTTCTTTCATTCATTCCCCGCTTCTCTCCGTTACAAAAATGGAATTTCTCTCGCAAGACCTAATTTCCTTTTCGTGCTGCGAAAAAACATTTAGAAAAATTTAACTACAAAAAACAGTAAAGAACAAAAAAAAAATGCCAAACAACTTAAATCATCTGTAAATCTTTTCTCGTTTTATATGCAAAATAAAAAAGAGAAAAATCTAACGAGCTTATTTCTAAAGTCATTGAACCATTAAATTATAAAACTCTCCGCGCAAAATGCAATCAGCTAGATGAAAAATATTCATAATTCTGAGAAAGATCCCATTTGTTTTGGTCTTCCTTTGTGACTAGGAAATAAAATTGGCTGTTCAGGTTCCTGTGGCGTTTGACAGCTTATCAAGGAAAGGCGTCCCAATCGAAATCATTAGTTGAAATCAATGGGCCCCCGTGTCTGAAATAAAAATGAAGAAGCAGCACTTTAAACTGGACGCAGCGCAAGTAAAACAATCCGGATTTATAAACTTAATTATTTCACAAAAAACAAAATTATTGACAAATTTTTCATCCAAGCCGTTTGCTCAAAATACTTTTATTAGTAATAAAATATATAACACAGTAGTTTTCCTACGTGTATGAAAAGAAATATTTAATATGCATTAAGGATTATATTCTAGCAATTTTATTTTGGCATTTAATGCGCTTTGTTAACTTTTTACAGCGTAAATTAAAGACATCTTATGGGCATCCCCTCAGCAGAGAATATTTATTAAGCAAGGGTCATCTGTGCACATACTGTAAAATAATATAATGCGTCTAGCACACAACTTTCTCCAGAGATAACCAAATTTAAATTTTGTGGGGAAGCAATAACACAAGTTAGAGCTTCTTTACAACTAGATCTCACTGAAAATCATTCGGCTTTTTGTTTTGACCTATTCAAATATCCATACCAAATTTCATGAGAATCTCTTAATTCTTTCGAGAGATATCACGTCCCACATGTGTGGCAAGTAACATTTCTAATATCTTAAGAACGGCTCATGATAACTCCTAAGTAATTCATTTCTGGTTAAAAATACTTGCAATGTATGCACTCACTTAATATTAATGATCCTATGTTGGTGATAAAAAATTAATATTGTTAATTTAAGTTATTGTTTTAATATGTATTTTATTTGTTAAATTAACTTAATTATTTCCTAGTAATAGTGTGTACATAAATGCATGCATCTAGTAATTAACTCACTTATTTCTGCAGTCCGGTATCAACCTTTAAATAAACATAATTCCTATAGGATAAAACATTGAAATGCAAAACTACAAAATGATAACACTTTGTTTTGTCAAAACTTAAATATTTATTAAAATTATTACTTAAAGTTATTAAATTAATCATTAAGGTTTTCATGTTGCAAATATACTCATTAAATGTGCAATTATCGCTTGATAGTGTACATCTCCATCGATTGTTAATTTAAATTGGGAATGGTTAGGATGGCAAACACAAATTTTTGATACTTGACTTTAGAATCAAATTATTAATTACAATTTAAGGTGCACATGGATAATAAAAGAGTACCTTTACTTTTCTTGACACGTCGTTTTGAAGGGAAATCTTTGATTGACCGCAGTCGTAGTAAGCAAATTTATTAAGAGTTCATTCTGAACTCATTTAGGTTTCGGGCATTTAGAAGCATGTCCAGTCAAAAATATTTCGACTAAGACAGTTGTTGTCAAGATTACTCAATATATTTTCACATAAGGATTAATGAAAACCATCCAATCAGATAATGCGGCTTAATTTCAAAGTAGAGAGTATGAAGAGTTTACAGACAATTTAAATATAGAAAAAAGGTACAATAGTATTGCAAAACCATCCCTTTCGTTTTCCTAGGAGATTTTCAATTACCAGGTTAAAATATACAAGATAGAGATGAAATTATAAATATTGAAAAATTAGATTTATATATATATATATATGTAAAATTCATTGTTGATATATATAAATATAATATAATTGATTGTTCTCAATGTCTTAATCTTTTATCTTGAGCTAATTATTATTGCCTTTTCTCATTTTTGCCGTATTTTCTTTTTCATGTTTATATATATATTTATATATACCTTTTTAATTGTGATTTTTGTATACTTATACTCTTCTCATCCCCCTTTCCATTGTAGTAATAAGTTACCTTCTATTTTTATCCTTAGTCTTGGTCTATAGTTACTTATTTGTAACAAATATGCTAGAGATGGGTTTTTTTGTACATACCGTAGTTTATGCATAGTTTTCGATTAAAATCTTTCGATATATATATATATATATATATATATATAAATATATATATATATATATATATATATATATATATATATATATATATATATATATATATATATATATATATAAATGTATATATATATATATATATATATATATATAAATGTATATATATATATATATATATATATATATAAATGTATATATATATATATATATATATATATATAAATGTATATATATATATATATATATATATATATATATATATATATATATATATATATATATATATATATATAAATATATAAATATATATATATATATATATATATATATATATAAATATATAAATATATAAATATATATATATATATATATATATATATATATATAAATATATAAATATATATATATATATATATATATATATATATATATATATATATAAATATATAAATATATATATATATATATATATATATATATATATATAAATATATATATATATATATATATATATATATATATATATATATGCATAATATTAACAGCAGTTCTGTCTTATTCTATTACACTTTCTGTTTCTTCGAGAGATTTTCTGCGAGTCCCCATTTTTTACAGGTGAAATATTTCCCTGGCGTTTCAAAAAATTTCGACAGTGGTTTACTTTCTTAAACTGCATACTTCTTTTGGAATCATCATTCTTTACATGAATTAACTAAAGGCATAGAGTATAAAATATTTTTGTATGATTGTTTCTTTTGATTTTAGCTGCGCAGTTAGTTTTGGATATAAGCAATCTTCCACATTTATTGTTTTACTTACATTCGATGGTTTTCAACAAACCCTTTGATGGGTAGGAAAATTACACAGGAACATGCAGGGAATTCTTGAAAATCAAAGAACGCTTTAACGTTGCACCTGCTTAGAACAGATATTGAAAATCACGCTTCACGGGTTTACTACATTCTAAAGAATTGTCTAAACACGTCTTCATCCATTGTTGTGGGTTTACTGACGCTTTGCGGATAATTATGCACTTTGCGGGTATTTTTACAAATAATTGCCTAAACACGTTCCGTCCGTTGCGCGAGCATCATACGCCCTAAATAAGCGCGCAGTTAATGTGCAATTCGGATACGCAGCCTTCCTAATCTCAAACAAATAAATATAGTCTTGAAAGCTAAGCTCTAGAATATTTAAAATCAGGGATGTAATCAAATTAGTAAAATACTTAAAATTTGCGATACTATGTAATTAATAAAACATAGGCCTAACAGGTCTGAGACCCCACACTATAAGGAAATTAATAAGTTTTCCATTTTATAGGTGTTATCAATACCTGAGCTATATGCGTAGCAATTTTCAGCATTTTCTCCTGGTTATGTCAAAAACAATCCCTAAAATCCCCCAGTGGAGAAATGAAGGAGTAGATTTTTCTTTTGATAGTTTCAGTTCCTGGCCTATATGTGCAGCAATTTTCAGCATTCTAGATAATCTGTAAGTCGCTTATAGTTCAAGGACGTACACTCCTAACCTACGACCTCCAGACCCCCCCCCCCCCTCCTTAAAGACGTTTGTGGGTTTTCCATTTTTCTCTATAATTTCAGTACCTGAGCTATATATGCATACATTTTCAATATTCTATATCAGCTGGAATTTGCTTAGAATTTTAGGACATGCATACTTGCATACAAATTTCCCTTTTATAAATTACACTAGCTGCGAATAACCGACGTTTAGCGCAATTTATCTGCGTCAGTCTACATAAAGATAAGAGTAAGAAAAATAACATTTTATGTGAATTCAATAGAGATTCATGGTTGGTAGTGAAGTAGCGAAACAAGATCATCTACAGAAGATAGAAAATTCGGGGGTACAATATACAAGTACACATTACTTATTAACCATGAGTGACCATTTAAGGTTTACAACTTAAGTGATCGATTAACAAGGCCTGGCACGACAGATCCATATCTATTTAGTGAAACGCTTCGAAACTTTTACATATTTACGCAGATCAATACACGTGATGTATATGATTAATCATCACTTTTAATATAATTAATATACAAGTATAGAGAAATATCAATAACTAAGAAAAACATTGCGCTATGCTGTAAAAAAACATTCACTATGCTAGCCTATAGGAGATAAAAATCCTACTTTACTGTACGAAACAATGCTTTTATGTTGTTAAATAATTTAGCAAGAATTTTTTTTTCGCTCGCTGATTGCAGCTCCTAGATTGGACTGGATTGAAATATTTTAGCATTCTACTTGTCTTTTTAAGCACAAAAGAACTACTTTGTCCATGAAAGTGGTTTTCGAATCATTACGCGCACGACATACACATAGGGCTCTAAACCCAACTCCTATGCGTTTGAAGATCAGATAATGAACTAATCAGATCTCTCCTATGGGAAGGAAGTCTGTATTTGCGATTCCAGAAAATTTCTTGTTAAGGACTTGGAAAGCTTTGTGTTTCTAAATTCAAAACTACTGATGATACCTCGTTTTTATTTTCTGGTAAGAAAAATGTCAAAGAAATGCTTTAGTGTATGTTAGCTATTAATGTTTCTCATTTCATCCATACAATTTCAAAAATATAATGAAAAATGTTAATGCTGCATTATTCAACAAATATCAATATTTATATGTAGAGAATTAGTAATATTCTTTTATTATACAGGATTCTTTGATAATATCATAATCGATCTCATTTCTTCAACATGTAACATGGACCCAATCATAAGATGTGTATAATTTTCTCATACAATTGGGTAATCGAATAGTTTTATAAATGAGAAATCTAAACACTCATGCAAGATAAGAAATCTAAATCTGCTCAAAAGTATTTTAAATATATAATAATGTGCTGCATTTTGATTGGTGGAAAATTTCCTAAAATGGTCAATATTAGTTCTGCAATGTTTGTCTTGAAATACAGTTAACAAAACATATGAAATTGAATTTTTGAACTTTTGTGAAAGAATCAAAGACAGTTGCTATTATGTTTCAGTATACATTATACTAAAAAGAACAGATTGCATAGTTTCTATACAGATAATTACAAAGAGAAAATGTTTCAAAGGGGATTATTTCCTACACAGGATACCTATAAAAATTACAAATGCTTTCATTTTCTATAGTTATACGAATACGATCATCGAACTTCGTTAACAATATTTCTGATATATTTCTAATAGAATTCATATGCCTATGTTCAATAGTAAGTGAATTTAACCCCCTTAACCGAATTCTGAAAGGAACTGTGTAGGATAATAGCCACCATAGGTTTAAAGGCAATTCAGGGGATTAACTCTAATAAATTTTGAGGTGCAAGAACCAGATCTATAATAAAGGGTATATACACAAGGTGGTTCAGAATTAATGCTCAAGAATTTATCTCGTCAATAGTTGCCCGCAGACCCATGTTTCCATTTAGAAAAATCACCATAGAGGACAGTATCATTATGTAATGATATTTCCTTGCAATGGGTAGTATTTATTGGACAAACAATAATGGATTTAAATTTTTATATGACCCCTCTTGTGGGAAAGTTCAATTGAAAAAGTTACGCCTCGAGCTCATTAGTACAATAAAATCGACCCCACCTTTTTAACTTAAAAAACTTGCTGAGATATTAGGATGATAATTTCCAAAATTTTGAATATTTCAAGCTTGCGGAAAGTTTGGTGTACCGCATAGCAGTTTCCGTTAATGAGGGGTCGACTGAAAATTTCGATATTTGCATGGACACATTTTGATTTTCCATGACTACGAATTCCAATGAAATACCGATACGTTTGGGCATGGATTAATTCTTATCCAATTATTTGGTTAACCGACAGTCAATTCGGTCAACCGGATGCTAAGATTTATAGCCAGTTAACCGGAAAGTATACATATAATACGATATCTACATTTGCGTTTATTCGCGATCGTTTGATACAACATTAGAAAGCTTTTGAGCTCTTATAAATAAAATTCTGAAAATAAAACAAAGATATAAACTGCAGAGTACCTTAACATACAAGCTTTTCAACAATACTAGCTTTTAAGTTTTTTTGAAAATCTAACATCTTTAAGTATCTTGACACCAATGTCTGTTTACGTAAGAATGCGTTGTGTGATGTAATTGTTAACCGTTACTGATAATCACTAACCCAAAACATTTTGTCGATTGATTATAACATTTTGGTCAAAACTGCATGCTTCTGATGCGATAAAACCTCATTCACATCTAAATTACTATTATTTACTTATCACTTTGTAGCTAAATTACCAGAAATATTTGCATAAAATTAAGTCATTGTAGATCCCACAGTCCTTAGTATGCAATGTTTTATTTCATGCGATGATTTAAGAGCAATAGTTCACATCTTGAAATAATTTTTACATACTCTGTTCAACATGGTCACAGTAATGATATGCATAAGTGCTTCCCCATGGAAAAAGCAAGCCCACGCCCCAAAACACATGGAGAAGTTGTTATATCTAATGCAACCAGCAAATTAAGCAATAAAACTTTATAATACGCACAGCTTCATTCAAGGTGAAACAATTAATCGACTAAAATTTCCCAACTTTCTGAGTCCATGTTTGACGGTTACTGATTTTAAGTAACCGGTAAGTAGTCACAATATGCAACGGATACATAAAGAGGAATTGGAGTCAAGATACTTAAAAATGTTTGAATTTCAAAAATTTCGAAAAAACTTATGGACGAGTATGGTGGTTGTTGTTGAGACCTAGACCGTCCGACCTACCAGAAAGGTTGGACGAGTATGGTGGAAAAGCTCGTGTTATAAGCTAAGGTACTACGCATTTGTTTGATATTCTTTGTTTACTTAAAATGACAATAGTCCAAAGACAGAAATCAAATATTATAACTTTCAAAATAAATTAATATTTGTTTTCAAATTATAGGACGTTTTAAAATACAAATATACAAAAATCGTCTTGCGCTTTTAGGCGTATGAACTGCCTTCATCAGAGGCATATAACATTACAATGAAGTGATAAATACAGTCCAACTCTCAATTTAAAATTTTCATAATATCAAATGCCCTGCGGCCACAAGTAAACTCAAAAATTGTGAAAAGGCAAAAAAAAAAATCTGATTTTGTCTTTTCTCGATTTTTTAATTTACTTGTAGCCGTATGGCATGTGATATTATGAACCCCTTTTTTCTGTAACTAACGTTATGCAACGAATAAACGAAAATTTTCAATTAGTCTAAATATAAATGTTCATAAAAATTAATATTTAGATCACTTTTGGAATGTAGAATCTGTTTGTGACATCAAAACTGGGTATTGCCAGTAGAAATTTTGATATTTGGGCATAATTTGATGTGAAAACGGCCCCTTATGCACATTTTAGGCATGTGAATTTGTAAAGGATGTTATTCCCTGGCGAACGGCATCTTTGAATTTGACTATAAACGATGCATAAATAACGAGGGGCAAATCGGGTTATTTTACCGCAGCTATACATATTCATCAACCGCCTTGGCCCCCATTTCTCAGTATGGTGTATCTAGTTGTCTCTTTCGTCATGAGTATGTCTAATATTTTTAAACAGCAATTTGATGCTTTAAAAATAATTTGAAAGAATAGAAACCGTTACAAACGTTAAGTAACTAACATGATTTCTAAATACTAAGAGAGTGGTTACATTTGACTTTCTTTTACAGTGTGTTCATTACTGCAGACCGGGATTGCGGGAATCTTCGGCCCCCAGTCGGACGTCACGAGTATGCACGTGCAGTCCATCTGTGATGCCATCGACATCCCGCACGTCGAAACGCGCTGGGACTTCCAACTACAAAGGGCCGACATGTCCATCAACCTCTTCCCTAGGCCCTCAGTCCTCAGTCAAGCCTATGTTGACCTGGTTAAGATTTGGGGATGGCGCAGCTTTTCGCTAGTCTACGATGAACACGAAGGTAGGACACTAAATTAGTCAATATATCGTGTGGACCAGAGAAAATGTAAAATTAAGATTCAATATGAAATTGCTAGTGAACTTTGAAGCTATCTGCAATCATATCTATGTGGTAATTACTGGACAATTTTTATAATGCTGAACTTTCTCTCTGAATAATGTGTTTGTTCACTATCACTAAATCTTGCATTTTTTTCTTTAAATCGCGTACTTTCAACAGTAGTTGTATTTTACAAGATCTACATTAGATCGTAGAAGTATTCAACTTTTATCTCGTTTCACTATAAAAATTTCAAAACCTTTCTGACCTTATTTACATTCCTAAGCCTATAAGACCTGAAACCTTCATTACCTATTTCTTATCTTGCTTAAAACGTCAGGATTCTGGCGGAAAACCGGAACTTTTCGAATTTCCTTAACATCAATGTGATGCATCTCAACCAGGTATCTGAGTCCGGCAGTTCACCCGGTTGAAAGCTTCTAACGAGAAAACTACATCATATCGGATTTTGTCGTATTGGTCGAAGTGCTGTAAACTCGACATACGATAAAACATTTACTGTCAAACTTTTAACATTTTCTCTCATATTTCTGAAATTATGGTACTGTCACATGGTAAACCCATGATCTAATATTTCGGGGGGTGCGATCTAGAGTTAAAAAAATTATTTTAGGGGTCAGCCCTTGGATTCCAGCTGCACTCAAAAACAGGAAGCGCGGTTGACCTTTGGAGATCGCATTTTACCGAAATATGTAACTTTGTCCGAGTCGGGCGGGATCATGGGGTTGGCGGGCCTTTTGAATTAGAGGCCGAAAGGATATCGGTTCGCTGAGGCTTGAAAAAGGGGTTTGGGTCCTGAGGGGTCTAAAACGCCAATGATGTTGCTTTTGAGTCAAGGAGTTACTCCCCGAAAACCAATGAGAGGGTTTTCAGCGTCTCAGAGGCGTGCTTTAAAATCTTGGAGAGAGAGAAAATAGTTGTAAAAAGGAGATGAGAGAATGGACTCCGACACGAGCGAGTAAAGAGCTTTTTTGACGATCGGCTCCGCTGGGAGATGAAAAACCAAAGGTTGTGAGACAGACGACGGCAAGTGATGTTGGTAAGTTACCCATTTGGGGTCTTTCCTAATATGTATTCTATTTTCTCTCTCCCTCTCCAGTGTAATACCTATTAGTTAACGTTAGTCAGGCAGTTTTATGCTAAGTTACCACCTGTTCCAATTTAGTCTGTGAGACTCTATACAATTGTGTTTTTTTTAATTGGTAAACAATCCAATTATTTTAATACGGGAATGTACTGTTATTTTAATATGGAAAAGTATTGTTTAAGTGAATAATTGTAAATACATAATGTGTAAATAAATTAATGTTATTTTTTGTTAATATACACTCGACCTTATTCTTTTCGCGCTCTTACCGGGCGTGTCCTAAAAGAGGGAGATACCTCAGGACAAATAATTGGCGCCTACGACCAGGATTCTGAAAATTATATTAATTTTCTTCTATAGGATTTTAAATGTGTCATAGTTTTTATTTCAATCTACTCGTCAATTAGGAATACTTTCACTGCTATAAACGTACTTTACTGTAAATTGTAAAACAAAAACTTTGAAGCATATTTAGGTTATTCGATGTTGTGTTCTTGCAAACAGGTGTGATTCGACTGCAGGATTTTCTCAAAGAAGCACAAAAGAACGATTGGCGAGTCCAACTATACCAGTTTCGGCCTTCGCAAGCGTACAGAGACATCTTTTGGAGGATAAAATCTGCAGGAGAATCACGCATAGTTTTAGATGTAAAACGAGATACTTTACGCACAGTTTTGAAACACGTATGTCAAAATGTTATCTTAATTCTTGTACTCTTTATATTTTTACATTTTCTTTCACATAGTATCTAAAATTTATTTCGTCTTTTAAATGTCGTAGATTTATAAGTTGCAGAAAAATATTGCAGCAATATTGAAATCATGGGGTAAAGAATAAAATAACGAAATTAAATTTAGGGCTAAGAACTTATTTATAGACCATTAGTATGTATCCGAAAATGCTTCAAGTTCCAATAAGTCAAAACAGGAAGAAATTATCCGAATAAAGAATTTATTCGTTACTGACAAAAGCATTTTAGCTTGTAAGCCATACATAAAATTGCTGCATATTGCCTTCACTCTGTAATTGAAGTTATATTAAGAATTTGCGTATCTCTAAAACTCATAAATGATATTTTCTTTAAAACTCATAATTATATAACAAAGATTAGCAATTATGATCGCCTAACACAAAGCGCTGCACACAAAAATATTTCCAATACAGTTAACAAATACTTTAGTAAAGAGCAAAAATCCTGAACATGTAAAAATGTGAGTGTTAAGGACATTGCAATTAAAATTGTCAAAACGTACTATTTGATTGTAATTTTTACTAATATAAAAACTCGCGAAAATATCAAATTCGCATTTTTTTTCACCAAATTTAAAAAAAAGTACAGCACGAACAATTTAGCAAAAATTTACACACACATTAAACAAAAATTAGCTCATTGTAAGAGAAATCAAGCATTTAAATAAAAATATTAAAATTTTTGTAATTCTAACACTTCTTTGGATTACTGTCACATATTATGAGTTGGGAAAAAGCATACAAAAATCAGAATTCTTTAAAGAAAACCCTACAAAAACATTCTGTATAAGATTAAACTAAATAATATTAGTGAAATAATATTAGCAATAAATATAAATGCATTACAACTTACACATCAATATTAAATGTCGATTTAATAAATGTTCTAGTATTTATATATAGAACCGTCACAAAGTATGGGAAACAAAACGTATAAACACTACTTGCACTTTAACTCTTTTTATCTGTAACTAATGTTATGCAACGAAGAACGAGAAATTTCAATTTCGAAATTTCTGTATTTAGTCTAATATGTATATATGCACTAATAGGAAAATCTTATGTATGTATGCATGTACTGTATTTTTCCCCTCTTACTCCATTTTTGAAAAACTTTTAGATATTATTTGAAAACGTAGCATTTCTCAATGCTTAATTATTTTGAAATATAATAATAATATTACTATTTAAAATAATGACTCTACATAATTCTTAATATTTATAATTAGCAATTTTTATATATGAATGAAATTATAACATATTTATATTAACAAATGTAACTATTATGGAATGTGAAAACTGCAACTCCGAATAAAATAATTCTCTTCCTATCAGGCTCAACAAGTTGGAATGATGACAGAAAGCCATAATTACCTCATAACATCACTAGTAAGTATAAAGACAGTAAAAAGTTTCAAAACAAATGTTGCTCCATTTAACAAATTTTCTATTTTTATAACAATAATAGAATCTAGAATGACCGTTTTATCATTTGAAGTCGAAAAACGAGCAATTAGTGTACTTAAAAAAAAATTTCACTTAATCAAGATATCGATTACGTTCTAGAAATCAGCTACTTAACCTACATTTAATGTTTTAAATACATTGGTTTGTGTTCTGTCGCCACGTATTCTTTTAATAAAAGGGTACTTTCATTGTTATTTCTAGGTTAACATAAAAATAAAGACAAACAGTCGCTGTTTGCCTTACCGACACTTAATGTGTGATATGCAAATATTTAAAAAATCAAATATCAAACTTATTAAAGTGTTACTTCCCTTTTTCAGGATTTGCATACAATAGATATGGAAGACTTCAAATATGGAAAGACTAATATTACTGGATTTCGTTTAGTTGATGAAAATAATGCTGATCTTCACGGGTTAGTTGTAGAACTCAACACGAAGTGGACAGGTGCTATTCGAAAACTGGACTTTCCTATCAAAACTATTAGAGTAAGGTCATATTTCGTACATCATTTTACTTAAGTAAGATTTTATTTTTATTTAAGTATCCTTTCAAAGTGAATGTATGCATTCATAAAACATTTGTAGACATTCAAAATAATTTTATCCTATGTGTTTATTACCGCAGAAATTATTCTTACCGTCAACAACATATTAATCAGATCCATGTCATAGTAGACAGACAGCATTGGCCAGGTTAAGGAGCGACTATACCAAGGATATGAGATTTCAACGAGGAGACAGAGTTTTCCCCTTCATGTACCTATTCTTCCTCCTCGGCTACTCCCTCTCATCTTCTCGACTACATGGGAGCCTCTTTAAGTTTTCTAGTAAAGGACCGGGAGAGGGTAGCTCATTGCTTTATGGGCGGCGTTATCTTTTTGGGTCGATCTAGCATTTTCTGTGTCAAGGGGCTTAGCAACAACAACACCATATAATAGTGATTAGAAGAAATTTTAGAACTAACTATCTAAAACTGACTACAGTACCAAGAGTATAATGACTTCGTGGAGGACTTTATAAGGATTTTATAGAGCTGCATTAATGTTACATTCTAGAAAACTATGAAAAATAAAACAATCCTAATGTGATCACAGCTATTCTCTTAGAGTATGAAACCTGCTTTATGACATTCATGATCTCTCTTCCTGTATTCAGTGTCTCTAATGACCCGACCACGGGTAGACATCCAAGATTACCATTAACTGTTTATTAATTATAGTTTCACCTATAACAGATCAATTGTACGGTAATAATCTTACTTACTATAATGTGCCCACAAAGTTTTTATTTACAGGTAAATATATATAAATGAAGTAAAGGATAAACAAAAAATGATTATATACAAAATTAAATTTTGCAGTAATTATTTCATTACCTGTGACAGCACTCAAACAAGAGGTAAGTACTACACCCTGGCTGAAGATTTGAAGACCACTTGCTGCATTTCAATCAATTGCCCTCCTGGTAACAGGAAATTTGCACGTTTTTTATTTCAATATAAAATGTTATAAGTTTTATTATTGATATTTTGCAACTATTTCATAAAGCTACGTAAATTTAATAATTGACTAATTCTCCTATTATTGTAATACAAATGTTAAATGACTTCTATATATAAAACTATTTCATACTTATAACATCCACAAATTATAATACTTAAGTGCTATTCTATCTATGTTCAATATTTAGGTTCCTAATTTTAATCAAATAGGGTGTGAAAAAATGCTTGGCCATACTAATATAACTTTTCTTCTGTCTTATTAAAGACAAGGTGGAAAAATTGGAAAAATTTAATTACTTTGAAAGTCATAAGATAATTTTTCCCCAGAGCTACTTGTTTGAAAGTTGCTTTCATGTTCACCTAAATTGTTTTCTGCACACTATCATACTCCAGGAGTGTTCATGTGTGTTCTTCATTATAGTCAAATAGATCATTGAGCTTGCAAATTAACCTCAAGCGCGATTATCCGTAGAGCGGGTAGCGAAATAATTAATTTCGCTTTCATTGGTTTTCTTCGACATTTTTTATTGCATGGCAAATTAGTCAAACTCATTTATTTCTTACACTGTCTTCACTTTGTGTCCTCAGGTGAGATTAAATTGTTATACGGTTTACTGAATCTTTTAAGCAGACTAATAAGCAGTGTATTTATGACCATTAAATTTATTGCTGATATAATGTAGAAATCATTTTTGTTAAAGTTAAAACATCACATTTCAAAGTAAATTTTATTTAAACAAAGAATGAATGTTTTCAATTTTAGAAGCTTCTGTTACTCAAATTGGTTTTGTTTTAGATTACATAAAACTGAAAGTTCTCTTCCTCAAAATAAATGGTAGTGATGCTAAACTATAGATTATTTTTGGGTAATGAGTACTTTGGGTAATGAATACTTTTAAGACCTCGCAAATTATAAAACAAGCACGAGAAAAATATCATTTTTAATCATTAAATGTTATTCTATGTTGTGTATAAGAAAATTAATTTTAGCATGTTTTTTTGTAAAGTATTAGGCCTAAATTAAGCCATTGAAAAAGCAATTGGTCACGATTGGGGCCAAGACGTCCTGGGTTTCTTCCACCCAGGTCACATCTACACCACTCTGACTACTGTAATTTCTTACATGCTCCCTCTTACTAAAACGGACCGAGGCTGTTACTACACTATATTTAAGCGACTGATTATAATGCGAAATTGCATAATATGAACTACTCCACGCTGAGCTAAATGCATCACATATATCTATACGGTCTCTCTCCAGGGTGAGTTTGAAAATAAATAGCAAGATCATGCACAAACTTTTTTAAGCATGTTTTTTATTTTTCTCATCCACTCATCGATTTTCCCCCATTCTTAAAATTCAGCATCATAACAATTCTACAATAGGCGCCCGAACGCATATACAGTGTGAAAGTGGCCATAGGGGGTAAAGCCACCAATCCTAATTTTAACAGACGAAGTATATGAAGTCATAGTAGTTCCCTAACTATAAATTTCTTCCGATATTTAAAAAGTTTGTTTGACCGAATTCTCTAGATCCAGACAGTAAAATACAAAATCTGATTTATCTAACAAGTTTCTCTAGAGATTAAGCAATTTCAATATTGTGTGGGGGGAGAGAATAATACAAATTAAAGATTACCTCTGACTAAATCGCCCCAAGAAAACGATTTTTGTTGTCAACTAAAATAATCATACATAATTCCATGTAAATCACTTAATTATTCGCAGAGATATCGGGCTTCCTGTCTAAAACTAAAAGTTCTAATATTTCGAGAACGATCCTTAATAACTACTAAATAATGGCGCTTATTTCCAGTTAAATGTACTAAAAAAGCACTCAATAATTTGATTATAGTTATCCTATTTAATTTTATAATTTGTTAGACTAATTATGTTGAAGACCCAGACCACACGACCAGCCCGAAGGCTTATGGTAGCATGGTATCATACATAATTCCATGTAAATCACTTAATTATTCGCAGAGATATCGGGCTTCCTGTCTAAAACTAAAAGTTCTAATATTTCGAGAACGATCCTTAATAACTACTAAATAATGGCGCTTATTTCCAGTTAAATGTACTAAAAAAGCACTCATTAATTTGATTATAGTTATCCTATTTAATTTTATAATTTGTTAGACTAATTATGTTGAAGACCCAGACCACACGACCAGCCCGAAGGCTTATGGTAGCAAATTGTGTGGCCGGAGACTAATTATGTGTAATATCTCGAGAATGGTACATGTTAACTTTCCGTAAATTATGTCATTCTTTCTGAAATAAAACATCACATATAAAATAGCTAAGCCAACGACCGTACCGTGCTGAAAACACCGGTTCTCGTTAGATCACCGAAGTCAGGCAGCATCGGGCGCGGTTAGTACTTGGGTGGGTGACCACCTGGGAACACCGCGTGTTGTTGGCTCTTTTCGGGCGCGGCAGCCCAGTGGTTAGCGCGCGATTCTCGCCGCTGCCAGAACTGCCGCCGTGTTCATGCGGAGTACGATCACGTTAAACATGTGGGTCCGTAAGTCCTTCCGAGAGGTTGGTGGTAGGGGAAGGAGGGTACGGTCCCTGTGGATGCCTCCCCCACTGGGTTCCGGTCTAAATTGGGTGGCACTTCCCGGCCGTCCAAATAGTTACCTTACACCTTTCTGGTAGGTCGGACGGTCTGGGTCTCAACAACAACAACATATAAAATAGCTATTTTTGTATTACATGTTATATTCACATTTTTCAATTCTTTCAAAAACAATTTTTGAAAATTTAAAAGTTTTCCCCTATATTGAGGACCCCAAAACTCGATAGGCTTATTGCATTTATGCCTTAGAGTAATCGTTCCAAATTTCATTCGATACCCTCAATTTGTTAGAGAAATAATGCACTCCACATAGAAAATTAAATTGTCCGATACCTTGTAAACGGCCCGTGATAAGCCTTAAATCACACTGATTATTTATTTCTGGTTACAAGTCTTGCAAAGCGTTTGCAGTTTTGATAATAGTAAATACACTCTTTGCCAAAAAAAAATCTAAGCACACCAATAAAATATTTCAAATAAAATATATCCAGAAGGTTGGTATGAAAATTTCTCTCATGCAGACAAGCCATCAGGGCCGTAGCCATGCAGAGACCGGGGGGAGGGGGGTCTAAGCCCCCCCGTTAGAGGTATACTCAGCTCCCCTGATAAAAATATTAAATTTTTAGTAGTGACATAAAATTTCATATAAAATGTCATTCAAATTTTGCATAAAAAATTTGCATAAATTACTTCGTTTTAAAGATTTTTTAATTTAGCTGAATTTGTTATTATACTAATAATCAATTTATTTACATATTTAATTTGAAAATATTGGAAAATTATGACAATAGTATTTAGAATACCTTTGTATTATTGTGGGGTTCACTGTTATGCATTATAGAGTCAAAATCAACTGATAAGTAGGTAAGAGTTAATATTAAGCATTAACTTGTATTAACTTTCAGAATGCTTCTACAAATTATTATCAGCTTTATTACTAGTTAATGGTTACATTAAAATCTGTTGTAACTATTATATATTAATATTCATGTAGTAGCTATATGGATATTAATAATCAGCTTATAGCTTGCAAATAGGAACATGCCATTATTTGTTAATAATTTATATGAATTGAAGTATATAATAGTAACTATTATGGTTTATATATGTTAATGATTTCGTTTTTGGTGAACCCCTCCTTTAAGACTGTTGAGCCCCCACCCCTTGAATTTCCTTCCAGCCCCTCTTCAATTTCGTCTCTGGCTACGGCCCTGAGACAAGCAAATGATTAAAGTTTGAAAGCTAGTGAACATCTGGGAGGATCCCAGAATGCATTTAGCGTACACACCCTGCGGCCTATGTAAGAGCTTTCAAACTTCCACTGTGAACATTGTGGTTTCTGCCGTGATTGCAATGACTTCAGTTGCCGCCAAAAAAGCTTCTACGACGCAATCAAAGACTTCATGTTCAACTGAGGGACTTGGAGAAGGGCCGGCCGCATCATGAAACTAATATATTTTTACTAGTTAAATCCTAAATGATATTCTACTAATACGAACTTTTACATTACGGGGTATGTGTAAAAAATTTGATTTTAATTTTTTTCAACAAATTTCACCTGCAGAGTTGAGTTTTATTTTATTCATCGTTTATTTTAAGAAAAATTGTAATTGCAAGTCTATATCTAGGCACAATATGTGAAGAAATAAAGCTCTATACCACCTTTTTCAAACACCCTTGTTAGGAATGTAAAACGTGCTTTGCGTTAATATTGTTTACACTTTTGCTTTTCAAGCATTATTTTCAGATGCATCAATATTGCAGTGATATGAATCGATATGAATACAGTGATATGAACCAATGTGAATCGATAATACCAAACAGATATAGTAGCATCACCCCGTGGGACAAAGGGGAAATAAATTGAGAAAACAGTAAACATTACAAAGAAATATGAATATGATAAGCAGACAAGAAAAAATAAAATTCAGAGAATATAAACTAAAAAAAATAATATTCTTTAGACGTGTTCATGGCAAACTTCGGAGAAATATAGTCACTGGCAAATCATAAATCAGATTACTGTAATTTAATTGATATTATCTGTACTCGCGCACAGTATCTGTGTTCTAGGAATCTGTGAAATTTCTAACAATAGAACTCTGAAAATAACAATTTAATTGTCTCTAAGCATTAGCTCTTTTGCATTTATTCTTTGAGTGAAACTATTTTCGATATTCCTTCGGCCCGTAAAATTCCATCAGATTAATTTTCTTTAAACTCTTATTTAACTCGTTGCTGTCCCTGCAAGAATATTTAGAAAGCTTCGTATAAAGCAGTATATTATCATTTTCTCTCCAACTCCAAGTATTAAACAATATAATTTTATAAATCCATGCATCAGACAATATAATTTAACTAATATAAAGTTTTGATGAAGTTTCTCAAGGCATGGAAATAGATTTTCCCTTATCTTTATATTTTCAACAATGTAATTAAGAATAAACTCAGTGACATTCGACACACGATAATTAAGTCCTTTTTTCGCGCGACGTACTTACATACCTATGCACCTAAGTGAAAATATATAGATTAAAACTTAAAAGCACGTTTGAATATTGGAGGCGGTAGAAAATCAAACTAGTGACTAGTCATTCAGCAATGATGAGTGATTAAAGATTTATTACGTTTTAGTTTTCATACAATTTTGATGTTATTTTAAACGGTACTATAAGGCGCGTTTGGTTGACCTATATATGTAGTCCATATAAACAAAGAATTTCATAAATGCGCAGGACGAAGAAATTCCTTAATCTCCCTATAAATATACTAAGTTATAAACGCTAAGAAATGAATTGCCGTATTATTTAATTAAATATTAAATTTGTAAAGGCGCTGAATATATACAAGTATATTTGACGCCCATGAAATCAATTGCAGATTTTTTATTGTAATTTACTATTGCACAATTTCAACAAGGAATTAAACATTTAAGTAAATTTAAATATATTTCGTTGATTTCAATGTGTATTCCAGTATTTTTAACCACCCAGCGAAAAATTTTTGAAAAATGAAAATATCTAGAATCCAAATTACTCCCACGATTAATTAAACGCTTCTGTTGAAATAAAATTTGCTAAAAGGCGCAAAAGTTTCAACCAAGTTTCCTCGTATAGATTTAGCATATTATGTCAGTGTTATATTTCACAGATTTTTTATTTATTTGTTATTATTTTTATGAATAGTCGTGATTCAATTCTCAAAAGTTCTCTTCCTTTTAAATAGGATCTGTTTATTAAATACTTACAAAATAAAAATACATCGTTAATCTAGATAATAAATTTCAAAGTTACACCAACTTTTACCTGAACATAATATATTACCACTTATTCTAAAATGTACTAACTATGAACCTTGTGAAAAATATGTTTTATATAAATTCGTACTAAATCTATAAATAGTAAGTGATATTAATGATATCGATCCTTTAATATATGTTTTCAAGCATAATTTTTTTTTAAATATTTTCCCTTTATTAACTCATTATGTTAAAACGTGTGCTCACGTGTAAGTATTTTAACTCATTATATTATTTTATATTAAAAATTTTAAAGAGTTTTTCATAAAATTCAATAAAAAGATTATATTCTCTTATAATCTCTGAAGTTGCAAGAGGCTGAATATAGCCTTTTGTTCTACTGTATTATTGGATGGCCGAATAAACCATTATCATCATACTCAAACCGCATTTAATTACAGTGCAGTTTACATAAACTTCTTGTTTTACTTAAAGCAGTCTAAATTTTGATAATACATACAGTATGCTAAAAGTGACTTTTTTCCCTTTTCTTAGACAAAAAGAGCATGATGCTGTTCAACTATTTTCAATAGCTCTTCAAGATTTAGACAGTAGCAATTCCAACGATTTTCCTCCAATCTCTTGTGACAGCAGTCTCAAGGGCTTAAATAGAAGCAGCATCATTAATTTAATAACAGTGCAGTTCAAATAAACTTTTTGTTTTACTTGAAGGGGGGTCTAAATTTTGATAATACATACAAAATGTCAAAGTGGGTGTTTTTCCTTTTCCTAGACAGAAACAGCCCTGATGTATGATGATGTTCAACTATTTGCAAAAGCTCTTCAAGATTTAGACTGTAGTAAAAATATTGATTTTCCGCCAATCTTTTGTGACAGCAGTCTCAGGGATTTAGATGGAAGCATCATCATTAATTTAATTACAGTGATGTTTAAATAAACTTGTTCTTTACTTGGAGGAGTCTAAATTTTGATAATATATACAATATGTCAAAGTGAATTTTTTCCTTTTCTTAAACAGAAACAGCGTTGATGTATGATGCTGTTCAACTATTTGCAAAAGCTCTTCAAAATTTAGACTGTAGCAAATCTATCGATTTTCCTGCCAATCTTTTGTGACAGCAGTCTCAGGGGTTTAGATGAAAGCAGCATCATTAATTTAGTTACAATGAAGTTAAAATAAACTCGTTCTTTATTTGGAGGGATCTTCATTTTTATAATATATACAATATGTCAGACTTTTCCTTTTCTTAGACAGAAACAATGTTGATATATGATGCTGTTCAACTATTTGCAAAAGCTCTTCAAGATTTAGACTGTAGCAAATCTGTCGATTTTGCGCCAATCTTTTGTGACAACAGTCCTAGGGGTTTAGATGGAAGCAGCATCATTAATTTAATTACAGTGAAGTTTAAATAAACTCGTTCTTTACTTGGAGGGGTCTAAATTTTGATAATATATACAATATGTCAAAGTGACTTTTTCCTTTTCTTAGACAGAAACAGCGTTGATGTATGATGCTGTTCAACTATTTGCAAAAGCTCTTCAAGATTTAGACGGTAGCAAATCCATCGAATTTCCGCCAATCTCTTGTGACAGCGGTCTCAGGGGCTTAGATGGAAGCAGCATCATTAATTTCATGAAGCCTGTGAGTTCTTTTTATGAAACCGCTATTTATTTTGTTGTTTGTTTGTGTAGATATAAGAAACATAATAACCCTGCTCACTCTATCCTCTTGTAAAGTATTTGTGGCGTAATAATATTGTGTCGCAACTGTTGAAATAAGGGAGCAGCATGTCTCCCGAGTAATCAACATGAACTCTGTGTTTGAAATCAATAAATACATGAGTGTGTTGTAATAGATATTCACCTTTATACTAGAAATTGACACTCATTTTAACTAGCTCTTCTAAGCACGAGTTTGTAAACCTAACCTGGAACGTTGAACCCTAACCTGGAAAGGCTAATAATAAACTCCTATACATTTCTTCCTATCTGCATTATTTCTGCCTTTCCTTTGACACACTTTCGCATTTCCCTGTGTATAAACAAATATTTCCAGTGTTTACTTGCATATTTGAATTTAGCTTTTCTGTTTTTATAATAAAAAATTATTATATACGAATATTAATGTACTAAATTTTATTTATTTAATTTATGGGCATACGTTTCATAGTATGTAATGTTGCCCAAATTTTCTTCAAAAAATTATACTTATGTAGTGATATCATTTACTTTATTTAAAAGAGTATCTCAGATTTAGTAAATCAAGATAAAAAGACTAAATTAAAATCAATAATTAAATTTCATCGTAGATAACGTTAATAAGTAATTCAAACATTTAACTTCAAGCATTTGTAAATGTGATGAAACAATTCAATGTTTTTATCTGTTTATTGTTTCATAAAAAATCAAAATGATATTTAGTATTTAAATTATAGTTTTCAATGTCTGTACTAATTTTATACTATATATCTGATTGTCATAACCGAGAACGGAGTCCTTCAAAATGTGTCAAAAATGTATTACTGATTTTTTTTTATATATTTATAAAAAAATTAATATTTTATATTTATTAAAAATTTGATTAATTTTTATTAAAATTAATAACATTAATTTTTAATAACATTTTATTTTTAATAAAATTTTAATAATTTTTGTTAATTTTTTTTTTATATTTTTATAATTTGCCTTCATAAAAATGTCTTAAACTAACATTTACTCTGGAATATTTTTATTATAATAGAAATCAATAAGAAATACAGGCACTCAATTCAGAAAATGTTTATATTAAAGAAATTTAGAAGAAAAAAGGAAAAAACCACAACATTTTTACACTATATATGAACACTATTTCTAAATTAATAACAAATGAAATTCAAAAATATGTGAATAAAATGTCGCTTTATTCTTATGAATTGAGGATTAGCCAGAATATATTTTGCTCATTACCCAAGATTACATCGTCTCAAAACAAATATAAAATAATCGTATTTTTAACCGAAAAAACTTTTTATGAGTTTCAATTCACTAAAATAGATTATCGGGATTCATTATATAGGATTAGAAAGAGCTTGATACTTGTTAATACAATAAAGAGTTAAAAAGAAAAATTTAACTATAAAAAAAGCACTAAGAGTATTTTTATGAGCATTGCGTGTACTTAAATTATATATTATGTACATAATAAATTATATTATATTAAAATTAAATTAAATTATTAAAAATATTATTAAAAAATTATTATTATATAAAAATATTATTAAAAAAATTATTATTATATAAAAATATTATTAAAATATTATTAAGAAATGAAATTATATTATTGTATTTTATTACATGCTAAAACTATTCGTTACATTAAGAATCTTTAAATTGAATGCACTTTGAAAAGATGCAATATAAGTTGTATATAGCTTGTTTTTCTTGATTTGTAGTTCCATAGTAGTATGCTCGGGTATACGTATGTTTCCATGTAACTATAATTGATGACACAAATTCTTAATTGCAAACAAATATTCAAGAAATATAAAGTCAGACATCAAATTTTAAATGAGATCGAATTTTTAAGTATAAATTCAAACGTTTATCAAATATTGCAAAAGGTAAAAATAGTGTTATAAATCATACATTGATCAAAATAATCGGCCATTAATAACAGCTTAACATTTACTCTGGGGAGATAATTTGAGATAATATATAATGTATGCAACATCCATTTAAGGATTTCCGAAGCCGATGCTTTTATACCCCCCTTGCATAACCTAACAATGTTGGGCGTCAATCTGAATTGTTTAAAGACGGATACAAATGTTTACATGCTTAGTTTAGATGAGCTCTGTGAATGAGATTGTGCTTAAGCAGGGTGTATTCAGAAAATGTACAATAGTGGAATCAGTTAGATATATTATTCATACAAAACAACATACTACTTTATTATTAAATAGCAGTGAATCAAAATCAATTTTAATACATCTTCTAAATAAAAGATTTCAAACTTAATGCTTAACCTTTATTTCTTAAGTATACATTTGTAACATTTAAATGAAAGGATGTTTAGAAAAATTAATATCCTCAATAGTATTTAAAAACCATTAAAATTTATCCGAAATTTTTCAAGTATACAAAAAGATATGCATTTACATTTGGTACCCATACATAAGAAAATCTCATTTTAATAAAATATTAACTTAAGCACAGTTGAAATATTAAGTGTTGATTTGTTTCATGAAATTCAAAATAAATCAACATTTTGACTTTTGACAACTCAACTTATTTTTACTATGGTTTTCTATTTAAATCAAACTGTAAATATACATATACGTAACTAGGTGGCAAATAATTTATGTAGTTACTTTTGAGTAATCAATGATTGGTATATGCAGTAATTTTAAAAAGAATAAAATTCATTCAATTTGCTACCAACCACTAAGAACAAGCTATTAATTATTTATCTTTCAAATAGCAGATCAAATATAAAATATTTAAATTGGAATTTTGTTGTCAGTGCCATAATACTATGAATAATTTTAATTCATACCGTTAACTCAAATGTATTAAATGTAATACTGAATTATTTTAAGTACTCCATGTGAGTTATAGATTTGATAAAACCACTGTCATCCGGATAGTTATGTACCATCTGCTTTTGTGTCCCTCTACCTGTATTGCATGTCATTATAGTTCTCTTTGTGTTCTGTATACTTAGGTATTTAGGATCCAGTTTATGTCAGCGTTAATTTATCCAGCATATCTATTTGATCTTAAAATAAAATTGAGTTTAAATAATACAGTACAATACTAATGTTTTTTTTATCTCCTTGATTAACAAGATTCTAATAAAGAGAAGAACAGCACAAAATTTTGCGCAAATAAAAATTGCAACAGCGGAAAATCGTTTTGTAAATGCATGGATTTTCTTCCGTAAATATGTCAAATGTTGCTAAACTATACCGTTCAGCTCTTGACTGGAAATGAAAACTCGCATGTTTCCGAAATGATTATCTGGTGTTTGTATTTTTCTTTGCGCAGTATTTTGCGTTGTTTTTCTCTTCATTAGCTATTGCGCAGTCCAGTTCTGTACTTAACAAGATTCTGGTTCTGATGTCATTGTTATTTCAAATGTTTAGTTTAATTGAAATGCCATGCAACATTTTCTTTTCCAACAATTCCAGAGTAGCAGTTCATTTCATATATTCGCATTGCAGGCGAACAATCGTGCTAATGTAAATAGACGAGCTGTTCCTTCCTGCAGATGTCTCGCTAATGTCACTGCAGCAAATGTGAGTGCTAATGAAATCAATCCGTCCAATAATCCTCCCTCCTTTAAATTTACTAGACAAAAAAATGCCTTAAATGCTAGTCTTTGCTTTTTTAGTGAGTTCCTTACTTCTATCTCTTTTTCTCATCTACTATAATTCAACGCTAAATCAACAAAACTTGGAGGAATTATCTTACAGACTATGCATGATATAGCAATAATTACATATTTAGTACGTTGTGATAGGTTCTGAGATACATGCTAAGGCTATAAACAATATGAATTTGACAGAAAATATCAATTTTTATTTCAGTGAGAGATTAACACATTGCTAAAACCAACAATATCAACTAAGATCCAATCAAACTGTTGCTTCATAAAGTTTGTAATTCACAAAAGTAAATACTTATTACCATCATAGATATTCTTATTTTAATAGTAAGTGCCCTATATTTCAAATTTTCATGGTGGCAATGTATAACTCACATCCAATTAAACATATCGAAATTATTCTTCTTTGGATAAAATATGATTAACATAGCGTCTGTTATAACCATATATAACTTAAAATGCTGAATTTTGTAGATGACAATATGTAGTCAAATATAATAAATAGTCTTTATATAGGTAAATATAAATGTCTGAAAATGATAAATATTTTCAGAACATAAATTTAGACTAAAAACGCCTGGGTCATACCAACAACGCTCAAAGATTTACTTAAAATTTAATAAACAAAGCAAATAAAGTGAGTAAACAATTTATAATATTCGCTCTGTTCCAATTTAAATATTAGCTACTTCATTTAAATTGTACTTTTAACTTTAATTTAAACAAACTAGCGAGGTTCGGTTTTCATTTTAATGTATGTATGCGAATTGTTACTTTCTTTCTGATAAACAATTTTTCAAAAGTTAAATCTGACGATAAATTATACAGGAGGTCATAAAAAACTATTTTTAAAGGAAGTACATAGTATAGTCAGAAACAAAATAATCCAATTATAATTTAATTTTTTTCACCTGAACTAACTTCAAAGCAAATATAGTCAAAAGTTTTAAAAAAATTAAATCGTAATTTCTACACAATCTATTGAAAAAAAATTGCAAATCCAAAAAAAAACTTATTTTATTTGCTATTGATTCTCAGTAAAATAAATAGGATTTCGGTAGAGCCAATCAGTTTGTTAAAATTGTATTTAGACCATATGTAAAAGTATAATTTACATTTCTTATACAATTCTTATTGCTTTTGCAGAAAAAGTACGAGATTGTCTACACCACGATACTTTAGACAATAATTAAATAATTGAATTGTAAAATGAAAATATTTATAAAAATATGCTCATATAGTATTTGAAACCATTCAACTCAATCAATTCAATTCCGCATAAAATGTGAACATTTCAGGATATGAACATTCAACAATAACCCAATTTCAAGACTTCAAAGGAAATTGAAAATCCAATTTAGTTAAGAAATAATGCGTACAAATATAAGAAAAATCATAGTGTGTTAAAAGACTATAAATAATTATATTTAACTACATAAATTGAATTTCATTATATCACAAATTCAGTCATTTGTAATAAATAACATAAACCTCAATTTTAATTCAATTAAACAAAATAATATTTTGTATATATTTAAATAAACCTCTGAAACACTCACCGCTCAAAGTTTCAAAGTGTGAAAGCCCAGGTAATAAAAATATTCTTTCTGTTTTACCACAAAAAACATCATGAATACTCCAACAACTTTTCTTAAAAGTCTTATTCAATTAATTATTACCTGGAGTTATTTTCAGAAGACACTACTGGCCATTTGAAAAAAGATCACAAATTCTAAAAGTTCAGATTTCTGAATAAATTAATTAATTGAAATCTTGGGGAATACTTATAAGTGAAGAGATTTTGTGACGGGAATTTATTGATCGTTCCCCTTTTCTAAAGAGCTTAGAAAGTTTTCGGAAGCATTCTCTCATTTTGGCCGTAGTGTAAGTTCGTCAATAATTACAAAACTCAATTCAAGTCTGAAAGCTCTGTTGTAAAAAAAATTTGCATTTTTTGTAGCAGCTTTCATTACTAGTATTTAAAATTAATTCTCTATTATGCTTCAGTTTTTGGATGCTTTTTAAAATTTTTATTTTATTGCTTATGGATTTTTACTATATTAACTTTTATTGATAAGTATTGTATAAATTTTTATTATATAAAATTATTACAAATATATGCGCAAATGTTTTTATATATTACTTTCAATATAATTCATTTGAGTATAATTATTTTACATTTTTATTGAAATTCAGTAAAATTTTTGTTCTTCATTTCTTTTGATTAATTAAATGTACGTAGCATTTGTTGAAATTTTGGGGAAACATACTCTTGATATCATCTTTCATCATGTGCAATCTTCATAGATTTATTTTTTATTGTTTCGAATAATGTTTCTCAGCGTATATATATATATATATATATATATATATATATATATATATATATATATATATATATATATATATATATATATATATATATATATATATTTAATGCAACGTGCACTGTGTTCGCTGTATAGTAACCTGATGAATACAATATGCAATTAAAGATATTTGGAATATTTATTTTGCATTGTACACAAATCCTCATCTTCAGTTCTACTTTTGGTAAAGAATAGCATTTAAGGCATTGTGAAATCCTAAACGAGAATTTTTGCAAAAACTAATGTAATTCGATTTTCGATATTTTTGCACTGTGGGATTGATTTTTTGTCAACAGAAATTTTAAAAATGTAAGATTTTTATGTAACGTGTACGAAAGCATCGATATGTATATTCTTTTCGTAAGTCCAATTTGGCCAAAGTGAGATAATGTTTCTGCTCACTGTGTTAATAATAGTTTGAATTTTACAATACATAATAAATGGACTTACGATATATTATACAGATTAACTAAAACTTTTTTCAAATGGCTTTAAACGGCGCTGTATTGAATGATAAATTTATTATATTTTGAGCGAAATTCAAATAAATGTACATATTTAAATGTTTTCCAAATATGCGGAAATAAATATTAATACACCAAAAAACACGACTAAACTTTTCAACTAATTTAAGGATTATAATTTCTTATTTTAAGCTTTTTTAATTGTATTAGAAACCGTGAAAAAAAAATAACCTCTTAGTTTGTATTGTTCATTCGATTGATGTATGCATATTTGTAGGCTTCCTTACCTGCATCCAAGTAGCTAGATTATGTAGCATTAGAAATCTGCTTTACGCCTTGTGATTGGTCCTTCCTAGCATGTAAACTTTAAATACATTTATTGCATAGAATAAGATTAAAATAGAGCAGAAAACTCTCGACTTTAATTAATCTGCAGCCGTGGTTACAATTTCTGGAAATTTGTCAATGTTCCCAAATACAATAAAGGCCAACAAACTTTAGTTCCGAATTAAAATTGTTCAGTACCTGAAAGAAGAAGCTATTAATTATCCATCAAGGGTGGATTAGTACTTACAAACAGGTGGGTTTTTCTTCATCGTAAAAATTGAATATCACAGTAGCAGGGTTCTGTTTGACACACCGCAGTTTAACAAAGTTCGACCCCAATACTTTCTATGAGCAATATTTAACTTAAATTTCTAGTTTACGTGAAAGATATTTTATTCTAAGTTTAGTAATACAGTTTCAAAATATCCACTCTACATTTGAATCAATTTAATGAATAACTTTAAAATGATATGTCAATATATATAATTGGGGCTATAATACTACTTGAATGATTATCAAGAATCCCAGAATAGTGACAAACCTTTCTTTAATTTATAGGAGATTGTATTTTATAGAGTGAATTTCTAATATACAAAATTTCATTGGAAGTATCATTTGTTTATGCCATCTAGCAGTTTAATTAACTATGTTTAGCACGTTTCCTTTAGTAAAAGACTGTCAAAATCCAAATTAAGTACTTAAACATTTAATAAAGTGTTAATTCTATTAATTTATTAATATCAAATGTGATTATACCCGCCAATATAGCTTTTTAAAAGCATACAATTTTATTCAAACTACTTACTATTTCTTTTTTTTCGTGTGTTTGTCCATGTTTTTCGGTTTTACTTATTTATTCAGGCGATCCCATAAAAATTCAGTCTTATAACCGTAATGACAAGAAAAATATTTTTAAAAAAATTTCATTCGATAAGAGTTTAACGTGTAAATGTAAATTATCTTAATAGTTTATCTAACTATTTTTACATTTAAAGTTTTTACAGCGTATAATTTTATGGTAAACCAAAAGTAATATTCAAAAAATGTTTAAGTATATATTTATTAAAAACATACTACTGTCAAAACTATTGACTCTCATACACAATGCATGTTTCATCCCTCTTAATTTACACTACAGAAATTGAAGGCCTGCGAACATAAGGGGAATTGCTAAACTGCTAATGTGGTCGAGAGTTGGTTGTTCTTAAAAGTAGCTAATTTAATGATTAAGTAAAGAAAACATTTCACACTTAATACCAATTGACTCACATGACTGATTCTTTCAGAGCAGCATCCAAGGATTAACTGGAAAAGTAAAATTTGATGAACAAGGATTCAGATCCGAATTTGTATTAGATTTAATATATTTAACTAAAGATGGATTAGAAAAAGTAAGTATATATTTCTGCGTTTTCACAGTAGTTATTGAAATATATTTTAATAACACTCAAATAATTTAGCTCTATTAAAGATTCATAAAAGGGAATTTAAATAAGATGGATTGGTTTCGAACATTTGATAAAATAAAATATTATCTTAATGATGAAAATGTAATGAAACAATTAATATTAGTAGTTATTTACAGATTTACTTAATTACTTAAAATTAGAATTCATAATATTCCAAATTCACGATCAAAGGAAAATTTTCAAAATCAGTTAAAAATTGAAAGCAGTAAATATTTCTAGATTTCATAAGGAAATTTTAATTTCCTAACGAAATCTAGCTTTATATAAATACCTAAAATAAATCCTTATCAACTATATGCTTTAATGCCATAAGAAGAATATAAATTTTAGAAATATGTTAAAATATCTTGATATATATTCCAATAAAATATATATCCCAAAAACGAAATGATACCAAATTAATAAAGATTCAATAATTTAGAAAATGAAGTTCAATTCCTTTGATTATCCCTTTTGATTGGGATATTGTTGATTTAAAGTATAGTGCATTTCAGTGCTTGTGGGATAAGTACGTTTTGTGAGAGGGGTTGAGGGTTTCGAAAATGAATTGCGTTTTGTTAGGGGTGAATAGTAATTGTGTGTTTCGGTAGAGAGTCGTATAAGAATAATTAATATTGATTGGGCAAGATGATTTGCGTGGCTCCCATGTCCTAGGACATTATGAGGCCCAAGTGCTGCAGGCAAGTGAACAATTTGTAATCTATCACAACTTAATGCAACTTGTCATATGGCGGGCTTAACTTCTTGTTATTAAAATAATTTTATATATGGACTATATTGCTAAAATGACGTTAGAAATTTTTTTATAGCTGTTAATTGCTAAATTAGATTTACGTAAAATACAAGGTACTTTGAATATAAGATACTTTGAAATAGTTTTACATGCTGGCATCCAGAAAAGATCCTAATTTTAATATACAATTCAACATCAAAAACCTTGTGCCGAGGATTTTGTATATTATTATTTTTATGTGAAAGAATCAAAAACATTGCATTATGTAGGAAAAGTCATTTGTTGAATACATAAACTTTTTTAGTTTCGTTCCAAAATCTAAAATATTATCTAAAATATTATCGTCTTATAAATTATGGCATTCCCTTTTAAATAAGCAAATACACATATTAAATAATATTTTTATAATATTTGTGTATGCTTTACTATGTTTTTATAATTTCTTTCTAATTTTCGAAAAAATGTTAGAAATATAAGATCTTACCTTGGTGCGTTTACCTCGAAAATCAACGAGCCTCTAATGTTCCTCGATTAAAATAATCAGACCAAATTTGAAAGTTATTCTAAAATATTCTATTCTATAAAAGGTTTAGTGAGCATAACAATTACCCTATCGTGTGAAGAGGAAAATAAACAACGAATATACTATAAAAAAAAGTCAAAATTTGGGGGAAAAGATCAAAACCGGCCTAAAAAGTCAAAAATTGAAAAAACTTACATGTTAGGGAATATGTTTACATACATTTGCTCTTTAATGTGATTTTTACAATATTGACTTTTTCTCAATTTTGATTTCATTTGATAATTGAGTTTATTCTATTATTTGTTATTCTCATTTTCATTTTAAGTAATATTTCTGGCAATAGGTATGCGGCATGCATTGGTGCTCGAGGTAACCATACACGGTATTGACGGAGTTTTAGCTCCTTACATTCCTGTCTGAAGTCATATACGGTACTGTAAAATGATATCTCGCATTTCACACAATCGACTTTTCGGAAATATCGGTTCTTTTTTAGCTTTGTTATGAAGGTTTTGTGTATGGTTGGGTGATTATGCCACAGAATGTCGCTATTCTTTATCGATTTTCAAGATAAATAATATCGATTTTCAAGATAATTAACACGCAGGGTGTTCCACAAAAAGTGAACAGTCGAAGGGTTTTTGAACCGTTGGTTGTAGACCCATAGTTCCAAGTGCAAAAATGCTTTAAATAAGGTAAGAAGATATGAAGAAGTAATTTAAATGTTGTGCCATATTTTCGTAGAAAGTTAAGAAAATTAACTTTTTATACAGCCCTTCTATCGAAAAAGATCAAATTACAAACATTTGCCCATACCGTATTTAGTATAACCAGAAAAAATTGGCTGTAAAATGATCCAATTTGACATAGTTATCATTAATTAAAACTTTTATTGGGAAATAAAGGGGCATCCACAAATCAATTTTGGTTGCAAATTGTGGTTAGTAAAACTTTTACCACATCTAGAAATGTATTTTATGCAGATGAAACTGTTATGTCATACTATGTCATTATTATATCGATTCACAGTTTGTATTTGAGCATTTAAGAAAGTATACTATCTAACTAGAATGTGAATGATAGCGTTGTTTAGTAATGCTGAACTCTGTCAGATGATTTTGATTTACTGCGAATGCAACCGATTTCCTATCAACGTTTCCGTAAATCCAGCATCCTTCTAGAGTTTTTATTCTGCGGCTGGTATGTCGATTGCAATCAACGGGTTTGTTCCATAGTCAATATGGCTCGGGAAGACAACGAATACTAACGAAAACCGATGAAATAGCTATTTTAACCTATTTATCGTCCTATCAATATGCAAGTATCCAGACCGTAAGTACTGAGCAACATCTTTCTCGGTCTATCCTAACCCGCCACCTGCTGTACCACATGCAAGATTTCTTTCCGATTCGTCTATAAGGGCTCTCATTCTAGTGGGGAAATTGCAGTGACAAAAATATATTAGAAACTTATTGAGTCTACTGAAAACAGTGGTTTAAATAATCCTAGTTGATTCCAAAGCTTGAAAGGCATGCTTATTTTCACATAGATTTTGTCTGGAAAATATATGATAAGCCAGCAAAATCATAATAATCTGTTTTACTTATCTTATGTAAGTATTAACATAATTTTTAACCAGTATTGCTTGCCTGTATTTAATAGTTTAAAAAACAAACCACTGGAAAAAAGTTGTTTTAAAACTCTACTAAATGATTCCTGTGTATCAATTCAATTTGTGAACCGCACCTGGATTCATAAATTTTGATGATTAAAAGAGTGTTGAAAAGTCACAAGAAAGTGGTGTAAGTCAGGAAGTTTGACAATTTATTTCGTTCTAAATTTGAACTTTTAAGAACCAAATTTTTCTTTAGTTTAACTAAGTGAATTATTGACAGCATTTTTGTAATCTAATTTTTTTCGATAGAGGGGATGCGTGAAAAGTTAATTTTCTTAACTTTTTATAAAAATATGTTATATCATTTGAATTATAATTTCATAACTTTCTACCTTATTTAAAGCATTTTTGCAGTTGGAACTATGGGTCTACAACCAACGGTTCAAAAAATCTTCCGCTGTTCACTTTTTGTGGGACACCCTGTATATCCCTGTATAATAACCTATATATTTTATACTATTGCATTTTAAGCATCTATCCTTTATATCTTTTAAATTTTCGACTTCTTTTTCAGAAAATTGAAGTTTGTTAAAATGTTATTTTTCATTTACAGATTGGAGTCTGGGCACCAGGGAAAGGAATTAATATTACAAAAAACATGTCAAATGAATACGACACCCTTTTACTGCAAAACAAAACGCTCATCGTAACAACATACGTGGTAAGCTCCATTTAATCAAACTTTCTGTCGAATGCAAGATATTTTATTTTTATTATTTTCATTTTTAAATTATTTTTGCCAGGGATATATATTGTTATATACATTCTATCAAAAATTCTCTTGATGTTATAAAGATGAAAATGATTTGCTAAATTGTATGGCTAAAATATCATATAGTTCTCATTTTACTTGTAGAATTCACCTTATGCTATGCTTAAAGATTCGGCGGAAAAACTTACTGGCAATGCTAGATATGAGGGATTTTGCATTGATCTTATTGACCACCTGGCTAAACATTTGGGCTTCAAGTATATTATCAAAGAAGTAGAAGATAGGGCCTATGGTCTCAAGAATGACAAAGGAGAATGGAATGGAATGATTGGAGAGCTCATCAAAGGAGTAAGTAATTGGTGCACTGTCTTTAAATCGACAAAAATATATATAGTACTGGGGTCATGCTTAATTCCTATTCAGCAAACTTATTCACCGGATGAAACTCGATTGAATTTAGAATAGTTTTGTCTTATTAAAATTTTCGCAAGTGATTTTTTTGACAAAAATATTGATTTTAAATATGTTCATAGTGATTTAGTTTTAAACTGTGAGCGGTAGAAATGTGTAAAATTTGCATTCAACACAATTTTTAAAGGTTTTTACAAGCTCACTGGGATATATATTTACCAGTAAAAAGTCGGACTTTGAATGGACTGGCGCATATGAAGTATGCCAGCTGTGAAAGATTTTAAATTAAAATTTAATTTTACAAGTAATTATGAAGAAAAGTATAAAAAATTAATTTCAATATTTAGGAATCCTAATACAAAAGAATGTATAAGTTTTTAGAATTTGAATATTAAGTTAAACGAATTAGAATACAGGGAAACAACGAAATCATGTAACACATTTAAGTCAAAGAAATAGTTGATATACAAGAGCACGTTTAAATCACAGGTACGTTAATGAATGGAACATTATCAACGAATCAACTTGCATGCAAGTGAACAGACTTTGATTAGCTGTTCACATGTGTGCTTCTTCATGTTTTCGACACATTAACATACATGAATTTGTTTTTGTTTTTTTAAATGTAAAGTCTGTTAAATGTGTATAATGCTTCAAATGCTATATTCTGAAGTTTTTAACACATGACAGTGAAACATAAGTAAGATCTTAGGAAGTTTCTCTTTCACCAATGTTCACAACCGCTTTTTCCAAAGCCAGATCCCTTGACTTGTGAGTCCTGACTGCGAAAGCGAGCTGCAATAGAAATTGCTTTTTTTACCAAGTAGTGCTTTTAACTTTCAGCGTTTCTTGTATAATCCTATTTCATGGCCTTATACGTATGTACTTCTATAAATATTATTTATATATGTACATCTTGTTTATGTATTTTTCTGTGCTATTCGCGATCGTCCCTTATAACTAGTGTATACCCTTTGGGTGAACTGAAAGGCCTGGATAATAAATAAAAAAAATGTAATCGTAATTGTTCATGTCATCAATAGTTGCGAACCGCTCTGTTTGTTTTAATCAACAATAAGACATGCATTTGTTCACATTTTTTCAAGTGTACTAACTAACGTTGTAATCTACCTTTTGTGACGTTTTTTGCCAGCAACCAATTACAGAGAATTTAGAAATCAGCTCGACCAATGAAATCCTTGCTAATAATGGCAATGTATAAATTTATTAATAACTAATCCCTAAATCAAAATTCTGATCCCATGTTGCACATTTACGGACATATATTAGTATATATGTAAAATTTCAGAGCTGTACGTTTTGCCGTCTGTTCGTAATGCAGCGACAAGGAATCGCGCTACTTTTTTTAATATAGAGATAAAAATCAACAGCAAAACATAATTGCTAAGTGAAAAAATAATTACGTTTAATCGTAATTATTCAAGACAACAATAGTTGCGAAAAGTCAACTATAAGGCTTATCACTGATTGTCCACTTTATCCTGAGTGTACTGAGTAATGTTGTATAATTAAAGTTATAATTATATATCTATACTTTAATGTTTTCAGTGCTTCAATAACTCAGTCCTCGGCTATGTTTGCAACGTGGCTGCCAGCAACCAATGACAGAGAAATTGGGAATTAGCTCGACCAATTACATCTCTGCCCATACTGAAGAAAAATGTTCACTTCAAAATTCCATAAAAGAGACTAACTCATAAATAAATTCGAAATTAAATAAAAGCTCTCATGCAAAATTTCAACTACGTGGGTACATGCCTGCAGAAATTCGTAGTCTTGCTATTATCAGTCTGTTGAGGATGCAAACTTGAAGTGTGCTTGTTGCGTTTTAAGGTTTCATACCACAAAGGTTGTTATTATCATGCAGTAAGATTTGGAAAAAGTACGGAAAGGATCCTCCTGCTGCAAATTTCATTCGTAAGTGCTACACAAAAATTTCAAGAGAGCTGCTGCATCTATAATTGGAAAAGTCCCGTAATTACTACTAAATTGTTTCAAAGAAATTATTGAATGTCTATACTACTCTAGGAATAATTTTATACTAGATAATAACAATGAACAGATTATTGATTTAGGAAAGATAGGTAATATTTATAGTTTCCAAACATTTTATTTTAAAGATCTCGTCAATAATATTAATATATGGAATATTTATGATGTTATTTTAGCAATTAATAATGAATTCAACGGATTAATTCAATTAATTAAAATCAACCATTTTTCGAAATTTCTGCGCTTCTGTATTATTCCATAATAATATTTTTCAGGGTAATAATTCATACTTACAAATCTCAGATGTCCCGATTGTAGCTGCAGTAGTAATATACTGGCTAATTTATATCCTTGTAATTATAAGGATGCATTTACATCTACTTAATGCATAATTTATAAATATGTCAATGATATGATCCGGATAATTACTTCAAATACAAATAACATGCATATAAATTTCTATCCAGTTAATATTGAATTACTGCCTAACGAGCCAATTAATAATGTAACCTTTTGAATTTAAATCTAAGTATAGACCCAAATAAGCATATATGCGCTAGTTTATATGATAAAACATCATTTTAATATTAATAGATATTTATTATTTAATTCATGCAATTTTATTCATTTGTTTCGTTATATGATTATTAATTAGCTTTTCAGAACAGAACGATTATCATATAAAATTATCAAAATATTCATATTAAAAACCCTAAAAGTATAAGTAAAATATGTAATTACCCAGTGTGTTTAATAAATACACTGGGTAAAGAGTTTATGTATAAAGATTTAAATATGTATGCACTACATAAATAAACATTTGGCTCCGAAAAATTGCTCTTCAGATAATTCCCTCAGTATGTCTGACAGTAATTGGATGGTTTTAATAGTAACCAAGAAAGATAATAAGTTCAAGCATGCTTTCTGAGAATTACTATCCAGCGGTTAGCAACACTAGCCTGTGTGAATACGATACATTAAAACTGAGAACATATAAAAATTAAAATATCGTTGCAAGAAGTATGTATTACAGTAAGAAGGTTTCTCAAGAAAACGACGGTATCAATACTTTAGATTAGAAATCGAATTTACTCATTCTTTAACTATCACAGCCTGTAGTTTTCCACCCAAACAAATATCCAATGTTTTCAAATATTTTTTGAGAAGTATATTTAGAAGAATGGCCCAGATATAGGTTGATATTATGTTGCCGCGCGTATTGCGCTCCTTCAATAAAGAGTTCATGTTAGGGGACATTAGCAAGAAATAAAGAATATAAATTAAGCATCATCATTCGCAACGAAAGCGATTTTTCCAAACTTTGAATTAAAAATATTTCAATAAAGGCGTATCAACTTGCATCAGAACAGTTCTGAAAATTTTATAAATATATTTATCAGAGGAAAAGCAATACTTATTTCTTATCGACCACCATGTAAAAAGAAGTTTCCAAAATGGTCCTGTGATTGAAAAAATTTCCGTAGGATTTATGACAGTAGCAAATTTTTGTTATAATGGAAAATTCCTATTTGTGAAAGCTGAAAAATGTTAAACCCATTCAATTACTAATATAGCATATTAATGCCGTTATTTTCTGAATTTGCATGAGAAGGGTGTCTCCAAGATCTGATTGCAACCAAAGCCTCAAGCCTCACTCCTCCAATTCCGCCTTAGCATTTCTTGAAAATAATGAAGATTGTCACAGCATGCGTAACATACCTTCCACTAATATATTTGTTAAGTCTTCTGATGTTTTGGTAAAAGTATATTTGGGAAGTATATTTGGAAATGAGATCCAAATTGACTAATACTGTATTACAGCATGCAGATCCACTATATAATTCGTTACAGGTCCATAATCGGGGATGAGGGAAACAAAATTGGCCATCTTCATCTGTGGCGAAAGTTTTTTTTTTTTAATTAATTACAAAATGTTTTCATATTGGTGAATCAATCTGTATAAAAATGCAACATACTTACAAAATAAAAATGCAACATGCTTACAAAACAATACAAACCACTGAAGCCGATTACAATTCTTCAAAGGATATGTTGGTTATGTTCATTATTGCAAAGTTTATCAAAAACATTTATGCATTACTTTCAAGACATATATATCTTATAATTTGATAAATCTGACAGACCCCAGAATAAGAAAACTTTTAGAGCTCCGGTCTTCATATTACAGAGATTTTCTCGGAACTACATATAAATATCCTATTATCATAACCATGAAATATCATTTCCATAACAATGATTTTTATAATCACAAAATATTTTATATATCAGTAATCCATGCCTAATACGAAGGGCAATATTCATATCAATGATTTCTAGGTCAATTGGCCTAAAATAAACAATTGATGTAATTGTGAAAACCCCACACAATCATTTATGTTTTTTACAGTAATTTTATATTCCAATTGTGCATCATATTTTTAAAATACATTTTTATTGAAGGTTGCAGACATTGCTATTGTGGACCTGACCATTACATCTTCTCGAGAAGAAGCTGTAGACTTCACCATGCCTTTCATGAACACAGGAATTAGCATACTCTTCAAAAAACCAACCACCAAAGTCACCACCTTATTTTCCTTCCTTTCGCCTTTTTCCATGGAAGTATGGATATACGTCATGGGAGCGCATATAGGGGTCAGCATAACGCTGTTTCTAGTAGGTCGTTTAAGTCCTTATGAATGGGACAATCCTCATCCTTGTCGGCAAGAAGAACAAGTTTTAGAAAATAGTTTCAGTCTTATGAATAGTTTATGGTTTACAATTGGATCGCTCATGCAACAAGGCTCTGATCTTGCACCTAGGTAAATAATCTTTCTAAACCATCAAAAATGCATATTATGATTTAATAAATAAATTTAAAAGTGGTTTTTATCTATAAAATTTTTCTCATAAAGAAGCTTAACTAAAAATTAAAATACATAAAATTGCAAAAGTACATTTTAGATGCAAACATTTAAGAGCATTTATAAAAATCATTAATTTAAAAATTTTAACTATATTTAATTTATAGCTGATAAGATACTTTGATATTTATAAATTTTAAAGGAAACTAAAGGTATATAGGTATTTTTTTAGTAATTATCTAACAGATCAAGATGAACGGTTAATTTCTAGTGAGAAATTAGATTACATTTTAATTAATTTTTACTAAATTTTGTATGATGTGTATTTTACAAAAACGTAGTAAATTTCTTTCTTTTATTTATTTAATTTTTAACGTAATTTTTTGTTTACCTAGAGCCATGTCAACCAGGACAATCGCTGGCATTTGGTACTTCTTTACATTGATCATGATTTCTTCATACACGGCGAATTTAGCTGCTTTTCTAACTGTAGAAAAAGTCATTTATCCAGTCGAGAACGCTGAAGATTTAGCGAAACAAACAAAAATAAAATATGGCTGCTTAGGAAGTGGCTCCACCAAAGCATTCTTCAAGGTAAATTATAAACATTTTTTAATCTAGAAAAAGTTTCTATTTTTCTCAAATTGTTTAACTTTTTGATGAGATTTATTTTCTAAATTCTCGTAAATATTATACATTATTTGATTATAAACGCTCATGCTAATGTCAAATTTACATGGTGTGAACAATATTTGGTCGTGAAACAACACAAAGCAAACAACAATGGTATCAGCTAGATGCAGTAGTCTTAAAGGCAAGAGACGGTAAATAAGAAAATCAGTTGAACATTTTCAATTTCCATTTTTCTGTTTTACTGAAGTGACTGCTATGACCTCTTATCATGAAGAGTCTGCTTCTACCACCGAATTCGTATGTAACCTAACTTTCTATTTTGTGCTCTTTTACTGATGGATATTTTTATTAACAGCTATTTAAATAGCAAAATCAGTTGCTACGTAATATATAAAATCCTAAAAAGTTACATTTGATATTTCGAATTCAAAATGAAAACACTTATTGTAGCATAATTATTTTGAAAATTTTAGAAATGTCTTTATATAGCCCAAAACTTGGTAAGAAAAAAAATTATGATTTCTCTTTCATCTGAATACGGCTCTGTTATCGCAGAACATATCTTTCCTGAGCAATTGCTTTTGGATAACTAATATATCTAGATGCACCATTCTCTAAAATGTTTAACATAGGCGATGGAGGATTGGCTATAACGCTATGTAGACTGTAGAGCTGCTGTTGTTACATATTTCCAAAAACAGCCATGTTTTAATTATTGCTGTTGTTAATCAATGCTGTTATTGCTTTCATTGTTTCTATTGAAATCGTGGATTTACACAAGTTTTTCATTGATTTCAATAGAAACAATGAAAAACTTGAAACAATGAAACTAGAAACAATGAACTTAACTTGAAACTAGAAACAATATATCCATTGAGTGGTTAACGAATTATAAGCGGACATGCCAGCACTTCACTATACAAAAACAAGGTTTCTATCAGAATGTTCTCTTCTTCATAGAGTTTCGTCCAGAACAGAGCACCAGGCGCGAAGCGCCTTTAATCTCCAATCTCTAGGTGTGGTTCTTATCTTCATACTGTGACATTATTTCATTGGTCCATAGTTGGAGGTTCGAGGTTTTTGATTTACTGTTTTTATTATTTGTCCTAGCTCCTAGTGTGGCAGTTTGTTGCACATTAAGAGTTTAAGCAGTTTGGGGGGTTGATGCAGATCTGAGGGTAACCTAGCATTTTAGCAGTTTAGGATTTTAAACATTTTGTGGAAAACCAAAGATCGCGAGTTTTCGTTAATATCAACTAATTAAGGTGGGACGTTCCTAGTACCGAATATCAAAGTTAAGTACCGAGCGGGGTCTCTACTACGGGTTCTCTATTAACCACATTGTTTCAAAATATTTCATTCAAATCCGTCACGAACTTCAAGATATATTTCACTTAAAATTGCCCCTTTGAATTTTACCTTTTACATATTATGGGCAAACATACTTCCGAACTTTTAATTTTATAAATTTAGGCAAATAGGGAAGTAATTTTACATGCTTTCCGTTCAGGGCGCAGTAGCCCAGTAGTTAGCGCGCGGGAATTGCACTCGATAGGCCCGGATTCGATTCCCGTAGCTGCCAAAACTGCCGCCGTGTTCACGCGGAGTACGATCACGTTAAACATATGAGTCCGTAAGTCCTTCCAAGAGGTTAGTGGTAGGGGAAGGAGGGGAAGGACCCTGTGGATGCCTCCCCACTGAGTTCTGGTCTAAATTGGGTGGCACTTCCCGGCCGTCCAAACAGTTACCTTACACCTTTCTGGTAGGTCGGACGGTCTGGGTCTCAACAACAACAACATGCTTTTCGTTAGCTTGCTCTGTTACATTCACATCTTGTGATCGATTTGCAACCCAATTCCCGATGTTCAATCGACTTGAAACTTTGCATACTTACGTATTCCTGATGACAATACAATATGCCCCTCAACTTAGGATCTTCTTTATTTCTTTCGCTATAAAGGAATACTGTATCAGAATATGCTTTTAAATATCTGATATTTCTACAATTACAGTGTCAAAAAATCCCCACATCTTTCAATATATGCTTACCGCGTCTGATAACTTTTAATTTAACCCGTCCTCTTTATTCATATTACCTATTTATTTATTTTTTTACTTTTTATAGGACTTTCCAACAATATATAATATACGCGAGTTGAGCATCCCTGCGTACGAATCAATGGTTTTTTAAATGATCTATGTGGGTCCATCTGTATGGCTGCCTGTTGTTATATCTCACATTAGAAATGTTTAATCGGATACTATTACTTGAATTGATAAACACAAATAAAGCCAATTGAATTTCAGCGTAACCAATTTAGAGGAAATCGACTAATTTTTAAAAACAATCAAAATTTGATGCACACGTGTAACAAGATATATCGGGGTATATTCCAATTCCCCTACGTTTACACTGTTACATGCAGCTTAATAAAATTGTCCCTTACTAAAATCGTCATTTAAACAGTTATTTTCTATCTTTTGCGTGGGGGGACAAAAATGCTTAGCATTATTTGGCCACGCTCTAGAACTTTGTAATTGAATTTTCACCTACCAGTAACAGGAAACGAGATAGCCTCCCGTACCCCGCTGAAAGAAGGTGCCAGCATCCCAAGAGTTGGTTCATCTCATACCACCCTAGCTTTTTCCTGTAAAAATGCATTAAAGCATATACAGTAACCCAATTACTTCTAGAGTTATTTGTCTGTTCCATGACATTCCTTGACACCCTGTGTACATCCAATTAATAAAATACATCGATATTTCACTACTAACTAAAATGTATTAGTTTGTGGGGTAAATTATGTGCAACACATTCAAAATTTTTATTGCAGTTTACGAATGCAGAAATGTTGACTACTACTACTATATTTGATCACTATATATGATCCTTATTGTTGTGATAAACGCTGCATATGTCATAAAATTTATAAAATAATAGGTGCGTCCTTCCCTACAAACCAAAATGCGTTAGTTTGTAAGAAAAGTTAAATCCAACATATCAGGCATTTGTTTAGTTGCTGCCACGAGTACAGAAATATTACTAACTACAGCTATATAAGATCATTATATATGTATCCTACATATGGATAAAAATTTGACCACTTGATACTCTAACAATTTGATTTTATGATGTTTGTCTGATGAATATTTTATAACGAAAATTAATAGTTTTGACAGCAGTTTGAACAAATTATTGTAAAAAATATTCTTTAATATAATTCCAATCTTTGTTACAGGAATCAAAGATTCCCACCTATCAAAAGATGTGGAAATTTATGAGTTCAAACCAAGACGTCTTCATGTCAAATAACGACCAAGGTGTCCAAAGAGTCATGCAAGGCGATTATGCATATCTCATGGAATCAGCTTCCATTGAATACATCACAGAGCGAAACTGCAATCTCACCCAAATTGGAAGCTTATTAGACTCGAAAGGCTATGGCATAGCTACGAGGAAAGGTAAATCTTGAAGATTCTCTTTTAAATGCAATGTATACTTACGATATAATATCAAACATAATGTCACATTGATTAATCGGAGTGACCAAAGAACATGATAGCATTCAACTGAATTAGATTCATTTCCGGTTTTAGGTCGCGACAGTAAAAAGTTAAATAAACTTTAACTTTCCTCAAAACATCACACTTGGAATAAAAATGTATTGGAGTATATATTTTACAACTTGCCCCAAATTACAGATCACGTCTAAATAATGATATGCAGAGAAAGAGTAAACAAATACAATAAACAGTAACTAAAGTATCTTGCCATTAATTTTCCAAATAAGCACTCAATCCAAAATAATGTTTAAATGTCCATCCAAATTGTTCAAAAGATTTCAAAGAAGCAACACAAAATTTTATTTTGCACTACCAAAAACAGTCTTATTTAGCTAACTTTTACTTAAGTTACTTTTGTTCTTGTTACAAAAAATAGTTCCACATTCTCAGCTTATATTTTCCACAAACCTTTCTTTGCTTCCATACCTCCTCATGCTCGTTCTAATCATCCTGTTCAGCAAAAATCTTCTGCTTTTAACACTTAAGTTTACCGTGCTTTAAATTTCTGTTTGATTCTCAATCACTTAATTGTGAGATTATCTATCTGAAGTCTTTGACCGTTTCTAGAAGTTATAATCAAACTATTATTGACAAAGCATTGCATAAATTCAACAAGCAAAAACTGGTTTCTAACCTTCAACGTCATGAGGTTTCTCCATGTATTTTTATCGTTTTGCCTTTTTATTCATTTGTTTTATTCATAAGGTCGTCAATATTCTTTCACATTTCAATTTTAGGTATGTCTTTAAATCTCTTAAAATCCGTTTCCCCTCTTTTAAAGACTCTATTTCTGTCTTGAATCGTTGGGGTGTTTATCACATTCCATGCAAATGTATCTTGGATATGCTTCTTGGTTATGTTAACCAACCAAAAGAACTCGTGAATTTCGTATTAAACATGAACCATATTTCTAAACAAAAAGTTTTAAGTTTGCCATTGTTAAACATTCTTGGAACTCACTCTAATCATGTTTTTAAGTTCTCAGAAACTAAGATCATATTTACTCCTAATTCTACTTTTGAATTGAATTTTCTTGAAAATTTCTCGATTATTTCTCATTCAAACTCCCTTATTAATGATGATTGTCCTTCTTCACTTCTGCTTGGAAATCTCTGATTTAATTTTTCATTTTCGTTTACTTTTTTATTCTTATTTCGGTAATTTTCATTCTTTTCCTGATTATTTTTTCATATTTTTGTTAACTCTATTAGCCTCCAAAACAATTTCCTGTTCCCCTTTTTATCGTATTAGTTTAGAAACTGATATTTTTACCGCTGGTTTGGTCAACTAATCTAGCTTCCGAAATCGGTTAGTTTCCAAATTTAATTACATAGGGTTCTTATGTTTGTAGTTTTACTCACTGAACAAGTGCTTTGAATCCTTTGTTGGACGTTCACATTCCTTGTTATTTTATCTTTCATTCATTGTGTTCCATCTCTTGTTTCTTCCAACTGCGCTGTTTACCTGTTTTTTCTTCTCTCGCCGGTGGCAACACCCTTTCCTCGCTTCAGTTACTTTTGCTGTTCTTACGCGCCAGTCGATGATCTTGCTCTCAAAAGTGAAGGTTGCGCTTCTTGTGCGTCCTGACGAAGAAAACTATTTTTGCCATCAAAACCGGTCGATACTATTATTTTTATATTGTATGCTGCTTTTAACGAAGTTATTTTAGCTTTATTACTTTAGAAGCAGTTTGAGCTGTATGCAACTATTACTTAGTTAAAGTCAAATCGCGTAGCACACGTGTATACTGATGGTATAAATGAAAGGCTTCTTTCTCCCTTTCCAAAGAGACAAAATTACGACTGCGAGCACAATTTCTATTGTAGCAACTTACCCGTGTATCAACTTTCCCCGATTTTCTTTACTCTTCTGCTTTCGGGGGCCACTACCATATACTCGAAAGGTAATTAAAATTAAGCCATAATCATTAACTACTAGCAGATATGAACTGAAAATTAATAGTTAGCATCCACTATTAGATTACATATTAAAATTATATTGATATTGCAACTATTTTTACAGTTCTATACTAGATATTGTTACTAACTTTAATACCTATATTCATTATTATACATCAATATAAATTATTTTGTAATACGCCATACTAGATATATTCATATGATATTTAGTATTGGTTTTTGCTACAATTAATATAAAAGTACATTTAATATTTGAATTGCATTCGGCGATGTTTTTGTGGCGGAAAAAATATCAGAAAAGGGAACACGTGTTTGGGCTATTTAGAGGGCTATTAAAGATGTCTGACTATAAAGAATATTAGTGTTTATTAATGAACAAATAAAAGAAATAAACGTTGTTTCTTAAAGCACACCCTTTTATTATATGCATGTAACTTAAATGTCTGAAAAGGTGTAATAATTAAAATGTATGTAACACATAAATGCATGAAAGACAACGACACACCAAGTTTAGACCGGCCATCCAACTTGCTGCTCTAAGTCCTTGGACGAGCCAGATGGTCAGGGCTTTGGACACCAAGTTTAGAGTGTCGGACGGTCTGGGTCTCAAACAAACAAACAAACACCAAGTTTAGATTTTCTAGCTGGCCCGGTTCTCGAGTTAGTCAACAAAAACGAGTACATCCCCATGACGGACCCAGGATTTGCAGGAACAGTAAAAATTAAAAACTAAATTAAATTAACAACTCGAAAAACTGCAACATGCCAAATATGCCCTTTTTAACTGCACCAGATCTTCTTACCTAAAGATTCTTACCTAAGAACGAATACATTCTTATAGTGGGCCCAGGACAGACTAGCCCGAAAAGGTCCAAATTCACAAGAATTAAAATATACCACAACAACGGCGACATGCTAAATTTGGACGTTCTAGATGCTTCGGTTCTTGAACTATTCCCAAAAACGAGTATATTCCCATAGCGGGTCCAGAACAAGCTGTCCCGATAAGGTTCAATTAGACCGAATAAGGTAAAAATGCTCATTATTTAACTATCTTACCATGATAATTCAGGATGAATGATTATTCATATTACCAATGTTATAAACAATCTGTCACCCAAATAAAGGGACTTACAGAAATTTGAAAAACAAGTACATTCTAAAGCGGGCCCAGGACGGACTGGCCCGATAAAATTCAAAATCTAAAGAATTAATATATACAGTGAAAGACAACGACATACCAAATTTTGACTTTTTAGCTCCTGCGGTTCTTGAATTATACCCCAAAACTGAGTGCATTTCAATGGCTGGCTCAAGGCAGGCTGACCCGATAAGGTTGAAAATCTAAAAAATTAAAATGTACCACAAAAAGTAACAACATGCCAAATTTTATGTTGCTACGATTAGTCGAACCTGGTTAGTTAAGGCCTTGAAGATTTGAATCTCGACAGATATAAACATATATGCTCCGTTTGAAGTTAAATAAAAGATTGTAAAAATAATGTATATATCTATTTAAAGCTAAATTAAATAATCTGAATGAAAGTAGTTTCCATGTCGTGTACAAGCGAATAAGATTATCTAAAATGCAGTCGTGTTAAAAGTGTTGATAGATGATGTATTAAAACTGCTTTTGGGGTAATATGGATGGCAGTGAATTAATTCTCAATTATTAATCAACGACGAAAACTGGCTAGTCTCTAAAAAGTTTCGAAAATGTTTCCCCCCATTGTGTACATTAATGAAATTTGAGGTACTCTGTTGGAAAGCAGCATTCTCAATAATTTACTTTTTTTTTCTTCTAAATCAGCAGGTGATTCAAAAATTTTCTTTTATTTCATTATTATGTTTCACTAACCTATCATTATCAATGTTTCTGTTTAATAAACAATGTACTTCCAATTGGGTATATCATTTTTATATTGTTCCTCGATTTGTGAGTACTTTCTTTTAGGATGTCATATTTCCCAACCTGTTAGGGAACACGCACGTCAATATATTTTTATTAATATGTACGAAAATAAAGTAGTACCGATAATCGATTCTATAACTGATTTCTCCCTTAAGTGTGCCCTATTAGCCCGAATTGACCTAGATTGTTTGAATAATAGAATGGAACAAAAATGTTTCGTTCCTGAAAATAAATCTTTAAAGTTTGGAAAAAAGTACCTCCAGAAGCAATATTTTGTTACACATAAGATTCAAAACTAAAAAATTAGTTTCAGGCGGCAAAATTACAAACATCCTAAACTAGATTAACTAGATTCCATTACAAACATCCTAAACTAGATTAACTGGATTCCATTACAAACATCCTAAACTAGATTAACTGGATTCCATTACAAACATACTAAACTAGATTAAATAATTTAAAAAATATTTTATTTCAACACATCGTGTACAACATAAAATAAACAATTTTGATTAGATGTACTGCTAATGAACTGAATATTTTAATTGAACATTTGGGTAGGTTGAAGCTAATATTATTGCACCGAATGGTATTTTTGCATATATCCCAATGAATATTATATTGAAAAAAGAAATATTCTAACACAAATATTATTTCAGGTTCCAAGTACAGGACACCATTATCAAGTGGAATTTTAAAGATGCAAGAGGATGGTATTCTGCACATTTTAAAAGAGCGTTGGTGGAAGCAGAAAAAGGGTGGCGGCAAATGCATGGACGATTCCAAAAAATCATCCAGTGGGGTGACAGAACTTGGCCTTGGTAACGTAGGAGGTGTTTTTGTGGTTCTCCTCACAGGCTTAGCTTTAGCTGCATTTGTAGCAGTTATTGAATTTTTCTGGAAAGCGAGAAAGCTGGCGAATGTCGATAGGGTAAGACACATTTGCTAAAATATATTTACATACTAAATAATCAATATTTTGTTACTAAAATTTTTAATTTAATTCCCCCCAACCGAAATACAACTTAAACAATTAAACTGCCACCAAACCATATCTACAATAAGAAATTTATGAAGGAGCCTTCATAGGGTGGCAAATGGTGTGTACACTTCAGTTTTGATGGAACTTTTAAACTTTTAAGCATTTTTATTTTCTTGTTTATACTTATATCGTACAGACATACGAATTTTTAGGAAAAACCGAAAGTGACGTATCCAGAACTGGAAACGGAAATCTTTAAAGAGCTCCCTTCTCCCTTCTGGAATTCGATGTTGAATCCATATCAATCATTCTCTAAGCTCTATCTTTAACCAATCCTAAGAAAAATATGTTTTAAGGAAATTTTTTGAACCAGTAGTGAAAAAAAGCAGAAGTGAAAATATTTAGTGAACACCCCTAGCTCATCCAAAAATGTATGCTGAATTCATACAAAGCAGCATCAAAGTTATTTCTATAGCAGATCCCGAAAACTAGATGTTTAAAGGAAATTGTAAATGTTGGAATCGGAAGTGTCATCCCGCCCACACCACACAGGGCCGGAAGTGAAAATCCTTAGTGAGTCTTTAATCTCCTTCGGAATTTGATGCTGAATCCCTATCAGCCAGTAAGCTGTAACCAATCCTGAGAAATAGATGTTTCGGTGAAAATTTTTCAAACCGAAGTAGAAAACAAATCCGAAGTAAGCATTCTTAGTGAACCACCCCAGAAGTTGATGTTGAATCCCTATCAGTTATCATCTAAGCTTTATCCATAGACAGTCTAGAGAAATAGATGTTTCAAGTAAAATGACAATTTTTGAACAAAAAATCGTAAAAGAACCGAAAGTGCAAAAACTTTTGTGAACCCTCATTCTCCTCCGGAATTTGATGCTAAATCCAAATCAGTCATCATATGAACTCTATCTTTAACCTATCTAAAGAAATAGATGCTTCAAGAAAAGGCTTTTAATACAATCAATATTATGACAAAATTTTTGCCACCAATTATTTAGCGATCACTTTGATACTATGGAAAATTTATCTTAATCCAACAATGTATAAATTCCTACTTAGATATCTGCTTTTGCGTCCATATAGAATCAGCTGCAGCACACTATAGTGGGTTTGATTACACATATCAATTGACTTTATTGTGTTATGAAAACTTTAACATTTGTCACACAAATTGATTTTTATTTCATTGTGTTTACTCCTCAAAATATGGCAGTAATACAAAGATGTGCACTAAAGTCACAAGGTGTTTTATAATGGTATGTGCTATGTTTTCAGTTATGTGAATTCATTTAAGATTTGTGTATATTTGTTTTTCTAAAATTTGTCTCTTAATATACTCTTTGCAGTAAAATATCGTCTATATTTTACTTAAGATTGACATGTGTAAAAGCATGTAGATATGAAGAACAAAATGATGATTGATAAAAAAAAATTTTGTGAGGCTTTAAAAATATAACAACACTATTGGAATAAAATGTGTTTATATAAGTTTTAAATAATATTTAAATCGTTTTTAGAATGTTTCTATAATTCGGCTTGTTTTTACCTAAATTCTAAATTTTAAAATACTCTTATCTTTAAAATATAATGACGTAATTTGAAGATTTTTTGCCACTCGAAAGTATTTTCACAGCTATGGCATCCCCAGCTCTTCAGCTAAAATTTATTCCAGCTCTTAGGCAATATGTCCTCATAGTTTGATGTATAAATAATAGAAACATTTTTATATGGAGGTCTTGGGATATATTTTATGAATTAAAATACACAAGCAGTTTTAAAAACAGTCTTATTTTTATCTATTGAAAATACTTTACTGGAAACATTGCCTATATATTATGAGAAACATGTTAAATTTCTTAATTTTTAATAAAATTAAAAGAAATTTGAAAAAACTCCGTCATATCAAATTTCGTGGCTGCTCTAATATTTTTTCTTTTAAAGTTGTAACCATTGATATTATATCAATCAAAATGCTTAGCAACTGATTGTTTTCTGTTCATACAAAGTCAGCATCTTCACTTCAGAAAATACATTGTTGTGCAATGTATTGGCTGAAGTGGAATGATTTGAGAAATTAAAGCAGCATTATCATGTCAATTGCGTAGTTTCTAACCACTGGAGGAAACTTTGAAGTTTTCGAAAGAAAAGTAGCATGGTTAATAAAATTCATATTTATAGTAGCTTTATTAAATATTAACAATGACAGTATAATATTTTAGCCATTGGTTGATAAACATTGTTAAATTCTTAATGGATATCATTAAAACATTCACCTATATCAAACATTGTTCTGTAAGTAAAACTAGCAATTATTCTCTTTAAGAAAACAAGTTTCTCTTAAAATGTCTAAAATTTAATTATTAAACGAAATATTTAATTCATTATGTATACTTTTTATTATAAGTATAAATGAACTGATTCTATTTCATTGCAGGAGCCCCTTTGTAAGGAGATGTTCCGAGAATTAAGATTTGCACTATCTTGTCGAAGTTCTACGAAGCCAGTCATTGGTAGAAAACCGGACAATTGTGGAGAATTCAGAGTATCAACTATACCAGGTTACAGCACCCAATATTGACGTTAATGTAATGACTTTTAGGTGCTTTTAGACACAATGACTCTCTAACCAAGTTGCATCAAGCAGTCTTCTGACCATAACAGGGAATATTATGCAAAATCAGCATAAGACCATGAAGGAGTTGTGTTGAGCATTTTATATCTATCATGGAACATAAGTGTAGCATTTTTTACCCTCAACGAAAATGAATCTAGCCTCTTTTCCGTAGGTTAAACTACTGAGCCATCAGCATGACACAATTGTGTTAGATAAACAACTTGTTTTACAGAACGTAGTTCAAAATTTTTGAGAAAAATAATCGATGGCTCAGTCTCGCATCTATTTTATACTTCAGAGAAATATCTCGAATAACGAAAACTTTCATAACAGGAAGCAAAGTAATCATAACAATTAGAAGCTTCCACAAATATTCAAGCCTTAGAATACCTTAGTTAGATAATTTTCTTCATTTTTGCTTCATCTTATACATATGCAAATAGTTATGTTTAGTAATGAAGAATTCAAAGTGAAAGCATAAGGCTGATTACACAGAGAGAGAGACCAATGATAATCAAGAAACTATGAGCATTTGATAAACAGACTGGATTTTTCTCAGCCTTACTTAAACGGATGCACACATGGTTATTACACTTGTTATGCTCTAACTTATTTAATGCCTATTTCCTAAGATTCAAATATAGTCAGTCCATTCTTGCACAGTTCAATGATGGCAGTATTTTTAACAATAGTACCCCTTCCCCAGACATTAACATAAATTTAGCCACAATATATCCAGTCTTGTATTTTTAAAACAAGAAAATTTCCTAAATTAGGGATTTATGTTTACCACAAGAGCATGTTTTCAAACTTTTGATTAACTCCTCAAATAGAATATTTAGGAAATCACATATTAATCCATTATAATTATTTAAATTTGAGGTTTTGATAAGATAGTGTATCATTGTAACATGGTGCATGCTTCATTTTTAATACTTGAAATATTTATAAAATGAAAATATAGAAAAATAATTAATATTTAATTCCTAGATAATATAGAACTGAACCCTGTAAGATAATAAAACACTTGAAAACAATTTTAAATGTATATTAAACATCAACAATAAATATATTAGAAGTTATAATGAATAATTTCAAGAAAGAGCGTGATAATTGCATTTTATTCTTAATATAGTTAGAAATATACCCATTTCCATAAAAATTACTCAATACATATAAAAACATTCCAAATGAAGCAGCATTGTATAATTTTAACATTATGCACATGCAGCATAAAAATTTAAATTTATAGAATTACATTTTCTCAATTTTTATATTTAAAGTACGCTTTTCAACAACAGTATGCTTAAAAGTACGTACTTAAATAAAAAATCACACTGCATCTGAGATAAAATAAACACTTGAAGAAAATAAAATAAAATGCTTAATTTCAAGCATATATTACCCGTCTTTTGCATTTTTTCTAATGCTTTTAATCAAATTATTGTAAAACATATAATATAAGAATATAAAATACTTCTATTCCAAAATAAGTGAAATTATTATCCAATAAATATAACGATTAACATTGTTTTTCCTTTAATGATTAAGAACATTATTTAAATAGCGTAAATATAAAACAACTACTAAAACAGAAGTATATATTAGATAATGTAGCACCCTGAACCTTAAATATCCAATTTTAATATTCATCCTCAAATTGGAAGAAACTGTACATTGAGCATGTGAACAAATAGTGACTGATATTTGTGATATAGAATTTCATACAAAACATGTTTTACTGAAATCATATTTAAGTCATAATATACATATTTTGTGGTATGAGAAACAAGTTAATATTTTACTGATTTTCTTATAAATGAAAAATCATTTTAGGATATGCAATAAAATTAATTTAAAATGTTTTTTTTTTTAAATATTGCTGCATGCTTTCAAAATTTTGCATTAAATAGGAATTTGTAATTTACTAGTAAAGTATTTGAAAGTTCTGAGAATTGTTTTTAAAGAAAAAGTAAAACTAATATACAAAATAATCTCCACTAATACCCAAATAATTTAAAATGCTTTGGAATAAAAAATAATAATAATAATAGCCACAAATGATTTAAGAATATTTCAAACGCGTATCTAGTTTACGCATTAATGAAATTTTTATGCTTCCATATTAAATAAAGATTAGATCAAATATATAGATAAATGCCTAGAATTCTTTTCGCTTAAAATTAAATATACTCATTATGAATCTTTAGCTTAGACTTAATTTACAATGTATACTATACTTAGACTTACAAAATATTTTTAAAGTATGAATATATGATTGAATTTCATGAAATATTAACTTTTAATCATACATCCAGAAATTTTATGATAGAAATACATAGCTCAGTCAAAAATTTTAAGAAAATATGAGTTACAACAGCAAGTTATCTGTTTTATCTTATCTAGCAAAATGTGTATGAAAATATGTGTACATGACTTTGTTTAATATCTAATACCCTATCTCAAATTTAGATGGGATTTTGAGTCAAAAATATTGTTTATGAAACTCGTTATATGAAATAATTTTTTGATACAATAAATTTGTCTTTACAAAAAAATTTCTTGTGTTCAATGAGTATTTTCAACTATTCCAATATACTTAAGCAACTCAATTAACTAGTTTCAAGAGAAATGGTTCCTAGCTTTTTCACGTGATATTCATTGAAGATATTTTAAATCATCTGATATCGTCCTCAATCCTATACCCGTTTTATTTCAGATACATGAAGGGCGCAAACCTGGACTTCTGGATCTGCTGAGTAGTACGCAATCTGAAGAATAATACAGAATAATCGAAGCTCCGAGGAGAGCCTCGATAAGTTTCAACACTTATTCTTACAATGAATATATTCTTCATAATACTGTCGAATCCACTTAGAACAAATATCAAATGACCAAAATATTTATTCTCTATATCGCTATTTCTCTATACACAGTTGAAAATTGTCCTATATGGACACCTATATATCGTATTGTTCGATTTATTTGTTATAAACGAGGTCGTTATAAGCGGATTCTAATGTATAAGAAGTATCACATATATATATATATATATATATGTGTGTGTGTGTGTGTGTTGATAATAAATATTCTATTTTTAATCACCTTTTTTTGAAAGCCCATTTAAATAGAAACTCTGTTAATCTCAAAAGATTTAAACGTGGCAAAGGAAGCTCCAAACATCATGATTATAAAGCTGAGATAAAATGTTTACATCATCAATTTAACAGCAATTATCAATAGAAATTAATAAAATCATGGGTATTTGCTGTAAAGAAAAAACATATAAATAATACTTATGCCACTTTCTTAAAATGAAATCTTACTAATGAACATTTTAATCATATTTTCATTATTTTGCTCATTACTAGATCAAACTATTTAAAATTAAAACGTAATCAATTTCATAAGAATAATACGTCTACTAATTATTATTGTGTAATTTCTTTCAAGCATCCAATTTATAATTCTATAAATTTTGGGAATCTATTTAACAAGTTCAGACATTTATTGCCTATAGGCAATATAGGCCTAATATATTAGGGATATAAGTGTTTCAAAGTCTTTTAAATACAACAGCCTATTAGTAGATCTATTTTTAATTATAATGAAATTTCACAATCTCTCTCTATAGATAAAGATTCCATGTCAAATGTAGATAACGAATGTATTTGCAAAGTAGACAAATATGCTAAATATCAAAATCCACACTTGGTGCATATAGTTATAGGAGACTTAGTCATAGTTAAAGACGACACGTTAAAAACCATTATGTCATTTGACACTAAATTCAGGGTACCATCTTGTAATAATTCTTTTAAAGTTTTAATGTTAATAAATCTTGACCTTGATAAATATATTTATAAATTAGCTTCTAAATATGCTCTACCTTTAGAGGCATTTAATATCTGGAAATTTACTTTATTAAAATTTATTAAAAATACTATTTGTAGTATTAAATTGTCTAGATCTATATATATTATTGATAATATAAAACACTCCATTGATGATTTACAAAGATCATTTGTTATTACTTATGTTCATAAAGCCTCTAATAATTATGCTATTATCTGTAAAAAATTCTATATACAATTTCTGTTAGATTATTTAAAGAATAATAGTCTATTTAAATTAGATTCACATTCCATTAATAGTATCAAACTGAAAATTATCAATATATATAGTGATTTAAATATTAATTATGAATTTCTGAAATGTCCATATATAGTGCTTATTCCTAAATTTCATAAAAACCCTATTAAATTTAGAACAGTATCTAGTAGTCATAATACTTACTCTATTACTGCGAATAAATTACTGCTAAATTATTTAAATTTAATAAATGATAGTTCACGTCAGTGGTCCCCAACCCCCGGGCCGCGGACCGGTACCGGTCCGTGGATCAAGTGGTACCGGACCGCCTAAGGAACATTAAATTATTTCCATTTTATTTACTGTGGTGTATTTCTCTCGGATTTGTGCGACTTTCCATGGACGAGAGGTTAACCGGGAATTGAGAGACGTCACCTAAAGCGGCACCAATACCGCGCATGCGCAAAATATCGTGATATCGGGGCAGTTTCAGGTGACGTCTGGAGCTGAGCGGCTGCAAGTGGCAGTGGCGTTCTAGCTTTAGTAAAGAGAAGATGTGTATCGCTCTTCTCTCTGTTCACCGGTACTTTCTCATGTTTAACAGTGCTTGATGTACGTGCATATTGTGTTTGCTAAAATTTAACCCACAAATTAGCAAAAATGAGTACGAAACAGACGTCGTTAGAAAGTTTCCTTGGGAAAAGGAAAAGGCCCAGTGAAGAGACAGAAGAAGAGCCTTCCACATCAAAGAAACATGTAACTTTTAACAGACAATACCATGAGTCTTACTTGAAATATGGATTTATCGGGACAGGTGATTCCCACACACCAAAACCGCTCTACATAGTTTGCGGCGACCAGCTCTCTAATGAGGCAATGAAACCTTCAAAACTGCTTCACCACTTGAACGCCAAGCACCTTGGATTAAAAGACAAGCCCCTGGAGTATTTTGAAAGAAAAAAACGGGAACACGAAGGACAGAAGACATTTATGAGGGCCACCACATCAATAAAGGAGAATGCACTGAGAGCATCATATTTGGTGGCTAACCGTATTGCTAAGGCTAAAAAGTCATTCACCTGTGACTAGGCGCATTGAGGAAATAGCCGAAGACATTGAGACACAATTGTTGGAGAGGATTAATACATCATCGTGGTACGCACTCCAGGTTGACGAATCTACAGATATCGACAACAAGGCAATACTACTTGTTTATGTGCGATATCTATATCAGGAGGATGTGCATGAGGATTTGTTATGTGCACTATCTTTGCCAACCAACACCACAGGAGCAGAACTGTTCAAGTCACTGGATGGTTATATATCAGGACAACTAAAATGGTCCTTTTGTCTCGGCATATGCACAGACGGAGCTGCTGCCATGACCGGACGACTGTCTAGTTTAATTGCTCGGATTAAGGAGGTTGCACCTGAGAGTGAATCTAGCATTGTCTCATTCACAGGGAAATGCTGGCAAGCCGAAAAATGTCACCGGAATTTAACAGCGTATTGATTGATGTCGTTAAAGTTATTAACCACATCAAAGCACACGCCCTTAACTCGCGCCTGCTTGAACAGCTTTGTGAGGAGATGGACGCAGAGTACAGATGCCTTCGCTTATACACAGAAATAAGATGGTTATCCAGAGGAAAATCGCTAATCAGAGTATTTGAATTACGAGAGCCATTGCAAAGATTTCTCTCAGAAAAGAAGTCACCGCTGGCAGCACATTTCAGTGACAAGGTATGGGTCGCAAAACTGGCTTACCTGTGTGACATATTTAGCCTGCTCAATGAACTCAATCTGTGCCTTCAGGGGAAAATGACAACTGTTTTCAAGTTGGCAGACAAAGTAGCTGTATTTAAAACCAAACTGGAGTTGTGGGGACGGCGCGTGAAGAGAGGCATTTTGGACATGTTTCAGACATTAGCGGGGATTTTAGGCGAGACTGAGCCTGAACATTCATTCTCCCAGTTGGTGCACGATCACCTGTCTTTGCTTTTAAAAGAGTTTGAGCCCTACTTCCCAACCACAAAAGACCCACGAACTGGTAAGGAATGGATCCGCGACCCATTTGTCAACAAATCAGGCGAATCTAACATGTCTAAGAAGAAGATCAACTGCTGGAGATTACAAATGGCGGCGGCCTTAAAACTACGTTCGAGACAACAACTCTGCCGGTGTTCTGGATTAAAATCATGACGGAATACCCTGAGATTGCCACCACAGCACTTAAATCCCTATTGCCATTTCCGACAACCTATCTGTGTGAAGCGGGGTTTTCTGCAGTGACAGCAACCAAAACAAAACAACGGAATAAACTGGACATAAGCAACACACTTCGGGTGCCATTGTCTCCTATTACCCCCAGATGGAACCGTCTCGTTGCAAAGAAACAAGCTCAGGGTTCTCATTGATTTAGCGTTCTAGTGAGTTAAAATGTTAAATCACTTTATATTCATTTTTTTTGGTGTAACTGTATTTTATTTTGAAAGCATGTTTAAATACAATTAAATTAAAATTATTAAATCAAAACAATCTAAAATATAAACAATCAACTCCTCCACCCCTCCTCAGCGGGCGGCGGTAAAATTATCAAACGTTGACCGGTCCGCGACGATAAAATGTTGGAGAGCACTGGTTTACGTTATTCTAGCAATAACTACCTTATTCTAAATACTAGTAAAGAATGAAAGAATAGATTAACATCACTAGGTAAACTAATTGGATTTCAAACTTTTGATTTTAAAGATCTTTTTAATAATATTAAGATATCTGATCCATATGTTGTAATTTTAGCTCTATATAATGCTTATATTACTAATCAATCTACTCATGCAATATTTATCAATTTTCCAAAACTTCTTCACTTTGTTCCTTTCAATAATTATATACAGGGTATTCCATAAATTCCGAATTAGTTTAAAAATTCCTAAAAATTGAAGGAATTGGTATATTTGAATGCAGTTTGCGACAAAGTTAGTCTCATGAAGAGGGATTTTTTTGGTAGAGAAAAAAAATTAGTTCAAAATTTTGTCAATAAAGGGCGCTGCACGCAAGCAATCACAGGAAATATGCAAATCAGAGTCCTATAAAATGCTGGGTGTATGATTTAAAGCTCATTTCTGAATTTTCCTTTTACTGGCTTTCATTGTAATGTTGACATTGGTGGATAAAGCACTATTGGTTAAGATGTTTTACCTCAGCCACGAATCGCCGGCTGAAACTTTACGAAGGTTTCGGACACAGAAGAGATTGAAGAAAGGTTCTGGTCCAATCGCTCCTGCCAGACTGGTTTCCCTTGTACGACGTTTCGAAGAAACGGGAAGTTTGTGTAATCGCCCTCGCAGTGGTAGACCACGTTTGTCAGAAGTCCGTACCTCCGCTGTGGCTTCGCAAATGCACACTCTAAGGGAACAGTCAACGAGTGCAGCAAGTAGCGCACGAGAACTGACAAGAATAAGTGGTATGCCGAAGACATCGGTATTCCGCATCCTTCATGGTGTATTAAAATTGTACCCCTACAAGTTGAAATCACTGCACGAGCTCTTACCAAATGACACAGCTAAGCAAGTGCAATTCGCAAATTGGGCTTTGTCGAAAATCGACGAAGAACCACAATGGCTGCTCAATATTTTGTGGACAGACGAGGCTCATTTTTCATTGCATGTGTGTGGAGCAGTCAATACCCATAACTGTAGAATCTGGGCAAAGGAAAACCCACATGCCTACAGTGAGGAGCCCGTGCATTCCCCACGTGTTACTGTTTGGTGTGGATTCACTGCGTCCATTATTGTGGGCCCTTTTTCCTTTGAACAGTCCTGTGCAAAAGCAGGCTGGCAGACATGCTCGATTAATGGAACACGCTACTTGCAAATGCTAACGGAGAAAGTGATACCGTGCTTATTGGAACATAATGTCCTTGACACACTGACATTCATGCAAGACGGGGCGCCTCCTCGTATCGCAAACAAAGTGAAGAAATTCCTGAGCAGAACCTTTACTGAAGAACGATTAATCAGCCGTCACTGTGCAATTGAATGGCCCCCCCGCTCACCGGACTTAACACCCCTAAATTTTTGGCCCTGGGGTTGCGTTAAGTCCCGAGTGTACCGCAACAGCCAATCTTCTTTAGTGAAGTTAAAGGATGCCATTCACCACGAAATCTCCTGCATCCATGCGGATATGCTTCAGTTAACGGTGTTGTCACTCGCTTGCAAACTATCATTTGTGGTGATGGCGGACACATAGAACAAGTACTCTAGTGCTGTGATGTGCTTATAAACATTTGCCTGCATGCAAATAAACACAGTTTTCCACGGAATTCTGTGATTGCTTGCGTGCAGCGCCCTCTATTGACAAAATTTTGAACTAATTTTTTCTCTACCAGAAACCCCCCTTCATGAGACTAACTTTGTCGCAAACCACATTCAAATATACCAATTCCTTCAATTTTTAAGAATTTTTAAACTAATTCGGAATTTATGGAGCATCCTGTATATATATATATATATATATATATATATAAGCAGCATACAACATAAAATTAAAGTATCAACCGATTTCGAAGGGGAAAATCAGCCATCTCTTCTAATCTAACAAAATATAAGTATAATGTGTATATCTTCTAATCCTCCAGAATATAAGTAGTACGGGTATGTCTTCTAATACGGGATCAATGTTTTATTCTTCAGATCTGCATGTAAAGGTGTCTTTGTATAGTGAAAACAGAGATCATTCAACTTTTTAGGAGCATTTATTTAAATATTTTTATAGAATGTTTTGAATAACAATGACATTTAGAATACTATAGGAATTTGCACATGATTGTGAATTTCAAGTTTCTTTATATTGTACATTCCGTACGAAAAACGGGTATAGTAATGCTAGTGCATATTATATGTGAATTGAAAGAAAGCCAGAGGGCAATTAATTAGGACCAAAAATCCGGATTTCTATAGATCAGCACATTTGAGCATTACTGTAATACGAACTATTCTTCAATGGTGTATGGGTGCCTGCCTGTGGATACGGTATCTCTCAAATAAATTATGCAAATTAAATGAAATTAAGTACGATTATTTCCGTCAATGAACTTTGGAAGCCATTCATTTTCATGAAGTACGGACCAAGGGTGGGACATTAAATTTTCGAAAACTTTTGTTTAAAAACATGTGCTAAAAACATTACATATAAAAATGTCACGAAATAGCTGTTTAATGTGTAATTTTTAATAAA